>VYXD01007326.1:201408-248723 GCA_013397195.1 Hylia prasina
AAAGGTGCTGTCAGCTTATATTAAAATCAATCCTATCTTAAAAGATAGCATCCTTGTAAATCATACCAGCCCCAAAAGTGGGATAAATCAAATTTACTTAGAATCAACTAACTCATCATATCACAATGTCATGTCTTATCAAAACTAAGCACTGTACAAATTAGGACTTAAAAGGCATTTTGTTTTAAAAAAAATGTCAAGTGGTCTCAACCTAAAAGGGATTCAGGATGAGGCATCCAGAAAGGGAATTACATTTGCACATCAGATAAACTTTATGATACAGGGCAAAAATTATTGACCATACCAAGTTGATTTTCCTTTACAGGAGGAAATTCTGAGTCACTGGAGCATGCTAAGCTCAATGTATGTGAAAGGCACTGAAATTTGGAATGCACTGAGGCTCGCCATAGGTAATAGGAGAATTGGGAAAATGTCATGGGTTGTGTTAATAGCACTGTTGTGGTAGCCATGGTAATATAAAATATTAGTGAGGTGCTGTAGGGAGAGATAACACTTTCTCTTAGATCAGTGGGCATCATCAGGAGGAAGAAAAGAGGTGGGGGGCAACCCCACCAAAGTTTGAATTACCTAAGCCCTTTTCTCTGGGTTTGAAATACAATTAAATTCTTTCAGTCTCATCAGGTCTGTCCTCAGCCAGGTTACAGCTCCTCTAAGTTCATGGATATAAAAAAAAATGTGAAGAGAAAATGATATGGAGAGGGGCAGCTGGAAATGAGGTGAAAAAGGGAAGTGAGCAGACGGGAATCCAGCCAGGAGAGTGTGGTGGGATAAGGGCTATGTCCTCCTGCAGCTGAGGTTGTGCCACTGAAGCCACAAAGATTTCCTTTCCTTCTGCTTCAGTCAGTTCTTCCTGAAGAAATGGGCGGACTGAGATTCCTTGCAACACTGGCAACTGGTTCACACTATAGCTGCAACAAATGAATTTCAGAAGCCCGAGAAAAACCTTAATAACAGTTTGGGAAGCTGAGAAGGCAACATTTGTTACCCGCTCTCCCTACAGATGCTGAAGGGAACTTCACAGGTCCCATCCCTGCTCTCTGGTTCTGGTGGGCGTTTCCTTCCCACAGCTCTCCCCAGCCCTGGAGCTTCACCCTGCTCCCTGCCTGGGCTCCTACACCCTTTTTTGTCATCCTTGATTTTTGTGTCTGCTGCTGCGAACATCGTCACATGGATCCAGTGCAGTAATCGGAGTGATTACCTAGAGGTGATCCAAATTGCAGAGATGCCTTGGATAATGGGAGCTTGACTGGATAATCTCCGTTGTCAGTGAGATGTGCATCCACACCAGTATTAATGAGTTGCATTGCTCGTTATTAATCGACTTGCTGTCTGTGCTGAGGCCTGTTTGTGTTGGGTTTTGGTGGCACGTCACTGCTGTCAGCAGCACTGAGCCACTGCCTTCTCCCACTCTTTCATGTGTGGTTTTAGTGTTTTGGAGCTCTCAGGCAGGTGCTGGCGTGGTGAAACAGCTTCTCAGCAAAGTCTTGCAGGCAAGAGATGCTCCTGCAAAGGGAGACTTTATATGGGATGGGAAAATGTTGTCACATAACTTAAAACTCAAGTTCGTGAGTGATGGCATATCATACATTTTTTTAATATCTTTTTTGTTTGCTAATTTGAAAACTGTTTCTTAGCAGGAACGACAAATCTTCATGAATTCTACTCCCTTCTGCAGTCACAAAAACCATTCCCAAACTTCTGTCTTCATCCCACTTAGCAGGGAATTTATTGTTTTTGCAGTGTCCTTTGACCATATTTAAGTGAAATCTGGAAGCAAATTACTTTGAAATGGAATTTTCAGGCTTAAGGTTGGGCTGGTGGGAGTTTGGATTACTCACCCCTGCGACAGAAACACAAACCAGGTGAGATAAATTTGTCTCCTTGGGACGACTGCTGATGGCCTTCATTCCCTGGTAAGGTGCCACAGCAGGTGACTCGGCACCAGGAGCCATTACAATACAACTCTGTCATTATTAGCAGCTTAATGCTGGAAACTGGGTGTACCAGCACTGCTGTACTTCACCAGACTGAGCTCCAGCTTGGCCATCTGTTGTAAAGTGTTCTTGAAAAAAACCTAAAAAAGCTGTTTCTGTGCTCTACTATAGAGGTGTATGTTCCCATAGTTAACTTTGTTAGGTTTTGAACATAGATAATAAGTATTAGTATCTTACATGCAAAAGACATGCTTCCAAGGTCACAGTGACTTTGCTGTTTACTTGTTTACCCTAAAAAATTGTTACTTAAGAACGTGCCTATCATTAGAGAGACAAAATTACAGAGGAGAGTGAAAATATATCAAGGAATTTGGGAGAGTTCTTTGCAGGATGTGTGATAAGGGTTAATTACAGTCCAGAATTGTGGGAGATGTCCACAAGTGCAGTGTCAGTGGCTGGCTGGTTTTAGAGGCACTCAGTGATGTCTGTCTGCCCTCAGCTGAGTGTGTGAGTGCACACACAAACCCTTGGCACTCCTGAGCCTGAGCAGGCTCTGTGTGGGTTCTGTGAACTGATGTGCACTTACCTCTTACCTGGGTTGTTCTTTTAAGTTGAGAGGTTTCTGAGAGCTGTAGTTTAGTAAAAAGAAAGTGGTAGAAACACACAAACTATTTAGAGGCTAAGCTGCATTTCAAAGTTCAAAACTAGGTGTTTGATGTGAAAAGACTATGTGTAAACTTGTTCTGCAGCAAGCCTTTTACTAATTTATCACAGCAGTTCTGCTGGAGCTGTGGCAGGTTGAAGGAGCTGTCCTCCAAAGGCTTGGAGAGAAGCTCACACTTCACACAGTGCTTCCTTTGAAGAGCTGCCTGACGGCTGCTATGTAAATGTGAGCATATGCCATACCTTTGAGGTTCCTATGGACCCCAGTCTTTCTGCACTTAATGTGGCAAATCTCACGTTGACTTCAGTCTCCAGGTTGGAAACTGGTGTTCCTCCAGCACCTTCTTGCAGGTCCTCTACTGGTCATTTGCAGTTGAAGAAATTTGGTTTCTCAATTTTGCATTGGCTCTAAGGACTTACGTAATTGTAACTCGTGAATTTAGAATTATGGCTTTCTCTAGGAGAGCTGGTAATTTAGATAATAGAACATTGTTTTTGTTACAGTAGCATATTTGGAATCCCAGCGTGTTGTTGCTTTTTTTCCTACTTTTATGTATTAATCTGTTGCTTAATAGTCTTGTTCTTCAAATGCAATTAAAAAAAATTTGCTTAGAGAACTCATTTTAATTGCACTTCCTCAAAACATTCTTAATCGTGAACAGTGAAGATGAAAATAGCAAAACTTGGCTACTTCTAAGCAAGTCATACAGACTATTGAGTCTGTATTTAATGTCAGTTTGGGCTAAGCGTAGACATTGCAGAACTAGGTCTTAAATTTGTAAGTGCAATTAGGAACTAATTGGGTTTCTTTAAAAATATAATTACTCAAATAATGACTTTGCACCTTCTGTCCAACCCACTAGTTTGTTTTTTAATTGAACAAGTTGAATTTTTTCCCCCTTAAATTATCTCTATTGAAGAGATGAAAATATTTGTAAACTTATCCCAGCTAACTAGCCAGTTGTTGACCATAATGAGACAAATTCCCAAGATGTACCAAAACGTAGTGCTGTAAAGGGATACAAATCTTTGTTTTTAAGCAGTTGGTAAAATGAAATAACCAGTACTTGTTGCTGTAGGATCAGCTGCCCAGCCCAGCCGTGGTCCTGCTGACAGGATTCCTTCAGTGAGGATGGTCTGGAGCCGGTGCAGGAGGGAAGGGCATTTTCCCGTGGGTACCGGGCTGTGTGAGAGCAGGATTGGACCTCCATAATGGAATTCCAATAAAACTCAGTCAGTGCCTTTTAATTAGATTTAATGGGAACTGGGAAGGATCATTAGAGATAAACACATGCTTTTGCCAGTAATACGTTCACTATGTTATTAATCTGATTTAATTTGCAAGATCCACGTAGCAATAAGATTTTTCTCTGTACCTGGGAAGTGTTATATGAGCCCATTATATTTTGTTGTTGTATATGTCATTGCTTCCCAAGCAGTATGTAAATACAGAATTGGGGCTGGGCTCTATGTGTGGTGGTTATGAACCCTGGCAGTCTGAGGGTAGGGCTGCGTGCTGGAGAGAAAGCTGTTTGTCTCTTCAGAAACCGCATTTTTATTGACCATTTTACTATAAATTGCAATGGTGTATTAATAACAAAACACTGCAATATGCAGAGTGTGCTGCTAAGTAATAGGGCTTTTTAGAGATGATGTAATGCCAGTCTGGAAGTGAGGTACGCCTGGAGATTTTTATTTCCATGCAGTTGGAAATACAGCCTAATTCCCTGAGGCGGAAAAACAGATTACAGCATTACGAGTTCTAGATATGGTACGTTGCATCCTGAAATGCTCTTCCCAACCCGCCCAGTGCTCCTAAACACCTCTCCTGCTGCTTCCTGCTGAGTGATGAGGCCTTCCAGAGGAGCCAGACAGCTGAAACTCAGCTTCTCTTCAGAAACAAGGATGTACCTGTTTCCTTTTCTTGGAAATATCCATGGATTTTGGGCTATCTATTGCCTGGTTGTCTGTAGGACATCCCTTGGTAACTTTTGAGCGTGGCACTCTTGAATGACTCTACACTTCAAGTGCAGTAGAATAAGTGCTGGAAGCTAAAATCTAAGCCTTCAAAATAATATCTATAATTCTTCTAAGTTTTCACTACTGTAGAGCTCTGTTTTTAACAGCAGTTCATAAGAGTCACTCTTTGTTTTTCCTCGAATAAGCAGAGGGAATGAAAAGGTGCAGTTTTGGTTTTTGCAGTGGTATTTTGGGGTGGGGATGGGCCATGTGCAAGCAAGAGAAATGCTGATGCAATGCTCTGCAATGTTTTTATGTGAGGTGCTCTGTTTAGAAAATTGTTCTGTGAACACATGGACATACTGCTACAGAAATTGCCATGTGGCTTTCTTACAAAGCTTTATACTTGTAATTTACCTGACTAGAAACTAACGAAAAATATCATGTCAGTGATACTTTGTAAAAGACAATTTTGAAATTGTCAAATAGTTTGGGCTGCTGTTTGTAATGTTGTCAGAGGCTGTGATATGTTGTAGAACACTTGGGTCTCCACCTTCCTTAACATGCAGGAAAGTATTTTTCCTCACACAAAGTTCTTCTGAATAATTCTAAGTCACTGGAAGTACCAAACCTCACCATTCCTGATACATCCCTCTTAGTGTATAATTTTTTTTTGAGAAATGGTATGGCGTTGTGTGGTCATAAAAATGCAAGATTGAAAAAGTTACACTACTGCCAGAAGATCAAAAAATCACAGCAATTTTCTACAATATAGGTAGATTTCCACAAAACACCTGCCTCTTTTTGCTTGCAAAATACAGTGAAGATGAAAGAGGAGAGAGCAAAGTAAGTTCATTGCTGGTTGGATGCTCTTTTGCATATGCAAACACACACTGATTTACCCAAACTATATTGGTATTTGTGTAAAGCTGTGTGCTTAGGAAATCAAAGTGTGTCATTTGCCAATGAGACTTTTTCTTCTCTGGAGCAAAACATTTTTTTATGTTTTGTAAACAAATAGATTTCAGACATTCATCAAGACCACTGTAATCAATGGATTCTTCGTTTTGTCCTTGATGTAATAGAATCAGGTTGAATGTAAGTGTAAAGGAATTTTGAACAATTTTATTAAAACTTCATTGGAAGTTCTTAATCAGAAGACCTCTAATTAAATCATGTTGTCTGTATTGTCCTATGAGTCTTATGCAAGAAATACCTATTTCTTGAAATATTGCTATTTCAAAATTTGCTTCAATTTTGTTAGGTTTCTTAAACTGAACCCATGTTTATATTTCTCTTATCTGATTTTAAATTATGTGCATCAAATGCATAATTACTTCTCATTTCAGAATTCTTCTCTAGGAGAGGAGTTATTGCATAAGTTATTCTTAATAAAATTAATTTGGTATCTTTTCATGTAAAAACATAGATTTTTGCAAGGAGAATGCCTTCCTGTGAGGTCAGAAAACCAGAGAAAATTCTAGACAGCTCAATGTGCTAAGATGTGTATAGTCTACTACTTTCAAGTCATTAGGTTGGTTAAACCCAGTTTTTTGCTATACAGAAGATTCTGCTGGTCTTCTACACGATGCACTACCCTTTTCTTGATGAAAAATGTATGCTGGCATTGGAGATGTGGAAGGATTATAGAGGTGGCACCGTCTCACTCAGCACATCAGTTCCCTGTGAATCTTTTCAGATTTACCCAAGGATGAACACGCTTGACCTTCTTTTGGAACCTGTCCTAAAGCAGCTGTTTTTCCAGCAGTATTTAGGAAAGTGTAATGAGGGGTAGGTCAAGTCTGTGTGTTCTCCAGTGCTGATAGTCATATATCTCCTGGAGGGAAACTGGCCTGCCTTCCAAATTCATCAGAAACACTTGATTTAAAATAGGTTTATTTTGTGTAGCTATTGAAGTTGATTTTTCTGAGGGTTGTTTGCAGGCAGTGGGAGTCTAAGAGTGCAAGGAGAGGAGGAAGTCTGCAAAATGGAATTTGTTCCCCTTGGGCCCACGTTCTAAGCCAAGTTTTATTTTTATATTTAGATTTCAGAAAGAATGGGGAGCAGCAAATGGTTTCTCCATAGTGGTATCTTAAAGTAAGGCTGCAACATTAAATCCTGTGCAAGGGAGGTGAAGCAGGTCAAGATTATAAAAGCGTGAAAACTTAAGCGCTGTCCCAGGCCTGCAGCTCGTGGGTTGAATTGCTGGTGTGCCTTTGGTAGAAACAAAGCTGTTCTGTGTTGGAGAAAAAAAGATGTTTTGGAGGCTCACCTGAGCAGATGATGCTGTTGGGCTGCTGTAAACTACTTCTGTGAGAACATACTGCACATGTATAGACATATGTATATAAAGCCTTGGCTGTAGAGGAGGGGCTGTGAAAGGTGCTGTGCTAAGTACAGCAAAGCCAGGAGTGCCAGGGCTTTTTTCAGCAGATAGAATCTGATGCCTTAACCCAAGTGACCCATTATCACATTTCTTCAAAGTGGAGCAAGCTATTCAGGTCAGTGTGTGTGTGTACAGACCCATCTGAATGAATTCCTCAGCTTGCACTTGCTGTGTTACATTTCTTTCTCTGGGTTTCCAGTGGCTGTGACTTGAACAGAGTTGACAGTACACAATATTACCTATTTACTCTGTAGATTATACTCCTCTGGAGAATTGGTGTCAGCTAATCTTCTACTTCTGCATTTTCAGACACCCGTGAACTGCATCTCCAGTAGTATTGCAGGAGAGTGTCAGATCAAAATTTCTATAATTTTCTTATTTACCTCAGATATCTGGGCCTCTGTGTCCAGGTCTCTAGCCCTTTACACTTATTTTGTCCTGTGAATAGTTTGCTTTCTGTGCAGCAATTGTCTCTGTCAGTATCCAATTTTGGCCACTCTTAGGGCGGTAAGAAGTTTGAAGCAGATGGTTGTCAACAGATGATGACAAAATTCTGAAATACGGCTCTGATACAAACTGTGAGGCTGAGTATTTAAAGCACATTCAAGTGTATAAAGCCTGCTTGTGTTTCTAATGCTATTGCTACCTTAGCTGTGGAATATTCTTGGAACTATTCATAAGTTCCATACTTTTTTCTGAAAACAGCATAACTCCCCACACCAATTAGTGGTGTTCAGTAATGAGTATATGAACCATGTTATGATTTTATGTCAGTTAGAATTGTTAAATGCTCCTTGATGAAACCACGCTGATTTACATTAATTGGTGGCCTGTCTTCCCACAATGGCATCACACTGTGTCAGAAGTGCCTCCCAAAAAGTTGTAACATAACTAAACTCTCAGTGATTGCCCATGATTGCCATTCTGCTGTTGACTGCTGCTCTGAAGACTTACCAGCAAAAGACTTCAAAATTCAGGAGAATTTAATAAGTGGCTGTGATCCTTAGGAGCGTAACTAAAAGCATTTGCATAAAATGAGTGCTGAGACCTGGCAGGTGTGGCTCAACTCGGATCCTTCCACTGCATCCCTTTTGCTAATCCAGCAGCTCAAAGTAATTTAAGTGCATTAAAGGCTGTTTACGTGTCTATGAAAAGCATGATGCAAAAATGCAAATTCAAGAGCGTGTCTTCCACAAGTTTATATATCTTAATGAAAAATGTCAGAGCGTAATATATCAACAGTCTGCTTTGCCCCACAGTAGCCAGTTTTTTCTAAAGATAGCACAGCATGTCCTTGGTGTGGTACTAAAAGTAAATTAACACAGCAGAGTGCTTGTTCTTGAAGTCAGCTGATGATTCTTCTGCTGATTTTTGGGGAAGCAAGACTTGTCTGCTGAGGGTGGTCATCTTGAACTGCTTACCACTTAGGTTAGGCACGCACACAAGTAATTTCCCCTCACTAGTATTAAAAAAAGAACCAACAAAACAACAAAACAACTTTGTTTCATTTCATTTGGTATCCTGTTTCCTTTAGAGTGGAAAAGTTGCCCCACCTGACTGGAAATCTTGGATTGTATATCATGGGATGCCTGAGAAGCATAAGCTGGCCACAGGCCTTGTGCTCATGGGTCAGCAGAGTGGTGACTCCTACTGGTTTGCATCTGATTTCACCTCATGAATTCTGGTTTCATCATGAGTAGGATATCCCTTTTTTTTTCCTTTTTTTTCCCCTATCAAATTTACAAAATCTCACGTCTGGGAAATTCCCTTACAGCTTCAGGAGCCCAGGTGCTGCAGAGCTCATCGGAGACTCACGGCTGTTGATGGTACAGATGCAGGTCAAATGCTGTGTTTTCATTTGGGGTTTGCAGCCACAGGGAAAAAAACAAAGTGGAAACGAATGGCAGAGGGTTACTTGTTAAATTACAGCATTATTTTATTTGATGGGAAGTGAAAAAGGCCATGTCCAGTACCAAAAAACCCTAACAGTCTCCATAGTGCTTCTGAACCAAAAAGAGCTTGTGTTGCTGAATACATGAAGAGTTAAGCAGCGACATTTGGTATGTGCAAGTATTGTCTTTGATAAGCCATGGGGAAATCAACATCTCTTCTTTCTTTCCTGAAAATACAGGAGGCTTCTTGAAACACTTGCTTTTGGGAATGAGTGTATTAGTGAAGAGTTCATGGATGATCCGGATCTAATTTTTATAGAAATGAATGGTAACCCACTGTGGGACTTCAAGTCTGCGCGGGTGTATTTTAAATTCACCTGCCTTATTTTAGACTTAAAGAATTCTTCTTTTTTTTTTTTTTCCCCCACCGATAAATAACTGAAGGTTAAAAGTAACTCATCCCAATAGGAATCACTACCACTGTAAGGAGGGAAAGAAAAGAAGTCAGCAGTAGTGCAGTGATGTTTCAATAACACCAAGTAATCCCCCCATATTTCAGTAATAAAGTTGCATGGGCTGCAGTCAGCTTTCCTGTCAGCACCATTCTATTGACACCTTTCTGTCAGAAAAGATGAAGTGAAGAGTAAAACCTAACTCTGTTTTCTCTTATGGTAAAAGTATTCTGCAAAGCTTTGTTGAAACACAAAGCATGTGGACTTTGCAGATTGTGTTTGCATTTGGGACTTGTGGGAAAATTTACGTGAACTTTGTGCTGTGGGAATGGTTGCCCTTTAAAGCAATTGGTTATATTTGATGTAAGTGCATACCTCAAAACTGTATTTGGTAGTGTGCTCTATTCTTTAGAGCTCCTTTGTTTTTAGAGGCAGGAGTGTGTAATTTTTGGTATAAATGAATTTTTGCAATTTGGCCAACTTGGGTGCACAGACTTACCATTTTTTCCCTGAGAAGTCTGTTAGTGTTTAAAACCAACAGACAAACCCAAAACCCTGTCAAAGTAAGCCAGAGTACTTTGTACTTGTCGGCTGAAACCATCTAATAACATAGTCCAAAAGCTCATTAATATTGATTTTCTTAATTCTCACAATAACCTGAACATTTGTTCTAATTACAAGAGGAATAAAAAGCAGACTAACAGGTTCTTAGATGTCAAAGTCTGTTGGACCACAAAGCATCCAAAAGGATATCCTTCAGAAGGAGTAAGTGGGAGGTATGAGGATGAATTTCATTAGCCAGAAACAATATGCATACTCATACTTGGGGGAGAAACACCTCTCAAAACATCTCCTTCCTGCTGGACCTCTGGGGCTCATACACTTGCCAAGGTCACAACTCCTGCCTCTCTTTGCAGCCTTTTCTACACAAGGAGCTGGGGAAAGTTTTGGAAAAATGGGTAAATTATATTTATTTTGAAAGAAAATATGTGAGCACTTTGGACTAGGTAAAGCACCTCTGGAAGGACTGGGGCTGGGCTCCTGCTTCTCCAGTGTTGGTGGTGGAGAAGGGTTGCTCATGGTATGATCTTTTGGTTCTTCATGTGAATGATGCAGGCATCAAGAATAGGATTAGTTCTTGGAGCAAATTTATATGTGAGTGAAGTATTCTCCTTAAGAAAGAAAAAAAAAAGAAAAAAAGCATTTGTATTTTTCTAAGTAGTCTTAAGTGTTATAGAATGAGGAAGAAAATATCTCTTTTGTCCTTAGTAACCCTGTCAGGGCCACATGACCACACTCAGATTGTGTTGGCTTTGAACCCAAGAAAGGATGAAAACAGGGAAGGGAAACCTGTGCAGAGCTTGGGCATGACAATATAGTCCTCGAGGCTGAGGTTGTTCTTCCTCCCACCCTCTCATCAGGTGGGTGTTGATAAAGCTTGAGATCCCTCTTGAGTTTCAGTGGAAACTTCTTTTGGAGAAGACTGCCTAATAATAATCCAAGCAGAAGAAATGGTGTCCCAGGAAAGGCAACGGTGTTGCTGAAGAAGGAAAATCCAAAGGATTTTCTTCCCTCAGTACTGTGCTTCGTACACAGGAAGAAAGGAAAGGCTTCATCAATCTCCCTCTTATTAAACTGGCACAGCTAATATATTCTTCTAAAATGTGTTCATCATGCTGTTTAAAACAGCCAGGTTAGAAATCTACTGACAATAAATGAAGATTTATTGGTTTTCATGTCTTTGGGGCACCTAAGACAGGTTTGGAATACTAACTGGAATTGTGAAAGGGGAAAAAAACTGTTTCAGTGCCATTTAATTAACTATCTGGCCAATATTTCTCCTTTTTTATTGTAAAATCTGCAAGGTGCAACTGGCTGCAAGCATACTCTTGTGCAACTCTGCCAACAGTTAACAAATAAACACATTAATACAGAAAGTCTTGTATGGATCCATGTGTACTGGATAAAACCATACCTTAAACTGCAGAGATGGTTTGTTTTAACAAACCAGCAAACCAGAAGATAATTATATTTTATGTATCTCTTGCAAGTGTGGCTGTGCAGCATAACTGAAATCAGTGCAAATATGAGCAGTATTTTCTTTTTAACTGAAGTCATACCAGGAGCCTGATGTAAATAACCTACTTCATGCAAGTTCCAGAATCTTTTATTGCTTAGTCTCTGTATTATGTTGTTATTCCAAGCGATTGCACTGTAAGCTGTGATCCAAATGCAGAGCTGCAAGTCTTCAAATTTCTACCAAAATTTGAATCAAGTTTGTGGACTAAGGATTTACAAGATTTAATGAGGTTTTAACAAAGTATTCTTTGGATAGCTGACTTATGTGAACATTCACGTGACTTGTCCAAGCAATCTTGACTGAGAGATAGCACTATGGATCATGACTTCAGACACTTTCTGGGATCCTCAGAAGTTAAAACTGGGAGTTTGTGCTTTGCTGGTCACTGTTCCTCTCCCAGATTCCCGTGGGAGGAGTGCTGGCCTGCAGGCTGCATCTCCCTGACCTTTGAGGAGGTTGTTCCCGCTGTTTGGGGAGCTACAAACACAAAGGGAAAATTGTGATTTTTGTCGCTCAGGGTCAAAGCACTGACACCAAATGACTGGTACGTGTTTTAGCTTAAAATGCTGCAGACAGCACATTTTGGGCAAGGCTATGTAAAGCTCACCTTCACTGTGAGATCTGCTGAAGGGGAAATAGCTGAGCCTGCCTCGTGACGCACAAAATGCTGTGGCGAGCAACTGTTTGGGGGAGATGGAGACCAAGTTTGGAAGCACTTAAAAGAGCTAAAAGAAATCCAAAGCTATTGAATTAACTTTATTCTCTCTCTTGCAGCTGCTGGAGCTCTTGCAGTCCCTCTGGTCAGGCTTCCAGCGGGAGCTCTTGGGTTGAAAGGTTAACGACTCATTTACTAAGCAGTGCCATTTTCTTTCATTTTTCATCGGCAATTATCTCTACTCCTCTAAAAACTGAAAGGCCCTTCCAAAACGTATTGTACTGATGCATTATTGCTGTCAATTAGTTATTAAATCATAGATCTTTAAAAGTGAAACCCAAATATGCATCAATTTATTCGGCTGCTGCACAGCTACTCCATTAGAGAAGTGAAGAGTATCATATCCAGGCAGCTCTGGATACTGGCAGATGTTTCTTTCTAAGGATCATAATGTACATTTGAATTGCCATTTTTGGGGGATTCTGGGGGAAAGATGGATACTGAAGGAAGCACCTTGAAGATGGTGCGGTAGAGAAGCAGAGCAGATCCTGCTGTGGGGTTGTTTGTGGGGTGTGAGGCTGGGGTAAGTGGTAACAGTCTCTCGGTGTGAGAGCCAGAGACAGTTAGGGTGAGTGGTTGAGATGTCCATGCATTCTGTGTAGGGGTGGTAAGGTAAGAAAAGAGCCACATGCTGAGCCCTGGTTAGAGGGATGGTGGCAAGGAAAGAGGAATTGCCAATAACTTGTAAATCATAGGCTTAAAGACTGAAATAGTGGTGTGGTGGTTTCAGGGAATGGAAGATGATGTGGGCAAAAGCCAGATTTTTTTCACAGCTGTTTGATATGGTATTTGTGTTCTTTTATGAATTCTTTAAATTAGCAGTTTCACTTTTCTGCTGTCTACTATGACTCTTAACTGAATTAAGTTGCATTATAAATGACATCTTTCCACAGCTGAAATACAGGTTAGCACTCCCAGGAGGGGTGCTTTAATGAGGTTGTTGCTATGACAGCTCAGCTTCAGGCAGCACATGTGCCACTTCAAAATACCCTCTCTCCAGAAAAAACATTGCAGCAACTTCTGTGAGGGCATTTTAGAACTTCTCTTTTAGTGTAATTTATGACCAACACTTTGTATTTCTCCTCTCCCCATAATGCAGCTGAAGTTTTGTGTTTGTTTCTGCTTTTATTCCTGCAATGTTAATAGCACTGCGTGACTTGACAAGTTAAAGAAACAAGGAGGTGCTGGTTCCTTGGCAATTTCAAAGGATGCTCTGAGGACATGTCAAAACATTTACATGAAGAACAGGTGCAAACACTACAGTGTTTACAGTGGAAATGTATGGGGCCTACACTTCTGAAATTCACATCAGAGAACTTCACAATGGTTGGAAATTGTTTATTACATACTCAGACGCCGGTAGGAAAACGGACATTCCTGTTGGGATGCAGCCTTGTCAGTGGCTGCAGGGATTTGCCTCTGCAGAGGAGCTGGCTGTGGTCTGTGGCCAGGCTGTGTAATGACTCTCAGTACCTCAAAGATGTTAAATCATGCAGTTGTATTTTTCAGAAAGGCTCTGAGGTTGTGTTTGCTTTGCCACTGCTGTCTGCTGGAATCATGAGGCTGCCTGGGAAGGTGAGGAAAGTCTTTCCTCTCAGAAACCAATTTCTGCAGGGGCTCTGCTCTTGTCCAGTGCCAACTTTTGTGGGTAAGGTAGTTCGAAGCCCAAGGCTTTGAACCTCAGTGTGGTCCAGGCGAAGACTGACACTAGTATTTTTGAAAAAAGAAAAGGGAAAAAAAAAGAAAAAAAAAAAAGAAAAAAAGGCACATGTCCTAACTATAGTTTAACAGAGTTATTCCATGAGGATGCTGGAACAGCCTTTAGGACAAATGGTGTCAGAGTAAGCACTCCGTATTGTGAGTGTTGCTCTGTTTTTGCTTGCCCATGAAATGACAAAATGTCTTGTTTAAACTCAAGTGAGCAGCTCTAAAATGCATTTCTGCTGCCTCAGTGTTTTCTAGTTGTTTTGTAGACACAAGAGATTTTATTATTGAGTCTTCTCTTCCTTCCAAGCTCTGAATGTGTTTTCAGATGTATGACTTTGACATACAGAAAGGAATCATAGTCAAATCTGACATGACCTATATAAATATTGCCTTAAACATTGGCCTGGATGAAAAGGCTTTTTCCCTTTCCAAAGGTATTCAGTTTTCTTGTTTGCTTAGCTGTGAATTGTTGCAGTTTCTTCTCACTAGATGAGTGTCTCTACCCACCAGTGGGTGCTCTGCCAGCTCAGTACCTGTCGGAAATAAATTTCTTTGTCACTACTCATGTCAGTGAAGTTAAACCCAGGGAGATGCTCAGCGACTATATAGCCAGAAAGCTTTGACATTTTGAAGTCATTTGGCTTAAAAGATTTTTTTGTTTTGTTTGCTACTGCTTTAGAAACCGTGCACTATAATGATCTGGATTCATTTCTTTTGAGTGTTTTATTGAAAGCTAAAACACCTTGGGACTAAAGAGTTTAAAAAAGCTGGCTTTATAAATCAATGCTTCATTGTATGTATTATGCTATTTGCTACTCATCCAAGTATAGTAAATTTTTACAAATGCAAAATCATTCAGCTCTATCCAGATTGGTTTAAAAGGTGCTGATGAGAACAGTTAAGTTTTTTACAGGTTCTGATAATACTGTTTGCCATAATTGTGCTTGTTCCAGTTCCTTTCTATGACCATGCTGAAAGTGCAATTTATCTGTAATTTTAATGACTAGTAAATAGGTCCAAATATTCCACACATTATGCACTTTTTCCTATTCTCTGTTTGACTTGCTTGGCCATTAATGCCACTTATTCTCAGATCATAATGTTGCCTCTTTTGGTAAGAAGGTGAGATGAAGATTAGGAGGTTTTACCCTCGCAGGAAAAGCAAACCCAGCACCCAGGGTGCCCCAACAAAAGGAGACCAGATGCAGAGTGAAAAGCACATGGTGCAGATTCTGGCTTCTCCCTGCAAAGATTGCTACAAGAACAGAAACACGCTGTGATTTATTCTGGTGGCAAAAAACTGCAAATGGAACAAAGAGTACAGAAATCTCAATATGTTGTTGCTAATATAATTTACATTTGGAACAGTGTGTCCTCCTTCACCACCATGCTCTGTTTGAACATAGCTAAGTTCAACTAGTCTATAGCTTGAACTGCAGTCAGAACTTCACTAAATGAACATCTAAAACTTAATGGTAATTATATAGCTTCTAAAAAAAAAATCCCCATGTATTATATTTGTTCAGTAGTTATCTCCATGTATAATAATATCAAATTATTATGCTGTCTCTCAAAGACATAAATCGTATCATTTTTACACAGACCAGAAAACGACTTGCGCTTAATGACGTTTATCTGTGTGTATATGGTAGATTTTAAATTGAACAGTTCCAGAGGTAATTTTCCTGATATTTGTTAATCCATCTTTAATTAAAATGTTAATTGCTAATCCAGATATCACACAGAGAAAAATTAGCCTACAGTAAACTGTGCCTTATTTGCACAAGGACAAAACCCATGCATTTACATGTCAGTCTGCTCCTCTTGACTTGCAGCATCGTCACCTTTCATGTGTGAAACCAACTAAAAACATATTGTTGAGTTATTGTACTCATTGTTTACCCCCAGATACAGCTGTGGGTGAGTCCAGGGGGGTGGGGAGTTAATTTAGCGCTAGTTAAAAATTCCCAAAGAAGGGCCTAAGTACTCTTTAATGGGATTTTTTTGCCCAGAATGGATTCTGCTGCGGCTGAAGTTGCTTCTGACAGTTCCTGGGATGGAAAGCACTGCTGAAATCGTGTCCTGTGTAGCCAAGAACAAAACTCCCTCTGTGTCCGAGCCCTGTATTCCAGAAGTCAGGCCCAGTCCATCCTGTTTTCCAGCCAAGGGTTAGGGACGGGAAAGTTGGCTAGATGGAAGTTGTACTTGTCATGTAAAAAAAGTGCTTTTGCTTGGAGGGCTGGGGTGAGGAAGACTCACTTGTGCCTTTCCTCACTATGGTCCAGTCTGTGTGCAGCTCAGTTTACTGATATTTTTATTTGCAATACCCCATACAGAGAGTTCCAGCGCTTCACACTTAATAAGAAATAATCCTGTGATTCCCTGTGCAAAGCTGCACATGTAGCTGCAACCAGAAAGTCTTTTGTTCGTGTATGTGAATTAAAATGCCTTTTTAACAGAAGGTAATTACGATCTGATTGGCTGAAAAAATTGTTATTCTTGTAAAAATTAGGAAATACAGGTTGTTCAGATTTTTTGCTTTGTTTATACATTTTTAATCTGTTGTTAATGACATTGTTAGGGACAATCCAGTTTAAACACATTTCATGTAACTTTTTCAGAGTTGTCATGTCCAAATTGCAAACTCTTGAAATCACACAAGAATTTTCAGGCAAAGCCATATAATAATTGAGGAAAATAAAGACTTGCCTATAGTGTGCCATCTGTTGATTTTTATTTAATTAGAAACTAATTTTCATAAGTCTGTCTTGCTTATACAAAATGTATACTAATAGTTAGGCTTTAAAAAAGAGTATTTTTTAAAGTCTGAAAGGAAAAACATTTTGCCAAATACATCTAGAATATTAACTATTGCTAAATAGTATTTCACAAAAATCACATCTCTTGATTCCAGAAGCCTTAACAATCTGTTCCTATTTGGGGTTTGCCTGAATACTACTGGAAGGGCTTGAGCTTTTGAGTTTCAGATCTGCTTTCTTCATATTTTTTAACCATTTTTTCATCAAAGGAAGTCACCTCTTCACCTTTCTTTTAATCTTTCCTCCCTTTCATTCCCCTTATTCCAGTGTTCTTTCCAGCTTGTGAAAGTCACTTAATCTCTGTGTGAAACTGTACCTGATTTGCTCCGGCAGCACGGCTTCTCTTAGCAAGTTCATCCGCATGGATAAAGAGGAGGATGCCTTTGACATTTCTGCTGTACCAGGAGGATGCAGCCCTGCCTTGTCCAAGAGCTACAAACAAGAGGTTATTTTAGGAACACTATGGATTTGTGTGTATCACTCTGCCTTGGTTTGCAGTCACTCTCTCTTTGAGACATGTTGGAATATCTGCTATTGGTGCATGAATAATCCTGCTGTTTATAACTATTTGCAGCAAGAGAGGCCTCTCCTGGCCCTGGCCACCAGGAGAAGCTGTCTGCCCGCATGGAAATTGCATTTATCTCAGTTCCTTGCTAAAAACAGTCCAAGCTCCATCATTCCTCAAGGTGAGGTGGTGCTTGTGTGCTGTTCCTTGGCCAGGCAGAGCCCTGGAGCAGCCTGTGCCCAGGTGAGCCCAAAGCCAGGCTCCTGGGGGAGCTCTCGTCTTTCCCAAGCCAATCTTAGCTACAAACCTGAAAACAAACACGGTGAAAACATGCCATCCTTCCACCTGGCATCCTTATTCCTGCAACCTGCTTGGAAATGGATTTTCTTCCCCATGGTCTCCTTATGTCTGGTCTGCTGAGCACAGGCAGGGTGCTGGGGCTCTACAGCAAGCTCACTTGTGCCTCACTTGTATTATTTCCTTTTGTTCTTAGCTGGACACAGCAGATTAACAATTGCTTCCTCTCCCCCTTGCATGGTAAGCCAGGACTAACAAAAACTAAAGACAAATCTGCTCCTACAGCTCTTGCCTGTTAGGGAATGCGTTGAGGGAAAAGGTTCAGGATTGGCGGCTAATAGACACATAAAAACTCATCTTCACAAGATATTCCCAAAGTCATTATTCAGTGAATAATCTTATAAATGAGGGGGTTTCTTAAGAATTGCATTCTCAAGTATAATACATTTTTCACTTAATTTGCCTTTGCAAGCTGATTTTCCTTGAACCTGCAGAATTGAATTCCTTCCTAAGTGGAGGACCAGTTAGATGTGAGATGTATATTGGGTGTATGTTGATTTGGGGGTTATCTGGTGTAGGAAAAATGATGCTTTCAGGAAGAGAGCATGCAGATAAAAGTTTGTCTTCAGATGAGATCAAGACACCCACTCTGTGAACTTGAGGAGCTGCCAGACTTCAAATGTCACCGCTTCACTGGTCATGAAGGGGGGTCTGCAGGTGAACAGACTGGAAACCTGTTTTGAGTAGGTGTTTAAAAAGAAAAAACAACGCAGGTTTCTCTTAGCATGATAACAGGGAAGAGTGGGAAACCTGACTCAACTTGTAGTGGGTAAAGTGGACAAAAGTGTCCTTAAGTCTTGAATCCAAAAACTATTAGGGTGAGATACGTCGTTTTAGGGAAAAAAAGGAGGAATGAAAGGTGGGAGATGACCTTCATTTCTTCAGAGTATTTTCTTTTTCCTTCCTTGTTCTGCATTAGCAGCTTCACTGTAAAGTTCCTGCACTTATCCTGGAGTAACCATAACCATCCCTGGAGCTTCAGCCTTTACTAAAATACATTTTGAAAAAAGCTCAAAGTGGAAGTTTAACAACCTCTCTCCACCAATAAAGATTGTTCAGTAAAGTCATAACTGTATTCCTTGGCCCAAATCCATGAATCTGATTCTGCACAGATGCAGAGCAAAACATGCTGGAGGACAAGGAGGGCATCCACCAGATGAACTTTGTCCTTGTTTTCTTGTTTTCTTTTACCTCTGCATGCCCCTATTATGCCCTTTTTATGCTCTTGGTGCAACAGAAGTTTCTGAAGTGGTTTTGGTGTGTCCCATGTGAGCCTTATCTTCACATCATCTTGACAGGTGTTTTAAAGCAGCTCTGAAAAGGATCCCTTTCTAACACAGCACCCATGATTTTATGGTGGAAAGCTCTGTGTTCACAAACCCCCATTCCTTATTTGCTGTTTTCAGTTGCTCCTGGACCAGCCTGCCTTCAGACTGGGTTGATGAATCTCTTCCATCCCACACTGTTCTCTGTGTTTAGCTGTTTATTTCCCACTATACTCTTTAAAATCCTAATAGCTTTGTCTTTAACGTGCTATGCTTGGCATCAGCAATTTAGAATTTCCTTGCCAAGTAAGCACAACCTTTGTTTTGTTCAGGCAACACCTTAAGACGTAAAAATTGTGAGTGTAGTAAATCATATGGGGTGAAAAAAAAAGTCCTCCTTTAAAAATACATCTAATAACTGTGTTTGTATTTCTTCAGTGGTATAGCAATAACTTCTAAGTGCTTTACCACTGTGGTGATTTCTAGTTCACTTTCAGAAATGCAGCTTATTGAAAGTGTCACTATTAATAGCATTCTGGTGGTACAATAAAGGATAATTCAGTAGGATATCCCAGTTACACAGGGTACCGTGTTTACATTGGGTTCCTGCCCAGCAGCTGCTTATGCTGAAATTCTGAACATAATTTAGGAATTAATCAAGGTGTAACCATGGGGACAATGCCAGTGTGGTCACCATAATATGACCTGTAAAGACAAATTATATAATTCATCACAGTTTGGTGTGATCATGGGTAATAAGCTACTGATTCCTTGACTGCCTTGGCCATATGGTAATGCTGTTGTTGCTGATGCTGCCCAGAAGTAAAGAAAATGTAAGAAAACAATATTTGTTGAAATAGAGCTCCATTTTTCTTACATGTCTATCCATAAAGTGTGAAATTAGATTCCAGATATATATATATATAGTAGCATAAGTGCATGTTTCTGGGTGCAAATTACATGATTGCTTGTGCATGTTTTCTGAGACAAAAGTGCTGGGAAAAACAATTGGTCAGTATTAGTGAGAATGAAGCAATTTAATTGGATTTTTCATTTTTATTTTTAGCATGCAAGATAATTGCTTCATTATGAGTGGTAGATTCTGATTTTATTTTATCAGTGTTAATCAGAACTACATGCAGTTCCCAGAAAGTTGTAACTGCTCACAAAAGCCCTTTGGATGCTCAGAAATGGCTATTATAAATGGAATCGTTCAAATATATAAAGATGGGATTTCTAGCAAAACAGCCATGTTGGGGAAGGGGGGGGAAAAGAATAATTTTGTTTTGTTAAATTAATGGTACTATTTCAGTTAGCTTGGGCCTCCATTTAGAGCTCATCAAGACACCCATGGGAACATACGAATTAGTTTGTTTTAATTGGATTATTTAATTTGATTGTTTAAATTGCCTTTCTGTTTTTATTTGCAGCCTTTTTTTAGCTGAAAACATTTTCTGATTTGGATTTGCATGTGTGTTGTTGTGTATGCTCACTACTTTGATTCTCTTCCAAAGATCTTTTCTTTTTCCTTGGAAAGAAAATAGTGAAAATTAATACATTGGCAAAATCCAGCCATGAGTTCAGAGAGAGTTGTGAATAATAGATGCAGGATCTTTCTCTTCCACTGCAATGGCAGCACAACATTATCCAGCTTTTTATTAAAAGTGCTGCATTTTTAATTGCGCTTCAGAAATAAACAAATCAAATGCAGGAAACTTTTAGACCCTGACCCGCCAGTATCCCATGAGTGGACAGATGGGGCTTGATCTGATGGGAACACAGTTCTGCCCTGGTCCAAGCAGGGTGATGTGCATGGAGCTGGATCTGGGTTTCCACGCCAAGAAAAAACAAGTTAGCTTTGAAGCAGGGCTTGTGCAAATGCAGACATTGACGTGGGCAAAGATTCTGCCCGCGTGTTACTTGAGCGTTACAGCACGGAGTAATTCTTGACATTGTCCGTGTCAGTCTAGAAACCTGATTTATCTGATGGGGCTGATAATTGTCTGGACGTGATTCTGGCAGACCAGGCAGGAGTTTGGTTCGTGCAGCCTAAGGGAATCCTCCTGAACCATCCCCTCCAAGTCAATGGCAGCTTTGTCATCGACTGAAAGATTAAAGGGTTCAATAAGGTGAATTGACATAAATCAAAGTGATTTAATTCCGGTTTAAACCAACAAGCAGAAAACTTTGATTTAAATAATTGATTTTAATCTAATTGTGAATTTATAGTGTTAGTGGTTTTCTCAGAGGCAAATTACTTCACTGGTGTATCAGGATAAACGCGCTGATTTGTGACCAAAGAGAAATTTAGCAGATCCTTTTTTTGGCCTAGCAACCCTCCTCTATTCCCAGTTACATGTGTCTTTTCCACACAAGATCTGTATTCAACCTTAACTCGTCATCAGTTTTCAGCTCCTGTTTGAAAAGTGAATGGGTGAGATTTAATTCAGTGACTGTTAATTCACAAGATGTATTGATTTTCATCTGCATTTATTTTAAGGCTGGTTTCGTGCATTGTAGTCACCATTTGGAGTGGATTTTTGTGGACACTAGAGGGAGTACACATTGTTTCAGGAAGTTTTAGTTCAGACCAGGATGATCTAATCAGGCACTATAGAGCAAGATCTGATATTACAGCTGATGTTAATAGTCAATTTTTTATATCTTGTGTCATATATGAGGAGAAAACACAAACAATATAAAAGTCAGGTTTTTCAAAAAAACCTCTAAAAAGAAAAATAAAATATTTCTCATGTTTTCTATGATGCAAAAATGGTACCTTGTGTTCTCCAGCACAGTTTAAAATACAAATCAGGCACAAAGTGGCCAGGCAGTGTAGACAGGCTTCAGGCTGGCTTTAGTCAGCCCTGCTGGATGTGAGAGCGAGGTATGAACATCATCTGCCTGATCTGCTTGGGGGTTGGTGTTTTCCTTGCCCCATCGCAGGAAATCCCACAACATGTCATCCAGGCAATAGAGATAGGAATTGAAGGGTTGTTTTAATTGAAATTTCAAAAATCCACAGGTAAATAAAAAGAGAAATTAGAAAAACAACAAAAAAAGCAGTAGTATGACTGTATTATTAAGGATGTGTGTTGTCTGATTAAAATGTGATTGCTACAATCTAAAATATCATTTGGGCAGAGACATGGAGTTATTGACAATGCATTAAATGGCTAAAGATGAATGAGATTAGAGTCACGATAAACAAAATAGAAATATTCCAAGTTTTCTGAAACATAGTAATGTTTGGAGCACTAGTAGATTTTTGTGTGTGTGTGTGTTTTCCCTGTCCTTAGCCTTTTAACCAGTTTTAAGTCAATTTCAATGACACCAGGTTTGTTTCAGTAGTGTAACATACATTCCAGGGGAAATGTATTGGTTATAATAAGAATAGTTTGTCTCAGATGTAATTTTATTGGCTTGTGTTAAAATGCATTGATTTTTTGGCTGAAATATTTGGGCTTGAGGGTAGATACATTTGTTCTGGTTAGGAGTGCATTGGAGTCAGTAGAGCTCTTGTGTTTCAGCAAATACATTTTATTTAAAAGTAGATGTAACATTTGAAAAGATTAAATGGGCATTAATTGATCAGGTGCTGTATTTTCAAACCTGCCATTAGTTCTAATGTGAAATGTTCTGACACTTGAAAGAGATCTCGAGTCATCATATTTTTAATGTATGTAATTGCAAATCTTTGTAATATTGTGTTAACCTGACTAAAATGTATATAAAACACTTACAGAAATAATATTTTCTCCTCCCATATTGAAATCTGTGGAAAAGGCTGTCAAGAAGTGTTCACTTGTTTTTTGTGGAGTGCCTCTTCTCCATTTCCTTCCCCCCTCCTTTTAATTCAGCTCTGGTCATCTCCCATTGAAAAACTTGGTCTTACTCCCTTCTTTGTGAATAGTCACTAGCACCAGTTTTGACAGAATGGAAAGATCTGTGGAAATTATGGATATGATAATTCTGGATGAGCTTTGGCTGAGCTTGCTGTGGGTGTCAGCAGATGGAGCTCTGATGGACCTCGGCTCCGTTGCCAGCACTGAAATTGCCTCCCTGGCTGGGCAGAGCCCCATGCCTGGCACTCTGGTCCTGGGTTCATAAATTAAATACATTCTTCGTGTTCTTTGTGTTGTTCTTTTCCCCACTGGATGTGAGCAGCTCTGCCACAGATGGAGCAAGCAGTCTGTGGTGCAAATGGCTTATAAAGCCAATATTTCTGTAATCTGCTGTACCTGTGAGGTGGCTGTAAACTGCTGTGCTTTCTGCTGTTTGACCATGTTGGGGAGGGAGGAGAAGCCTTCCTCTGGTTCCCTTCCTCCTGCCAAATGCCCTTCCCCCTGATCAGTCTGTGCCCTGAGCTTGAGGAGAATGACATGAGATTCAAAGTCCTCTTAAAATGTGCATAATTGGGCCAACCACAACACTTGTGCTTAATATTAAGATGGAATACCTGGATAAGATGTGCAACACTCACCTGTTCTGGAAATGTTATCTAACATGTGTATGTCCATCTTATGCACTTGAATATTTTTTCCACATTTGTCTGTCAAACTACCCCAAAATCTCATGCAAGATTCCAATTCTATTTATTCTCCCTTTAATTTTTATAAGTCAAAGAATATTTTTTCAGACTCTAGCTACATGCAGAAGTCCAATCAACTCTAATTGTTGTTAGTTGCAGCTAAAGAAAGGCAAATAGACTTTTATGTGTTTTAAGTCCTACTAGTATGGCTATCAAAAGATTAATGACTTACAAAAGCAAAAGCAATCCTGCCACATTTAATATTCTGCAACTGCAACTCAACTTATTATATGCATTAATCAATTTCTCATAAATGAACCCCTGTTTTATATACAAGCAAATAAAACATCCATGCAACAACATATTTTATTCATAAACCAATATGCAGCAAAGCAAATGGACATAGATTTAGCATCTCACTTTTTAAATAAAATATGTTTACATCAATCTGCTTGTTATACAAATTTATGTAGCCTATGTGAATCAATATGTGATATGTATAAACTACTTTTCAATCTGGCATGTTTGGTACTTCATAATTACCTCAATTCAATGAAAAATTCCTAGTTTTAAGAAGTCCTAGGAGCAACAGATTTTAATTAAAAGTTTTACCTTGGTTTTAAAAAGGTCATATTAGCCAAGGGGAGATAATGTCCTTTTATAGAAGCACATCTTACTTCTGTTGCTAATTGATGTTATTTGCTGAAGATTAATTTATGCTGCTGTTAAGGCAAGAAAGAGGAAAAAATATCAGTAGTGTTTTTACAATTTTTTGAGAATTATACTTCTTCAGTGCCAGAATGTTCATGCTTCATCCAGTAGATAAACAGTGTTTAAAAAAGAAGTGCACAGCAATATTCTTAATTGGTAGAAAAATGTGATATTTAACTAATGAAGGAAAAGTGTCTGCCAGGATGTATTTACTGGCGAGACAGCAGCATGTGCTGTGGTCCACTGTGAAATTATATGTTAAAGCATGTACCTGTCCTTTGGCTTTCAACCCAGTCCTGACATTTCTTTTCATTTGGGTTGGAGAAATGAACTGTGATGTTCACCATGGAGTGTTTGCTCACCACTCTGGATGCGTGATTACAGAAAAAAGACTTCTAGGTACTTCTAAATACCTGGAGATTAAAATGGAAATAAGAAATAAAATGAACAAAACAATGTAACTGTTCAAAGAGAGTGTGTAAGGCAAGATCTGAGTGGTATTCAAAAATCAAAACAGGCAGCCTTTAAATCTAACAAAATTTTTCTGAAGAGATGTTCCCTCTGGTGCAAAATGCTCTCTTTAGAAGCCTGAAATACAAGGGGATTCATGATGGGAGGTGAATCAAACCAAGGGGAAGACAAACAATAGATGGACAAAAGCAATCAAAGGAACAGTGTAAGCAAAGTAAGAAAAGCAAGAGGTGTATTTTGACATCTTGATCTTTATGAAACCTCTTCCCAGTTATCCTAAATCCTTGAACTTGAAGGCAGGAGCTGATCCTGCTGATATGCATCTCCTGTAGCCCCATCATTTCTGTCAAGGACAGAAAGGAGAACCTTTTCACATGTCATTTTTCCTTTGCCATGTGCATGGCAATGGGATGCCCAGCCCAGGGACAGAGGAGTATTTCAGTAGAATTCAAGAAATCCATGCATGAGGCTGATTTTATTTAATCTATTGACTCCATCACTGCTTCATTATGAATAACCTGATTATAAATAATTTAGAATTGTAGCATAGAATCATAGAGTATCCTTTTTTGGAAGGGACCCTAAAGAATCATCAAAGTCCATCTCTTGTTGGTCTGTCATTGGACAGCTCCAAGAATCACAGCACGTGTCTGAGAGCATTGTCCCAATGCTCCCTGAGCTCAGCAGCCTTGGAGCCATGACCACTTTGTAACTTCCCTTTGGACACTCTCTAATGGCTTAATTTCTTTATTATGCTTGTCCTGCCCCCAGGACTCGGGGTGTCTTTGTTGATCTTGGTAGAGCTGCTGTTTGCCAGCTGCCTAATTTGTCCAGGCCTCTCTGCAGGGCCCCTTTACTCGGCACTGAAGTGAGACTGAAGAGCCTGTAGTTTCCAGGGTCATCCTTCCTGAAAATTGGGACAACATTTGCCAGCTCAACTAGGACCTCCCCAGATTGCCAAAACTGTTCAAAAATCATTAAGAGGGGCCTTGTGGTGATCAGCCAGCTCTTTATGTGTTCCCAGATGAAT
This sequence comes from Hylia prasina, assembly GCA_013397195.1. Classification (NCBI taxonomy): domain Eukaryota; kingdom Metazoa; phylum Chordata; class Aves; order Passeriformes; family Sylviidae; genus Hylia; species Hylia prasina. Next base: position 226,907 of record VYXD01007326.1, read on the forward strand.
CCCATCGGGCCCCATAGACTTTGAGGGATCCAGCTGGAGCAGCGGATCCCACACAAGTTCAGGGTTGACTGGGAGTTTATCATTCCCACAGTCAATGTTATTTCTATACTGCTTTTTTTGCTACCAATGCATTTAAATAATCTCATTGTTCCCCAAAATTCTGGCCAACTTCAACTATAATTGAGCTTTGGCCACACAAATTTCTCCCTATGGTGGCAAGCAGCATCTCTGTATTCCTCCCATGTCACCTGACCTTGCTTCCCCTGGTTCTACCCTTCCTTTTTTTTTCCCCTTAGCTCTAGAAGGTTATTCCTGGTCAGCCAAGCCAGCTGGAGGATTTAAATCCTGCCTTGTCTCTTTATCTTCCAACATTTCAGAATTGCCTGTGCTGTTAGGAGGTGTTGCTAGGAAGTGACCAACGCTGATGGACCCCAGCAGAAGTGTTTTCCTAGAGGCCTTTACTCATTCCTTGAGCAGCCTGAAATCTGCTCTCCTCGTGCCCAGGCTTCATTTGTGCTTTCCTTCCTATCTCCAGGTTTTAAACTTGAGTCTTTAGTGATTGCTGTGGCCACGGTGGCCACCAATCACCGCTTCACTCAGGAGCCCTCTCTGCTAACAGGCAGCAAATCAAGGAGGGCATCGTTCCTGGCTGGTTCCCTCAGTTCCTGTGCCTGAGGTTAATCCTTACCCAGAGACACCCTCAGCCATGCCACTGCCAGCTCCACACATTCCAGCCCCTCTGTTGCATACAAGTCCACCCTCTGCCTCCATACTTAGGGGAGGAATTTGGGTGGCTGCCTGGCTGCTGTTTTCATAAAACTGTAATCACAAGGATGGGGCACAACGTTGACAGATGCACACGTAACTTTGCTAAATTTTCAAATATAAATTTTCTAAAAAAGAGCTGAGACACCTTTTGTTAAGGCTATTACAATTTAAGAGACAGATTTACAAACATTTGCTGTTGGCTTGCTCTGAGAATCAAGGATTCTGCTGAGCATTAAGAATTATTGAAAATCAATAAATTCTTAGTGTGCAGAAGGTCAGATGTGTTTCTAAAATACAGAGATGTACAATTAAATTATTACAGTGCATATGTGCCTTGTTTAAAAGATCTCTTTATGACAGATTGTTATTCCCCTCAATCTATCAAGTAGTTAATTTTAAATCCTAAGGAAACACATATCCATATGTATGTTATTCTGGAAAGTTGTTCTGTTGCCTTGAGCATATCAACACGTATTTTTAATGTTGTTTGTGCTTCTGTTTTCCTGTCAAATGGATTTCAGAGCCATTGTTATCTTTTATGCTATTTACAAAGTTCCCCTCTGCTGTTCTGCAGTACAGCTCATGAAGTTTTACATTTCAACCTTTTCCTTCCTCTTTTCTCCCCCTAGACATTACAGTTCTCTGTCTTTACAACTCAAGCCAGCTGACTTTTCCTACGAGTAACCTGGATCACTTGGTCTGGAACATAAGTTTTTGGAAAACTACTCTAAGGCTTAGCATATAAATTCATGCATAGGTACCAGAATAAGTGATTAGATTAATAATCAATATTGCAATGTTCTCTGCGCTTCCTGCAAAGTCAGAAAAGAATTGTACATTATTTGGGTTTGTGGGGTGGGGTGGGTGAGTTCTGGTTTTAAAAATCTTGGTCCAGGTTCCTTCTATTTGCAGGCCAGTAGAGACTGTCTGTCTGTCGTCCCGTCTCAAAGGGTACCTGCAGTGTCAGATGATGTTTTGGTGTTAGATGACAAAATTCCAGTGTTTTGTAGAACCAATTGTTGGCACTGTGGGCTAGAAATCTTGCAGAGTCTGCTCTTACTTTATGTTGGCAGTAGTAACAATCACTCTACCACTGCTTGTCAACACTCCTCAAATTATCTTAAAAGTTCTGAATCATCAGTGTAATAATTAGTAAAAAGCTCATTAGAAAAGATTAAAATAATTAAACTAAGGGCTTTCCCAGTCTGCCTCAAAGATAGCAGAAGAGTGGAGATGGTTTGTCTCAAAGCATTGTCACCATGATGGTTGGTAACCTACGCCTGGTCTCCTAAAAACTAGCAACCAAAACACCAACAAAAGGCAATAAAACTGTTAATGAATCTCCTAATATGTAATGTGGATGTTTAAGTGAAAGATGGAGCTCAGTGGTTTGAATGCTGCCCCTGGGCAGTGAGAACCTGGATAGAGGAATGGTGTTTCCACCTGTGCTTGGGAGGAGACTTTCTCTGGTTTTGCTGACGTTAGGAAGCAGTCATGACTTGCAGCAAGGGAAGTTCCAACTAGAAAAAGAAAAAGATTTCACCAAGAGAGAGTCTTCAGTGGTAGTACTGGTGCCCAGAGGAGCTGTGCTGTTTCCATCCTTAGCAATGTCCTGAAGTAGCCCTATCCTGCTCCAGGGAAAACAGATTTAACTCTGAATTTAATTCTGCTTCGAGTAGGGGATTTGGACCAGTACCTTTGAAGGTCTGTCCCAACTTACGGGGGAAAACAGGAGGGTCAAAGTAATATTATAGTCTTGGAAGATTTGGAATCACCTTCCTTGTTATGTATTTAAAAAATAAAAGGTACATGAGTGAGCCACTGTGAAATGCAAGAGCTGTGAAAGAAGCCTCTAAAACTTGCCTAAGATTGCACCAAAATAATGGGATCCTTGAAGAGATAGTCCCATACTGAGGCCAGATATACTCATATGTACAGCTAGCCTAAATCACAGTCTATTTGAAAAAGATTTGTGAAAGCTGAGGTGTGTGAGCAAGCTATTATCCTTGCATAGCACAAAATATCAAAAGTTCAAGAAATAGCCACAATGTAAATTTGCAAAGGGAATTTTCAGAATACAAAAGGCTTTTCTTTAGAAAAGCTGTTTTGCCTGTGAAATTGTTTCTAACCCGTGCAGTTATTGCTACAAGACACACAGGGTAACTGCTAATACAGCGATGGCATTGTGATGTCAGCCTCAGAGGTGGATCTTCACTGCAACCCAGCTTCTGGCTTGCAAAGCTGGTTGAGGTGGATATAATGAGTGGCTTGATAAAGTAGAGAGAGACAGGTTTTTCTTTGCACAGTGACATTGATCCTTGCAGGAAATTTTACAAAAGCCACTGAGCCTTGCCAACACAAAAACAGCTGGAACAGAATAAAAAGACTGGCAGGAAAAGTTCAGCTTCAGCAATGTAGCTTCAGCCTGGTCTTGTCAGAAGTGGTGCTGACCCTCATGCACAGGGAGCCTTGAATTTTACTTGTCAATACTCCAAATGTGATGCAGAGTACGTGGTGTACTTGGATCTCTGTTAAAGGCTGTATAGCAATGGTTATCCTCTTGCACTTGGACAACAAAAATTAAAGGGTGTCTCCAACCTTCTTGTTGGACTAGAGGTAGTAATTAACTTGAGGGTTAATGTGAGGGGAAATAAAAAGAGAAATTGGAGAATAAAAGCAAACAGCTCCTAAACAGTGCTCGGCAAGGTCAACAAATGAGATGCTCATAAGCTGATGGGTGGCAATTCTGCTCAGTTGCAGTGGCTGCTTAAGGACTGCTGCTGAAGGTATGTGGGAAAATGTCTGTAAATTANCTGCAGTGGCTGCTTAAGGACCACAATGTTTTGGAGGAGGAAACGCTCGACTGGGATGGGACAGGAATGTGGGAAAATGTCTGTAAATTACATCATTCCTTCCAGAGCAAGAATGCTAATGAGAGGGGCAAATTTTAATAAATTTCTCTGAAAGCCTATAGAGGTTAAGAATTATCAGCTTTATATTCTTCTGGAATAGTTTGCCTATAGTATATAGAATTTGTAGTCTGGAATAACAGCAACCTTGTTTTGACTTCTTGCTTTCCTCTTATTTTAAGTTAAAAAGTTGGAAACTCATTTATCCCATAAATGATGTCTAATTACAGAGTTTATCTGTTTCAAAGGGTTTGTTTCCTTGTTTAGACATGCCTATCTAATCTATTACTACAGTAGTCATTGGAAAATATCAAAATATTTAATGAATACTTCTTGGTAATCCACATATCAGAAGTACTTCCCTGATAATCATAAATAATGGTGTAAATTTGTGCTGTTTAATGAATGATGGCTTTGCTGCACCCATTGAAATGACTGTTTCCTCACTTGGACCTGTAATCTCCTACGAGCAGGTTTTATTTTCTTTTGGGCAGTATGGAAGTTCAGAAGAATGCCACTCATCATTAAATTGGTATGTTCATCTAGAACAATAAAGAATTCCAGTTTTTAAGTTTTTGACAGCACCTTTGGGTCAGTTCCTGGATTTAGCTATTTGTTCAGTCTTCTCAAGCTACAGTAATATGAATTCCTGCACATATGAAAAAGCTTTGTGAAGCATAACGTCTACAGACTTTTCTGTAAATGTAGCAAGGAAAATCAGACAGGATGGGGACATCAGGGCGAAAAATCCTGGCTGAGCAGTCAGCTTGCAATAAAAATTAAAGAAGTACAGGCTGTGTAAATTAATGGCTGAAGTAGCACAACCCTCAAAAAGTAACCTTTTGAAGGTGCAGATGAGAAGTGTGAGGACAAGACTGACTCAGGCAAGATTTTATAATTTGCCAAGTGTAGGCATTCAGTTTCTTCTCAGATTTAGACAAACACTAATCCCAAACAAACCACTGGTGCATTCCATGTTCATGAATGAAAAGCCATTTTTTTATTGTCTGCTTCAAGGAAATTGTTCCCAGTACTGAGATTAGCCTCTGAAGTTGAAAATTTGGATGAACAGGTGAGTTTTGAGAACTGGTAAAACAATAGAAAAACGAATAAATATCAACCCCATGCATAACCAAAGCGGTTTCCATAGGAACACAGATGTGTAGCTCCTGTGCATGACAGATTTAGCAATTTTATTGCATGTTGATTCTGACCTTACAATTGAAAAAGGCCATTTCTGAACTCTGGTATTTGAGGATCCTAACTAGGGTGTTGTGCTAATGGCTCCTGAAACATCCATAAACTCCTGTGTTAACTTTTGTAGCTGTAAATGGCTCACAGCGAATCAAGCAGAAATTGTTAGGTGATGAGTTCCAGCTTAGCCTTGGCAAAGTGCTTTGCTGATGGTTAGGATAAAGAAAATGTGTGTGGACGCATCCTTTAATGCGTGCCCCAGAGATTTTGGAAGCCAAAGCTGAGGTGACATTGAGGAGTGACATTTATCCAGTAAATGCTGTTTCCATAGGTTGCCATGAGGGTCAGTGTTGTCTCATGCTCCTTGTGTGGTACCCTCGAGGGCTCTGCAGCCTCTCCTGCTGCTGACTCTCCTGTCATTGCCAAAACAAACATTAAAACCAACCAACCAAAGACTCTCAAGACAAAAGCTACATTTCACAGAACCATGGAATGGTTTGGGTTGGAATGGACCTTAAAGGTGCTTTAGTTCCAATCCCCTGCTGTGGATGGGGACACCCTCCACTATGGCAGGTTGCTCCAAANAAGACTCTCAAGACAAAAGCTACATTTCACAGAACCATAGAATGGTTTGGGTTGGAATGGACCTTAAAGGTGCTTTAGTTCCAATCCCCTGCTGTGGATGGGAACACCTTCCACTATGGCAGGGTGGCATTGGAGACTTCCAGTGATGGGACAGCCACAGCTCTGTAGAGGTGTGTAATTCCCTAAAGACTTTTAAAAATATAATTGATTACAGGTAACTTTTTGATTAATGTGAAGCATTCCAGTGTCCAATAACTTGTTCCAGCAGCCTAATGAGTTGAGTCTGCATGAAACTTTCTAATCTGCATAAAGGTCGACCAGTCAATAATTTTAGCCTCTGCTGATTTAACACATTGGAATGTTCACAAAGATGAAAAAGCTTCTGTGCTAACTCAAGTGGCCTTGCTGCCTTTTTTTTTTCTTTTTTCTTCTCAGATTCAAAGTCACAACCCGAGCAGTGGCCCCTCTGTTGTGGCACTGTGCCTCAGCAGGTGCCAGTGGCACTTAATCGCCTCAGAGACACCGTGCCATGACTTATGTCTCTTATTTCTGCTGTAGTTATAAGGAGTACCTAAATTGGAACATAAATTGTCTCTGGTTAATTATTTCATTAAATGAGCAATGTGGACTGCTAAGCATTATTATTCCCATTTTACAATGGAAGAAATGCGTTACGGATGTCTCAGTGATGCGGATGTGAATATTTAGTTGCATATCTGCACTCTCATGAGGATCATAAATAAGCTCAAAATCTGGCATGTTTCAACTGTTGGAGTCATTGAAAAGAGACTGATAATGAAGATAAATCTGTGCATATACTGTACTTGTTCTGAATGTACAATCGGTGCTCATTTCCGCAAGAATCAAAGGCGAGCTCTGAACTCTGGCTACTGAATGATCCGGGATAATTTGAAATCCCAAAAAATGAGTCCCAGAATGGGTTTTAGTGATACCATTGGTCTCTTTGTTGTATGTAGCAAGCTCAGGTGCTGTAACAGAGATGTCCACATTTAGACACCCTTTTTCATGTGGCATATGATTTTTCTGGAGATAAGGATACACCTTACAATCTGGTAGTATTTTTCAAAGATTTGTCTTATTTTTTTCCGATAAAAACAAGAAAATGTTTCTTTTGTTGCAGGTCCCTTATTTTTTCAGGATGTGTGTTACCTTTCAGAACAGTGGGAGTACAGGACTGGGTGTTTTTAAACATTTTCTTACATTCCCAGACATTTTTGTGTATTGATATATGGGTTTCAGCTCTTACTTCAGTTAATCAGAGATGTCTGAACATCAAGAACACTGAGCTCTGAGGTGTGTCTGTGACTGCTCTTGGAGTACTTGAGTTGTGAAACAAAGAAATGGATTTCACCAGTTTAACTTCCACAGTATGACTTATTAAAATACTTAATTTTGGCTCCTCAAATCACCTTGCGGTGCAAAACCAGAATGTAAATTAGTGGTGCAAATTGAGACTGGTGTCAGCATTTTATTTTTTTATTTTTTTTCCTCTGCTATGCAGTGCTTTTCCAGATCCAGGTTTCCTTTTAGGCTTGCCAAGCTCAGCTGGTGTGGCACAGCTGAAATACCTGCGTGGGGTGTGCTTTCCTTGTCTGGTGTGAAGCAAACACACGGGGTCCCTCAGATTGAAATGACTATTTAAGCATAACATGATGTTACTATCCATTGCACCAGATGATGATGTTATTAAAATAGTCCTGGAACACAGAGCCTTTAGGCATGCAAATGCTCCAGGGTTGTAATTAGGTGGTTGAGAATTTCTTCCTTATGTGACCTGCCACCAGAGCTGGGGCACTTGGGAGACCTCGCAGGCACATGTAAACCTTGTCAGTTTGTGGAGAGCTGAGCTCCTTGGCCAGATGTATTTGTGAGATCCTGCAGGGAGCCGAGGAAATCTGTTTGAAATACCCTGTGCCCTGCAGAGAGAGCTTTCATGTAGGCACTTGCTGCAGATCTTGGAGAAAACACTGAACTTTTAAGTGCTCACTGGTGTGTGTCTCATCCAGCCCAAGGGAAATAATTGGGAAGTGCTTATAAAAGACAGCCTTGCCATCAGCATTCGGGGGGGAATGGGAGAAAATGGGGTCCTGTGGTGTGGCAACTGTACTCAGAATTGTAATAAAACAGCTAAAGAAAGAAGATTTGTGTGATGGGTTGTAACTAGAAAGATGATCAGAAGCTGCCACATCTGCAGGCTTGTGGAGTGAATGAGAAATATTTTTATTTCTTATTTCATTATCATTATGTCAGTCCTCTAAAAACATTCCTGAAGAAGAGTGAATGGCTCAGTGCTAGGAGGAATTACATCTTTTCTGCAGGCCGCTTTGTGTGAATATAGGATTTTTTCCCATTGTGTGAATGTTTGTTGTTTTACCATCAAAACAGACACACCATGTGTACATCTGCCTATTAGCATATGAATGACAAAATTGCATATAGAAATGTGATGATCATATTTAACAGTGGGGGTCACATTTGGGTACAAAATCTGTCAGTGCTTTGTGACCAGCATAAGAGATTTGCTTTAGGGCCGTTGTGTGGTGTGGGATTAATCTAAATTAAAGTTCTGATTTAACTGTCATTCCCAAGCCCTGAATAAACATGCAAACTCTATCTTAGTCTGGAAAGCAGTAGCAGAGGGTGCAGAGTTTTTCCTGTGCTGTTTTGTGGAGTGTTAGTGCTGGGGTAGAATAAATCTCATTCTTCAACTTCCACAGAGTGAATTCCACTTCTTCCTCCAATTCCCTGTGTGTAAATTAGGGGTAGCTCAAGGAAGCTGCAGGGTTGCTCTGATGCAAACTGAGTGCTTCTTTGCCTGATAGCTTCAGAGTTCCCAGCTTCAGTAAAGTTTTTCATATATGCACTCCTCTTCAGACTCCTGAAACAGAAATGATCACAGGCTGGTGCCCTCAGACCAGCTCTGCTCCCAATGAGCAGAGGACTGGTTATGTTAATCACTATGGAGAGGATGCATTTCATGGCAGAATAGAAAAACATTTTTTCTCACCATTTTTAGACAGCCTTTCAAGAAAGCTGCCTTCTTTCAAGTGCCTGCACTGTGTAATCTCAGATATTGTTCAGTATGGGATGGATCCAGGAGGGGTTGCTGGGTGATGCTAAGAGTGGATGAACCCTCTGAACATCTGGGAGGCTTCTGTGTCTGCAGTGTGCAGATCTCCACCCTGCCAACCAGTCTGTGCTGGAGAGGCACAATTTCTAATGCAAAGTAAAGCAAACTCAGAAAAAACAATTGCACAGCTTTCTCCTTTCACCCCTGCATTTTCCTTTTAGCCTAAATAAGACAGCTCTGATTAATCCTATGCAGGGGAATGGTGGGGTTTTATTCCTTAGGCATTTGCTTCATCTACAGCATGCGTTACATTAAAAAATCTCAACATCCTAATGCTGTTCTCCCATCTATGGAGCTTAGGCCAGTGTGGTTAAACCCCATTACCAAACCAAGAGTGGCTTAAGGCAAAACAAATTAGATAGGAAAAGGAGATTTCTAAACAGTATTTTTTTTTAAATCCTCATGCATTTGGAGGAGTTTGGTAAAGCGATCAAAATGGTCTTTCCAGGGAAGCTGATTCTCCTCTCACCCGTGGGACAGTGGGCAGGAAAGGGGTCATGGCTGGTTTAGATGACGTGAAACATCCTTGAATTTGCCAGGGCCACAGGAGCCCTTTTGCTTCTTCCTCTGACCTGTGTTTGCTTCACTGTCAAGCTTTGTGTGAATAAAGTTTGAAAGTATTGACATCTAAAGAGTAAGAGCAGTGATGTATGAAAGGCAGCATTTTACAAACTCTGGATGATGCATCTTAGTGTTTAATCATAGACTCAAAATCATACACCCAGTTGTGTTTATGGGGTTTTTTTTGCCTCTTTGCATACAATTGTGATAAATCAGAATTTCTTCAAGGTATTGTATGAAATTCTGTCAGAGGAGGCAAAGGGGGTTGTTTTGTGGCTCCACCAAAGTGTTTAAAGAACATAAACTTGGCTTTCATGATATTATCAATCAAATACTTATTTTGGAGCTGTGGCCATCATCCAACTCTTTCTTTGAAGAGGAAATCAGAAGGTCAAGGTTTCACAGACTGTTCTCTCCATGGACCTCTTCTGTGTATATGGGTTTTTGATTCAAAGAATGATGGCTGGAGTTTGAAAACAGTTAGAACATAGCAACAGGGAGTGATCTCAGGGGGAAGGTTTTTAAAGGCCCAGAGGGGCACAGAGCAGCTGTACCCCTTGGGAAGGTCCATTAACTGAGTGACAAGGACACTGCTCAAGTAACCTGCTGCCCTGGGGAGGTACCTGGGTAGGTGCTTTTTTTTGCATTAAAAAAAACACCTAATGTGCTTTTTTAGTGTCATGGCCAGAATGATGCTTTTGAAGTTAGTGACACTCTGCTTTGAGCATATTTGAAATTATAAGCAATGGGATCACTGTAAACCTTTGCCTGCATGATATAAAAATCCATCTTCTTTTCAAAGAGAGAGCTAAAAAACCCCAATAACCCTTCTTTCCTCTGACACCCCTTACAGGTGCCATGTTGTGGTGCCGTTCTTCATCCAGCTCCATATCGAGTTAAAAGGAATCTATTTGGAGTGTTTCCTTATCTTTTATTCTTAATTTTATAAATTAATTCTTCTTTTTAGAATGGCTTTTAGACCATGTACGCTTCTGTTACTCTGTCAGTCTTGGTGAGTGCAGTGGCAGTCCTTTTTATATTAATAGTATTGCATTAAGTTGGCCTAGAATAAATCAGTGCCAAATTATTTACTGCCCTTTTATGCAGAGTACTGCACATTCCCAGGGGCTTGGTTTGTCCACGTCTAAAAAACCTGGATCTTCTGCAACACTATCAACTGATACTTGTCTTTAAAGTGTGCTCTTTTTGTCTCAGTTGCAATGCTGTTCCTTTTGCAGTACAAAAGGATGATGAGCTTTTTCCTACAGTCCCTTCCCATAACCCTGGAATGTAAAACTCACTGCCAGCTGAGGTACAAAGCAGCTGGCACCGAACAGAAAGGACACAAAAGATTGACCAGAATTCAAACTACCACAAAATGAAATGAAAATAATCTCCTATCAGCAGCATCTCAGAAGTACAGTTTTGTTTGAACAATGAAAACTAACATTTAAATTGCATAATGGACCTGAACAGAGCCACAGAGCATTGGAGGAAAATTCAGAACACTTAGGTCAGCTGAGCTCCTCTGAGCTTTTCTTGGCTAAAAGGAAAGGCAATGGCAGATGAATGCACTCAAATACTGCAAAAATAATAATGCTCTCTGGTATTTACTGCCTGTCACTGGAAGATCTCCAAGAGTTTTTCTTTAAATAATAGTTAAGCATTGCAACTAATTTTAATATCCTTCTAATAGTGATTTGATTTTGTCCTTTTGTAAGTGCTAGAAACATGTGGCAGGGTTTTTTTTTCTTTTAATTTCTTTTTCCTTATTTATCCCTGGTTAGAAATAAGGCAAATAGTAAATCTAGGAATAAAGTCAAGGTGTCATCAGTCACTCTGGCGTGTGAAAACAGGAGAAATTAATTTTCTTTTTCTTCAAGTTCAAACACTACAAATGTCACAGGCTGTCTGATCTAATATTTATCTTGTCATTTCCCAAAAGGGCTGTTTCCTTTCCTGGTAGGTGAGTGCTTGCAGTGGACTGCTCTTCTGCCCTTTCCATTTTGGAAGTGGTCCTGCATTTCACAGAAGCCCAAATCTCCTAAAGAGAAGTTGGATGTAAATTCTCACCTGAGTATAAATCAATAAATTTGAAAAATGGCCATAATCTGGGTACGTGCTACCTTTTAAAATCATTAAACTATATATTAGGCAAAAGGAAATAAGAGCAAAATGAATTAGAAGTGAGGAAACTAGGTGGTTTTTTCACCTCTAATTTTTAAGGGATGAATTTAATGGAGGATCAATAGAGCTGGCAAGGGTCAGCTTTACTTTAGCAAGGTAATATATGCAGTTCTCACCATCGTCTTCTGCAGCATCTCAGCCATGACCATCAATACTCTGTGACTCCTGAAGTGCATCAGTTTGCAGCAAAGAATGCCAATCTGCTGTCTTGTGCACTGATCTATGAGCAAATCTGTAATAACGGAATTTAGTCATCGAAGGATGTTGTAGGAACATTAATTAACCTTTAAGAATAAGTAGGAAAGTAATACTGTTCTTGTTTCAGAGCTCGTGGTAACTAAAATAGGGGAAGATGAGCTTGGCTGGGTTTTTCAAAAATTGCAAGGGTTCATTTGGAGTACAAGGAGGGGCAAGTGCTCAAATCTTGGGGCGCAGCTTTGTGTGTAAGACATCCTAGAAAATCAAATCTCTGGAGACATCCATCTTCCCAAGCTGTGGATGGGCACAGAACCAGCAGGTGGCTGTCCCAGGTCTGGTGCCAGACGGGACCTCAGCAGGTGTCTGTCTGTTCATGAGGCAATGGGTTTTATGGGAGGTTTGGCTACTAATGAGAGAGATTTTAGGCCATTTTGTACACATGTTAACCATCCAAGTATGGATTTGTGCTGATGTCTCGTGCCAGAACGTGGCGGTACAAATCCCATAAGAGCAGCTCTGTGTGCCCCATGACAATGTGTTTTTTGAAGCTGAGTGTGTGGGTGTGACTCTGTCTGCCTGTACCAGCATCTCCTCCGGAAGTGTGTGAACTCTTCCCTTTTTCCCTACCATATAAAATAACAAGTCCTTGTGACATATTATTGGCTCTTTCATTAGAGTTAATTTCTTCCCTTGTTTATTTTATTGCACTGACTTAAGAAATATACAATAGCATGCTTGTCATTGCCTTAGGATTTTTTTCTCTATAAATATTATCTTTTTGATGATTCCGAGAATTCAGAAGGAAAAAAAAATATTGATTTCTCTATGTCAAAAGGCTCTTCTGTATCTCATAAATATTCTTTTTGTCAAGATTTAATAATTCGTTGTCCAAGCCAGTGCTTAAGTAGAATAGATTTATGTTAATACAAACTTTCTTTGGTATTAAGGTGATCAATTTTTCAAGTGAGGAAAAAAGGGAAGGTGTCAGGAGCAACAAATGATCACATGTACTATGGTTTACTTGTAACCTCGGGTTCAAAGCAGATGATTTTGAGGAAGAGTTCATTGGGAAGATGTTAAAATGTATTTAGGGAAGGAGGCATTTGGCATAGCAACCTTAGCTGTGATACTGAGACTCTGCTCATCAGAGTCAGCAGGTGTTGATTCAAAATGTTTGCAGGATGGTTTTCTGCACTTGCCTTGGACAACATCTGGAAATATGAATATTGGAATTGATTTTCAGCTTTCAATTACACCTGAAAGCCCCAGTCCAGCATGCTTAAAAAGCAGTTTTCTGGGTTTGCTGGGCGCAGCCAAGGGCAGGGAGAGGCTTTCCATGGGATTGAGCAGGAATCTTCACAGGCCAGGACATCCCTTCTTCTTACTAGAGGTAAGAGGAATTGGGTTGTAAAGTAGTTCATGTATCAGTGAAACCACAGTGATTGCAGTTGGAATTGATGAAAATGAGACAAGGCACTCGCTTTTACTAAGTGTGTTAAAAGCCAGTTGGGGACTGAGGGGATAAAGATGGCTGGTTCAGTCTTAATCTTTTGGGCTGTTTTTGCCTGTTAAGCACTTGATAAACTGGGAATAAATGCATATTACAGCTCAGATAAAGGAAAAGGAAAAATCCCAAAAGCTGGGTGTACTGACTGCCTTCACTGGCTCACTTACTATTTTATTTATTTATTTATTTATTTATTTATTTATTTATTTATTTATTTAATGGGTGTTCTTATGAGTGATTTTCCTTATGGGTATTATCTCTGCATCTCAGCTGAGCTTTGTTGCTGGCTTTCTAACAATGAGGAATACAATTTAGAAATAAATCGGTTCCTTATTTAATTACGTGGGCTTTGTTTTTAATTGCATGCTTCTACTAATCCAGCAGCAAATCATGTAAAATTGAGGATGGAAAAATAAATTCTCGGGATATTTTTCTTCATGGTTTTGGTGAGTCGTTATGTTACAAAATCATACTTTATCCACAAACTGAATTGGGAAGGCAAACTAGAATGCAGATATTTTGTTACATGTTTATTGGTGGTTTTTATTTTAACAGGACCCAAAGTTTTACTTGCTGCCTGACAAAAATCAGAGGGTTATATTTCTTTTTGCAGCAAGGTTTCAGACCAATGAGCCTCCTGGCAGGGTGATCAGAGCTGAGTTTCAGTGATGGCTGTACAGATTGCCATATGATATTGTATATAATTAGCATTTGTTGTTCAGAATTCTTCTCGGTTATACCAGTGAGAAGCCACAAGTACTCTCCTGAGATCAATGCATTTTCTCTGCTATTTGCACTGCTGAAATCACAGTTTAGCTCATTGTGTGTTTGTATAATATGTCGTACACAACTGTGAATGCATATTTGATTATAATAGAAATGTGATTAAATTTCAGCTTTGTTCACTTCACCTGCTTTTGCTCACTGTATCTCTGCTGAGATTTATTCTGGCATTCAAAACTCTTCAGTTGATTCATGTGGCTGCCAGAAAAATGAAAACAGAAAACAACAAACAAATAAAAACCATTCTGCCAAGACCTTGATTCCTTTTCTTCCTGCAAACACAGGTTTCATCTCTGCCACTGTGGCAAATTTATACATTGGGTATTTCCATTCCCTGCAGCAGCAGAAGTAGAGGCTCGCGGCCAAACCATAAGAAATGGATAGGTCTTCAAATACTAACTTTAAAATATAGGTCGTAGGTATAATTTCCTGTGTTTGTGGCTTGTTTTCCGAGAGGAAAATTGAAAATTCTCCTGGTAATTGGAGCAAGATTGCAGTGTGTGGAACGAGGCTGGAGTGCCTCATGGACGTGCCCTGGGCTGCCCGACGCCAGTCTCCACTTTTCCATCGGAGCACCTCTGCAGTCCCAGGCACCACGAGCTCTGAAGTGATGCATCAACCTCTCCATGAGAGCCAAGCTCCTGGGGTAAATCAGCCCTCTGCTTTACTGCCCCTCCACCTAAGCCCAATGTTCCTCCTGTAATTTTTCCTTTACTGTTGCACCCAGTTTCATGCAGTGAGCCTGTGTTTATCGTCAGCTCCTCTCCTTGTTTCAAACAGAAAAACCCAAGATATCCTTTCTGAAAAGGAAGAGCAGATACAGCCATGCAACTCGCCTCTTTGTATGAATTAGCATGACATAATTCTCCATTTCTGTGGGAAACAATGTGCCACTGACTGGGTCAATAAAAATTGATTTTTGAATAGGGAATAGAAGCAAACAATTGCATAAGGGGGGAAATAATCTTATGCTGAAAGCAATTGGGTAATACACATTTTACCAGGAACTGATGAGTGTGTAGAGATGAAAAATAAAGCAGGACATTTATGACCTGGGGGGGAAAAAAAAAGAAGTTAAATGAGGTTTTAATTCTGATTTGTGATATTTTTATGACTAATATAGAACAAAGTATCTAATTTTATTCTGAGCAGGGTGGTTCAGGGTTTTTTGGTTTTTGGGGTTTTTTTTGGTTTTTTTTTTTTTTTTTTTCATCTTTGCTGGCTTATTTCTGTTCAGTTGTGAGAGAAGTGTGCTAAATAGACCCAGAAGGGCTTTCAAAGGATAGATTGCTATTGCTTTCGCTTGTACAAAAAGGTTAATTATGGAGGTTGGGAAAATGTTGCTGCTTTAATGATAAGGGACTGCTGTACAGAAATGACTGACTGAGCTAGTTTTCAGGGTCATCTTAATTTTAAAATAAATGACAAAACATCAGTCTCTTAGATCATTCTGAGCATTAAAAATGAAAGGTCTGACATGCATGAGAAACACCTAATGATCAGAAAATCTGAGATAGGTAACAGAGGAGGAGCTCAACCAAAAAATAATTCATTAGAATTTCTATGTAACATAGTCTTTCTTGAAATTAATTTTAAAAAATGTACAGAACCAAAGTTGTAGAATTTTTGCCTGAGTTTATAGACTGTTAAATAAAACAGAATTTGTAATAAATTAAATTGTAATTTAAACCTCTATTTTTTATGCTTCTCTTCATGGATCCTCTTCTACCATTCCAGTCAATTAGGCACTGCAGAATTTCAACTGAGAACAGAACTTGGATTTTATTGTTGACATACTAAACTTGACATATTATCACCATTTTTGCTTTAGTATTGGTGCTGTAATACAAGTTTTCACATAGAAAATATATATTTCCCCCATTTTTACACTAAAGAGTGAAAAAGTGAAAGGTCTATTCAAAGTTTGTGCCATACTTCTTTGCCATGCAGAAATATGAAGACCTCTAAAGCTCAGTGTTTACTAGAAAATACAAGAAAGACCCTACCTGTCAAATTAAGAGTGATTGCTTAAGAGCATCATCCTTGAAAAGTGCTGAGAGCAGTGGTGGGTGAACCTCAATAGGACCAGAAATTCCCATTCTGCCTAAATAAATGTTCTTAAATGAATGCACAGAGTCCAGTGAAAATCGCTGCAGGCCGGTGAACCTGTGAGGAATCCTGCAATAAGCAGATGTCTTCTGGGATCCACATCCAGGTGCCCTTGAGGGTGTCCTCTGTGAGCAGCACTGAGCAGAGGTTTTGGGATCCTGGGCTGTTCTGGGCTGGGGATGGTTGGTACTCTGCTGCCAAGCCAGTCCTGGAAAAAATTCACAGCAGAGGGGAGTCCTCTAAGGCTTAGATGCAGTTTATTTCTGAATGCCTTCTGTATCCATTACCTTATGGCTTTGGACTACTGTCATTATTTTAGGTCATCTGTAAGAATTATGTTTGAGCACCAAGCCCAAGCTACAAAGAGTTGGAGTTTTTATGTTCCCCTCTTTATTTGTTTTTTTGAGTTGCAGGAATTTACATTGATTTTTGAAGACAGGCATTTTGTATCTTACTCCACCTTAATGACTTGCTTGGATTGAAAAGAATCCTCCCACTGCCTACTGTTGGAACGGAATATCTGTAGAAAGTGCCCAAGCAACAATTTCATCAGCATTCCCAAGATTCTCCATTTGGTTTTAATTCTTCAAAATCCAATACCCAGTATTTAAAAAATTTATAATCCTAGCCTGTTGCTGTTGCAGTCAATGAAAAAAAATTGTTCAAGTAAATGAAGAACTGTTAATACAGTAGAAATTAGCAAAGATAGATATTTGGAAGTTATTGCATTAATTTAAAATTCATAAAATTAATGAGTTTTGTATAAAAGTTACTATCTCAAGATGCTTAGAATGAAAACAGTTATTAGAAACATTAATACATACACAGATAATTAAAGTGAAGAAACATTATGCTTTTTCTCCTCATTTTTGTACATGCCCTTTGCAATTTTGAAATATGTTGGTCTTACAAATCGTGACAGTGCAGGAACAATGGTGGTGGAAGTTCAGTGGTGATGAAATATGGGATCTCAGCCAAGTGTTACTCATGTGAATTATTAATATTCACATATTTTGGCTTCTGTTTGTTTCTTTATTGCTTCTTAAACAGAAAAGGTGTGATTTTCCCAGGGTTTGAGGACATGACTGGCCCTCACTTGGGCTGTGCCTGGGGAATCAGATCAGCAGTACTTCCCCCTGGCATCACAATATTGGCCCGTGGCTCCACAGACTGAGCTTGAAACTCTAACAGGTATCAGGAGGTTGTAGCTATTCCTTATAATTGCATATGTATTAAATATATAGATACACACACACATATATATGTATATATATTTGTGAGCTGCTGTGCTTCTAAGGTTCATCTCGTGTCTTGCTGATAAGAGTTAGAAGACTGACTCCCAAAATTACATACAACATTGGCTACCATATCCTACAACAAAGAGGAAAACTGTTGCTCGTTCCAGGGAGTCATTATTGAGATCTTGGCAGAGAAAATACTTTGGAGTTAAAGAAAATAGTACTGGGGAAGTGATGTGGGAAAGCTGGTCATGGATGCTGAGGCTCGAAGTGATGAGAGCTGGAGCTGGAGCTGCAGGAAGGGACTGCTTGGGGGATAGAGGTGGCATTGCAAATGTGGATTGGTAACTGGAGGCAAGCCAAAGAACTGAAGAAGAACAGCATTTAGTAGGAAAACACTGTGCTCAGTAGCTTGGAACTTTGTGGTTTGTCCAAGAGAGTCTTGGAAGCTTAGAGGATAGAAAATTAGAATTATGGTTATTGAGAGTCTGGAAAATTATGGGGATGAAAACAACTGCAAGGAGGGGTTGGGAGGAAAAGTGTTTTAGTGTGACTCTGTTTGCAGGGAGTTGATCAAGCCAGTGCTGGAGGTTTGCCTGGGGGAGTAAATGCAGAATATCTCTGTGCTTCAGAGATCTCATGGACATCAGACACCCCTGGCTTAGGCTGCCACTGAGCTCCTTTTTGGTGGACAACCTTTAACTTAATTAATACATTTTTTCACATTTAGTGTACTTAAAAGCAGTGTCTTTTATTGAAATACCTTCCCCAACAAATCCAATATATAAACAGTTGGTTTTGTTTATTCTGAAACATGTAGCTTTGTTAGGACAAATAGCTCCATTTGCTTTTGTTTCACATGAATAGCGGAAATAAATATTTTCATTTGCTGTGGTTATTCCTTACTAGCATATGTTAAAGTTTTCAGCATAAGCAGCATATATAGATTTAAGAGTTAACCGGGACTTAAGTGTAAATCCTTTTGAGAATTCAGCTATTAACTCCATGCGAGTAAAACCATTGAGTTGCTTATTTAATGACTTATTTGTTTATATGGAAAAATCAATTAGCGCAGCTCCTGGGGTTTCCTTACCTTTTCCCTTCAAGGATTCTCCCCAGGAGTGGTGCTGGCACAGCGAGGTTTTGGCATCCACAAAGTGTCTCAGTTCACAGGGGGTTCCTGAGGTGCAGGAACCTGCCAAGTCAGTGCACCAGAGCGGAGGAGGAGCTGGGGACTGAGACTTCAGAGCCTTTGAACTTGCTCTTACAGCCAACATTAAGAAATACCAGCCTTGGGTATTGATGGGGAAGATAATGTTAATGGAAAGGAAAGTATCATTGCTTTCTTTGAATAATTAGTGGCTCCAAAAGGCTTAGTTCTGGCCTGTGCTGTTATGAGCATTTGCAACTTTTTTTTTTTTCTATTTTTATCTCCTTTTGTTAAGAGGTGGATGTTCTCTAGGACATCTGTATGTGCTGGGGAGGAGTGTGCTGGAATAGCTCTGTGTACGTGGGGGTGGAGGAAGATGTGCTGGGCTCATCTCACTCATTTGCTGCCAGTTCAGCTGGTCCTGGGCCCTGCTGGCCCCAGGCCTGGTTTCCTCAGAGCAGGAGAGCCCAATGCCTCCAACCTGTGTGCTGGGCCTTTCTGTCCCTGCTTTGAAGCAGCTCTGTGTCCTCCTGGGAGCCTCTCTTGAAGCCTCAAGCACTTTTTGCCTGTATTGGCCCAGATTCACAAAGTGGTCTGTATATGCTTGCCATGCTGAGATAAATCAAGGGTTTTTTTCCATGGAAAGTCAATTATATTCCCATTTATCTGCCTGCAAATGCTTATTAACAGAAAGTCTTCTAGTTCAAGAAAGCACAAAATGAAAAGCTGTTTATGGGCAGTGAACCCCACACATTTCTCCTGGAATTCAGACACAGAATCTGCACCAGCACATACCAACATCCCTTTGGAGCTGGGGCTGTTGGTAGCAAATGTGCTTGTGGCTACCTAACCCCAAATTAAAAACAAATGGCACTGACAGCACAAGGGAGGCCTGTGCTGTCAATAACATTATTTTGAATCAACACGTGAAGGAGTGACACAGGTTGGGTGAATAAAACCCAGCCCTCTTGACCACATCACTCTTGTTTTCAGTAGACATTCGAGAATACATGATTTTTGATTCCGGGTTTCCCTAAGCACTCACTGTAAATAAGAAGGGAAACTGTAAATAAAACAGCAATAACCAATCTTCTAAATTCCTTTTATTTTTAATCTTGGTATCATAGAACTTCCTAAAGAGCAACAGATATTTTGACAGTTCTATTTAGCTTAGGAACCTAAATATTCAATTTTTTTATCATAGAAATTAAAAGGGAGTGGTGTTTTTTAAGGTTGCAACTACTGAAACAGTCTTCTTTACATGGCTTCTAAGAAGTGTAATGACTTAGAAGGAAACTGAGAAATAAGGAATATGTAAACCTGTTTGGAAACACCACTCCTCCAAGTGAAAACTGGTTATTAAAATAATTATGCCCAGTTTTGAAACTCAAAATTCAGAAGGGCAAAGTGATGATTATTCACAGACAGGATGCCATGAGTCGTTTCCCGGTTTATTAACCTTGGCTGCTCAGCGGAGGAAAGGCAGAGAAAACACCAGATCTCCACTGGAGAGAGTTTGATCATTGTGTTGGGTGTTGATGGAGTGAAACAGTGACATTCAGCAAACAGGTTTTAAGGCTTGTGTGGCAGATATGAAATGCACAGTAAATATTCCTGGTGGACTGTATAAGCCTTTGCCATCAGCGGCTCCGATTGCCTCCGTCAATCACAACCCCCCCGGGACTGGCCTTGTGCTGCACAGCCTCATTGACTTTTATTGTGGGACGTATTTCATCCTCTGCAGGAAGGAAACAGAGTCTGTGCGTGCAGCTTGTTCTGCAGAGCAAGGGAAGGAGTTTGGTGGAGATGGGATCAGGACAGCCCCTTGCTCTTGGATGAGGAGGAAATGGACTTTTGCCAAGAGGGTGGAGTGACAGAACAAGGGAGACTGGATTCAAAGTGACAGTAGAATGCGATTGGATATTTGGAAAAGTTCTCTGCTGCGAGGGTGGTGAGGCCCTGGCACAAGTTTTCCTGTGACTGCCCCATTCCTGGAAGTGTCCAAGGCCATGCTGGTCTAGTGGAAGGTGTTCCTGCCCATGGCAGGGAAGTGGAAACAGATGCTCTTTGAAGTCCCTTCCAATCTAAACCATTCTGTGATTTTATGATTCTGTGATTCAATGCTCTATTTTAGAAGACATCATTGGCCTGAAATTAAATTAATTAATTCTGTTTTTCCAATACTCTGCACATACTTTCAGGTGCTAGAACTGTGCCCAGGATGTCAACAATGTAATTTTTTCACCTTCTCTCAATTTTCACCTCTACAGTTCCATGAGATCCTGACATGTGCAACAGGCAGCCAGACTGAGACTTAATTCCGCAGTCTGCTCCTGATGGGAATACGTGCACAGTACCCATTAAAATGAAGGGATTTCAGCACAGGAGCAGTGGTCTGTTTGGACACAGCTGGAAAAACTGGAGATTAAGTATATTATTTCAGAACAGCAGCTGTGAAGCTGGTGACTCACTGCAAAAACTGCTGACAGGATCCTGCTCTGCATGTATTTTTAACATACACAGTAATACATGTATAAAATACAGTTAAAAATAAAGGGTATTAAATCCCCATTAGAAGAAAGGAAAAAAAAAAAAAAAAAGAAGCTGTAGTTATGGAGCAAAGACTTTCTTCAGGAAAAATTCAAGTTCTCAAAAGTACCAGAAGATAAATTAAATAGGTTACATCATTAATTCTTGTTCAAGCTGTGGAAATCGTTGGTTTGGAAATGTCTGAAAAAAGGTGAAAAAGTGTGGAATTTTTGATGTGCTTTTGAGGGAGAGATTGGAATAAGTGCTGCGAATGAGAGTGGATTGATCATTTTGAATATGAGATCAAGGGAAATTGGGATAAATGAAAATAATTTGGGAGGAAGCCCTATTTTAAGTATTCTCTAAGAAGATACATCCTTTGTGGAGCTGAGAGAGGTTATTCTCAGAAATGAGCCTGTTTCACAATGAAAATACCCAATTCTGTGTTCCCTGCCTCCGTGCCATGCAGGAGATAGCCCTGCAAGGTCTCCTGGCAAAAGGATCACACATTTCCACTCAGTGGACACCAAATGGTGTCACATGTGAGGACTTGGGCGCAGTAGGTCAAGAAAAGTAGAAGTAAAAGATTGTTTATCATTAAAGCCCATAAATCATTGTGGTTGGATCTTTTTGGGGTGCCTCAGCTGGTTGGATGTCATCCCTGGTGAGTAGTTACTGAGGAATGGCATTTCAGTTACTGAGGAATGGCATTCCCACTAGGGCAAATTGAACCTAAGGAGAATTTTGTAAGTGCTCCCATTTAATTAAGATATTACAAGTACAGCAAAAATAATAAAAACAGTAAAAAGTGCAGTAAATGTAGATAACATGTTTTAATGCATTCTTGGATCATTTGTCTCCNTACCTTTCAGATGCTTTTAGAAAGACTGAAATGTATAGCTGAAAGGCAAAATATTCTGCCTGAAGCTACAAGAAAAAAAAAAAAAA
>VYXD01007326.1:249224-297647 GCA_013397195.1 Hylia prasina
GGATAAATGAAAATAATTTGGGAGGAAGCCCTATTTTAAGTATTCTCTAAGAAGATACATCCTTTGTGGAGCTGAGAGAGGTTATTCTCAGAAATGAGCCTGTTTCACAATGAAAATACCCAATTCTGTGTTCCCTGCCTCCGTGCCATGCAGGAGATAGCCCTGCAAGGTCTCCTGGCAAAAGGATCACACATTTCCACTCAGTGGACACCAAATGGTGTCACATGTGAGGACTTGGGCGCAGTAGGTCAAGAAAAGTAGAAGATTGTTTATCATTAAAGCCCTTAAATCATTGTGGTTGGATCTTTTTGGGGTGCCTCAGCTGGTTGGATGTCATCCCTGGTGAGCAGTTACTGAGGAATGGCATTTCAGTTACTGAGGAATGGCATTCCCACTAGGGCAAATTGAACCTAAGGAGAATTTTGTAACTGCTCCCATTTAATTAAGATATTACAAGTACAGCAAAAATAATAAAAACACTAAAAAGTGCAGTAAATGTAGATAACATGTTTTAATGCATTCTTGGATCATTTGTCTCCTGGTCAGCATTTCTTTGAAATGTTACAAAAATGGGAGAGATGGGGAGTTTAAGTGGAGTAAGGATGGCTGTGAAGTTCTCCTGGTGCTAAAGTTCTTGATCCCCACTCACACCTACGTGCTGACATTAACTGAAAGCACTTGCAATTAAACCACAAATCCAGTTGCCTGCTGGTGTCAGGGAAAAGAGAGAGAGTGATGTTATATTTTCAAAATACCTGTAAATTCTAATGTGACACATCTCCCAGCAGGTAGAAAGACTTGCTGCTTTAGTTGTGGGAAGAAAATAATTCTTATATTATTATTATTATTATTNCATCTGTAAATTTTAAAAATTAAAATCCCTGTAGGAAGTAGTGACCTCGCAGAGCTTAAATTGCTTATAAAATTCCGAAGGCTGAATTGGTTAGGAAAAGTGATGAACTAGACAAAAAAATGAGTTTAAAAAAATCAGTACAAGCTGTTCTTCCCCGTCTGTCCAGAGGGCTGGGAGAAAAGCCTGACTTCTGGCTGAACTGTGTGGTGTTTGCTGTTTGCTCCAGTTTGCTGCTTGCCGTGTTTATGGTCAGACCCTGGCAGCTTCAGCAGACGACTCAAGCAGGGCTCAGCTCAGATCCATGAACTCTCTGTGGTGTCTGTGATCCATGCTGCCAGCAGGATGGGCTGGCACGTGCTGGGGGGGGAAAGAGCAATGTCCAACAGTGCTTATCCAACAGAAACATTCCTTGCAAACCATAGGTGGAGCCCAGGTTGCAGGGGGAGATCCGTCCTGTTGTGCACTGGACAGGTGCTCGTGTTGGGGCTCATTGGGGATGGGGAATTCCATGCAGAATTCCCATGTAGATAAAAGGAGGGATGCTGAATGCCAGCCTGCACGCTGGGCTCTCCCAGCAGAGCTGAGGGGATGTTAAACACCTGCTCTCCCTGTGCTGCAGGCCCTACACTGTCAGCAGTAATGGGGCTGTTGTCTTATCTCGGCTGGGGGCGGGAGGCTGCGCCGGGAAAGGTCTCGCTCTGCTCCTTCTTCTCTACTTTTGTGTCAAAGGTGATGCTCCCGAGGAAGTTTTTGATGGCAGCAGCAAAGTTCCCCGTGGCCTCTGGTTGTCAAATGTTACAGAGGCTTTATTAAATAGTAAATAAGAGATGCTGTGGAGGGAAAACCCTAAAGAGAGAGATCTTGGCCAAAATAATGCTACAGAATGGTCTGTAAAATAACAGGCGAGTGAACTCAAACGCCAGTGGAAGCAAAGATGCTGATACTGGCCATTATGGGGCACCTGGGGGCTTCCACAGCAGCCTGAACTTTCTGCTAGTTAATTTTTATGTTGTTTTGAAGCTGGATCATCTTCACTACTGTTGTGAAAATGCCATTAATTTAAAGAACTGTCAGTCAGAGCTGGTTATTAGCGTGCAGGGGTGGTAGTACACAGAATTCATTGCAGGCCAAAATACTTCAGTCCATTCCCTGTGTACAGGATGGAGATCAAGTATGGCACAAACTGATAAAGAACTTCTCAAAGCTCACAGTGTCTTTTAAACAGAACTTTGAAGCTGGAGTTTTAAAATTCCATTATTTAATGTTTAACCATCGAAAAAAGTACTCTTTATATTCTAAGTAGCACTGGCATGATGTCATCACCTTTTCAGAGAATCACAGATTGGTTTGGATTGGAAGGGGCCTTAAAGATCTGGTGCCACAGGTGGGGACACATTCCTCTAGGTCAGGCTGCTCCAAGCCCCATTCAACCTGGCCTTGGACACTTCCAGGGATGGGCACTCACACTTTACGGACTTCTTTGTTTCAGATACAAACCAGAAGTTGCCAAATTGAGACCTCAGATCTGAAATTAACAGAATTGTTGTGCCAGTGGTGCAAAAATAACAATTAAATTCTTGTAAGAATGAGCTTTACGGCAGATAAGGAATAATTTGTTCTGTAGAAAAGCCCAAGTTAAAAACTTGCACTTGTTTTATCAGGGATCTAATTAAAGGCTGAGCTCTATTGGCTACAATTAGGTGTGTTGATTTCCTGCTCTTCATTATAGGTAGAGTGTACTACCTGTACTACTACAACTATACTACGTTAGGTTCAGATTTGTACCTAAAACAGAGCAGAAAACAGTAGTAAAACTCTGATAAAACCAGCACAAAATCTCAATTGTGTACAACATGTCACTTAGGAAACTCTTTGATGTTTGTGGACACAGTGTATTAGCTTTATTTGTCTGCTCATTCCATTTGCATTTCTGTGCTCTTCGCTTCCCGAGGAAATCTTTTTCCATTTAATTAGCCACAAAGAGCTAAGATACATACTTGTTAACAGGCTTAATTTGCAACGCTGTGCCAAAGGTTCTTTGCAAGCCTTTGTCTGCAGTGTGGGAAGAGAGGACAGTTTCATGTTGTTCCTTCCAAGCCCATAGCAGAAATGGCTATTGCTGCTTTCGTGCCGCTGTTTCCAGTACAGCTGCTCTTGGATTCAACATTTTTTTGCTCTTAATCAAGTGTTTAAAAAGCCCCTGTCTCACCTGCCTTGCCACCTCACACACCTGCAGAGGTGTGGGTAACACCACCAGTTCCAGGTATTGCTAAACATATGACTTTCAAATCTTAAAACTTCAGTCTGGTGCATGCTAGATGTTTGTACAATTATCAGAATTTGGGGTATAGTCTAACGAAAACCAATGTTGTCAAGATTTTCTAAAATTTTAAGTACACTGAAGATCATGGTCATTTTTTGCCTTCATTAATTTTTAGAACCATTTTCAAACTAAGGGTAAAATGTCAGAAGATTAATTTCTGTTGTACACAAATATAATAGGAATGTTCTAAATTGCATTTAATTTGCAGACTTCCCTTTGTGTATGAACTTTTATACTAAGTCATACCATATTTGCAGTGTGATTTTTCCTGCAAAGTAACTTTTCACAGTCCACATGTCACATTAAAATCTCTTTTGTTATATAGATAGGTTGTTTACCAGTATTTTGCAAGCAATGGGGGAAAAAAAAAATCATTCCATCCATCAAGAAGGACTAGGGAAGGTAAAGAATAACAGTGACAGAAAAAAAAAAAATCTCCTTTAAAAAAGAACTTAGGATCTAAACTGGGTCCTGGACTCCAGTTAGCTTGTGGACCCCAAGAACCCCCAAAACAATTGACTGATGTATCAGTGTGTTAATATCCGTGGGCAAATGCCATATTGCAATAAATTCAGAGTGCTTCAGCCTCAGAAAGCTGTAATTGTAATTCAAAGTATTCCCCCTAATGAAGGATTAACTCTTCAAGAAAACAAAAATCTCTGCTCTCCCAGGTGCGATGTCCCGCAGTGGTTATTCCTGATGCCAAACACCCTTTTCCAAAGGAATTTCCATTCCTTACTTTAAATTAATGATCCTACTAAAACAACAGCAGTGTAATCCCAAAGGGTAACTTCCAAATCATCCAGATTTCCAAGTCCTGACAAAGCACGCCTGGGAATTTGCTCACTTCGTGTCTCTTATGATAGCAGAAAGTTACTGAACTGTCAGAATGAAAACATTTAACAGCAATGATTTGATTGCAAGGAAATGGAGATGGAATTGAGACAAGCAGTTGCTTTCTGACAGTGTTTCCCAGATTTCCTTGCAGACCAGTAGAAGAGCTGCTGCCTGTGGGAGCCTGGGAATCCCTCAGCATCACCCATCCTGTCTCTGACAGGAGCTGCCTAGGGAAGGGAATAATTCTGCACATTTAGAAACAGAGCAATTAAATATCATAATTTTGTCTTCCAGCAAAAATTACTGACTTGCTGATCAGTCTGGGAGTTTTTCTAGAACTCCTGTGTAATTGCCACACTAAAGGTTTGTAAAACAGCCCCTTCCAAGTTTAAGAACCAGACTGAAGCAGCACCCAGTCCCCTCCATACAGAATTGGTGTGCACATATAAATCAACATTAGCACCTTTCTATATTGTGTAATCCCTGGCATTCTCAGCACAGTAGATATATGGGCTACTTAGACTATATTGTATAAGTTTGGAAGCAGTTTAACTCTTTAATTACACATTTTATGTAGCAGCAAGTTACTAAATTACACATACGTAATTCACACATTGAGCAGTATATTGCCCTTGTGCCCTCTGCTTTTTAATTCCCATCCTAAAAGCAACATCTGCAAGTAATTTCTTTATAGGCATATTTTCCATGATTTGTTGCAAAATAAAATTTGACTCTTTTCTTTTATCCTTTTAATTGGTTGCCATCTTCTCACACTCTCAAAGCAGTATTTCATAGTGATCCACCCTACCCATGTTCCTACTGAAATTCCTGCATTTGGTGAAAACTTCTGTGAGACAGGGGGGCTGGATTTTCAGATCTTTACATTTTCAGGTAAAGGTTTGTTGTTCAGAGCACAGTGTGCATTTATAGTACAGTTTGCATGGGGAAGGACTTATCCTTCACACTGAATGCCCTGGACTACTTTAAATGATAAAAAAACTAGTAAAGTTAAGAACTCCAAACAACTGCTTTATTTATTCTATTTCATTTCAAGCTACTGCTGAAAGCTACTCCAAAAACAGTTTTTATGGCTACTTGTTCAGTTTGGCTGTGTGGATTTATCCCATGTTGGGACACTTCTTCAGAGCGAAGTTCTGGAACGTTTCTCCTAAGAGGCAATGCTGAAACATCCCAATTGATCATTTTTTGATTTTGCTTCCTAATCAGAAATTATACTTGCTAAGTGGTTTATTTTGTGTTTACAAGAAGATACAGCACAACAAGAAGAGGCTTGATTTAAAATAAATTATTTGGAACCACTTAATTTTTTTTAGAATGTTTGTGTATGCACATTTTGAAGATTTAGGGCTTGTTCATAATTGGGAAAAAAAGAGTTCAAGTACCTCTTTTATATATTGTATTAGTTCAATGCTTCATATCTGATTTGAATAAATTATACTGAGTCCAGAGTAGTCTGTGCCCTCCCCACCAACCAAACAAATTAATAAAACAGTCTGAGCCTTATATATTTGTAACATTTTACTGAATATGCTATCTGTGTAAATTGTATTTTTTAAATTAAGCAGAAGAAAACTCATTGGTCATGTCAGACTTGCATTTAGACTCATTGTAGCCTTGAGTTTGAATTGCTCAGAATGGAAAAAGCAAAAGTATCAGAAATTGCACATATAAAAACATTTCAGAACCTTCCTATATTTGAAGGGAGAACCAGTTGTCTGCTTTATCAGGCAATACAGCGTTTTCTTTCCCACCATCCCTCTGTCACAAATTAATCATGATTTATACGTGGAACTACACATGATGAGTCATTAACAGTGGCAATGCACCCAATTCTGGATAACATGCACACGCAGTACATACAAACCACATAAATCAGAATGCATTCACAGGCAAACAAATGCACAGTTACAGTCATGTGTGCATAAGGACACACCAAATGCTCTCCATCTGCAAAGGGATGACCTTCTGCACTACCAAATGAATGACAAAATCTTTTCTAGGTGCTACCAGCGTGCAGATCATATTCTTAGCACACCCATAAACATCCTAGTTACTGCCAATTTGAGGAATTTAGCTCAGTACTCCTTTCTCTTGCTGCTATGAGGGGAAAGAAATCCTCCTTGTTAGAAGGACAAGATGTACTGCTGGATTGTGTCCTGACAAATGACCTTTCCCAGGCTTTACCAGCTCCAGCAAGAGTATCCTTGAAAGTAAGTGAGTGTTTACAGTTGTTTGAATGGGGAAGCACTGCACCTTTCTCCTGGCCTCTTTGGGTGGTGTGGGTTAAAACTACCTTTTGACATACCCGTCTGTACATTTCTCTTCTGCTGAGGGGCTGCCAGAATTGTGCTGCTTTTGTTTTACTAAACTCTCCAGCTTTGTAAAAATAGACCCTGAGTGTCTTGCTGAAGCAGATCCAAGCAGGATTGCTCACTGTGACATTGTGTTGCTGCATGAAGGGGGAAAAAGGCACCGCTGCAACTTTTGATGGAGGAAGGACAAAATCCAGCCTTCCTTATTCATTAAGCCCTTTCAGGCTGTGGCCGTTCTGTCACAGCTGAGGTGACAGGAGGCCATCCTTCACAGTGATGAACATGTCAGCCTATTCTCTTCTCAGCTGTCACCCCATCATTATGCATATGGCAGAGAGAAGAAAAAAAGAAACAGAAAAGACACGATTTGATTGAAACATGGATTTGTGCAGGCATAAGGATGGTGGCTCAACAGGTGTGAGCCCTGGGTTTGAAATAGGGATAAAAATAGGAATCAGACATCACTGGAGTTTGCCCAGGAGCTTCTATGAGTCGTGTTGGGTGTGAGGGGTTCTGTTCCTGCAGCTTTCCTTCATGGAATATGTGCTGCTGGTGCCATTCATGATTTAGTCACAGATAAAGCAACTTCTTTCAGTAAGACTGCAGCTCTGTCTTGCAGGGTTTCTATTAACAGGTACAGCTTCTGTGCCTAACCTACACAAATTTAAAGGAGGAATATCTAGAAGGACTTCATTTCGGTAGCTTGTTGCCTGTCTGCACCTTTGGAAAGCAGAACTGTAAGTCAGTAAGGGTCAGAGGAAGAGAAGAGCTGGTCTCAAAGGAGAAGGCTGTGCTGGGTCTGAATGAAGGGCTTGAAGCAGGACCTTGAGAAACTGGATGAATTGTAAGATTCTTTTATTTAACACACAGCTCAGATAATGCAAATTTTATTTCCCGTGTAAATAAGACAAAGCAGCTACACAAATACCTGATCTTAAAATCCCTATGGTGGTTAGAAGTCTGTATTAGTCTTACAATTCACTGTGTACTGCTTTGATTTATGGAGCTCTGTAACTGTACAGCTGTCTGGAGAGAGCAGAAACATCCTGTGCAGATTTTGCAGCTGCCTGGTGTCAGAGAAGTGACATTGAAAGCCATCAGATTTGAAGTCTGGTTAGAAGGGAGTTTTGTTGCTGCGAGATGATACATTGAGTATACTGTCATTAAGTTGCTTGAAAACATGATGATAATGTGACAGAAAAAATAAATGTGAAAATGTTGACCTGTGTAGAAAATCAGCCGTTGAAGGGAAGTAAATCAAATGTTATTCTTGTGATGACCATAGGAAAGTGTTTGACAATGTGATATATGAAGAGAAAAGGATATCTAGAGGAGGGATAGAGCAACAGAAGAATGGGAATGATTTTAGGAAATACTTACAATTCTGACTTTCTGCTTTTAGATTAGACTGATTAGGGAAAAAACAAAACAAAACAAAACAAAAAGGAAACCCAACAAAACAAATGCTAACTCCTAAACTCCTGAATTACATTTAGTCTGTTTAAGATTCAGTTGTGATAAAAAGCTTGCTGGAGAAGCCAAGGACTACATGGGAATAAAAGGCAAAGGTGATTTAGTGGCCCGGCCTAAACTGGATCTCATTTGCTCTACTTATTACAATTTACTGGAGATTAATTTGTGTTACTTACTTCAGAGGTGCTGCTCTGATCTGCAGTCAGGAGGGAAATGTGAACTGCAGTATCAGCCCTCTGTACAGCATTTCCTGTTGTGGCCCTGAAGAAAACCCACCCTCAGTACTTTTTAACTTACATAATGTACCTGAGTCCCAATTGCTCTATCTATCTATTAACCTACATATGTCCATACTGGGGAAAAGAGTACAGATCTGCCACTTGCTATTTCTGTGTGACCTTGAAACTTCAAATAAATCAGACAGAATAAGACCACTCTGATTTCCACCAGCACCACACAGAGCTGGGTTTCACAGGGAGAAAGTAGTGAGGCTCTCATTGCACTCAGTGTAGCTGCAATGTGTTTACAAAAGGTTTTTTATTATTTTCAGATTAAAATGTAGTATCAGTGATAATGCACTCCCTTGTAACCACACTCTAGGCAATAACACGTCTTTTGAAGTGTGATCAATGATGTATGCAAAGCTTCTTTTTTCTCAGAAATAGAAATACTGAATATTCTCTACAACATGCTTTTCAAATCTGCCCTCCACTGTTACTAGGCTTTAATAAGAGCAAACATCACGCAAAAAAAATAAGAGGTTATTTATGACAAGAATGTAAATATATGGTAAATCCATAGCAAAAATGTGCCTTGGTGTTAGTTAGGGGAGTTCTTTCCAGTCTGGCTTTTGTAAGGGTAGAGTAGCTTAAAAGATTTGTTTATCAACAAATATTACTCTTCATAAATTTCATACTGTGCTGAAGTTTTTCTCCCTTTTTTTTGTCTGCAGAAGCAGACACTGTCTGTGGCTTCTTTAAGCTGATCCTCTGCAATCCCAGCATAGGGAAAGCTGGCCTGGGTTGATATTGGATTTTTGGTGGGAGGCTGAGCTTTTTAAATATTTAATTTTTTTTTCCATGAGCGCTTAATTTCACTCAGTGAGGCAAAATGAGCTACATTTGGGGGGGGAAAGAATAGTAGAACAGAAGAACTGGGATAAGTTACAGTGATGTTTAGAGGCTTTGCTAGGAGAGCTGCACCACTGTAATTGCTGCTGACAAGACTGGGCTCTCTAAAGCTGCTTCAGCACGGGAATGAGGACACAGGAGCTTGCACAGCTTTCCCTGGAAAGCCCCAAAACCCAGCCCAAAGGGCCTCCCTGCTGGTCTCAGGTACACAGGGATTAATTACATGGACTGACAATTAATAGGACAAAAATAGCTGTGCTATTTTAGCTTCCAGAATTCCCGGCATTTCCTTAAAATGATCTATTTCATAGAATTGTGCAGTGATGGACTGGTTTGGGTTGGAAGGGCCCTTAAAGCTCATCTCGTTCCAAGCCCCTGCCATGGGCGGGGACACCTTCCCTTAGACCTGATTGCTCAGAGCTCCATCCAAATGAGGCTCCTCAAGGGCTTGGAAACAGATCTGAGACTGAGCTGAACAAGAGGTGGAACTAAGAAAAGCATAAATCAAAAGCAAGAAAATCCTTGGCTGTCCAAGGTTTTACTTTGTGCTGGATTTCTATAATTTCCTATCTGCCCCTACAGAGAACTTTGTTTTTACTGTGCATATTAATAAGAACCTGCAGGGGGACTAATAAGATGCAGGGAATGTTTGGGGGAACAGGTACTGTTATACTTTTAATTAATTTTTACAGCAATTACTATTTTTTCTGCTTTTTTGGTTCTATTCCAAGACCTGAGTTGTTTTTCTGGAGCACTTACACCCAGGTCTCATTTTTTACTTTTCTGCCATTCTCTTTAAGTTATAGAGGTATTTATTTAAGGACAAGTGAGAGGTGCTGGGAGGGGCAGGCATCATGATTGAACTGTGGGCTCCAAACTGAAAAGACTTTTAAAGTTGGGTGTTATTAAGAGCGCATTTAATCAGGGAAAGTGACAAACAATTTGTTGTAAGACACATAAATACTAGTGGGAAACTAATTTCAGTGGCATAAAAAACAATCAGCACTTGCATATAAAGTAAATGGAAAACAAGTGCCCCTGCACATTATTGCTCCTGCTGTGTATCACAGTTATTTACAACAATTACTTTCTGCTCTTGACCAAACCAGCCCTTTTTATTACGCACAGGGTAATGCAGGGACAGAAAATATTCAGAAAATGCAAAAACAGCCACAGGATGTTCCTTTTTTTCCTTTTTAGTTGGTCATATTTAATAATCATGGACTCTACCTTGTTGCTTAAGAGCCTGACCTTCTCTTCTAGCAAAGCTCGCACCTAAAAATCCTGCAAAGTTTCAATTTCTAAATGTCACAAAATATCAAATGGGTGCAGAAGATAAGAAGCAAGTCAATAAATGTTTGTATTCTTCTTTTGATGCTCTTTTGTATTTCATTTTCCATGGGAAAAAAAAATAACCCCAAGTTTAATTTCTGCTCCACATTTAAGGAAGGGAGCAGAGCCTGGGGTAGCAGTCAGTTAAAATATTGATTACAGTGCATGGCAATTTGCTGAAAAATAAATAAATAAACTCCAAATGCCTGCAAACTATTTAGGAAAAAGCATACTGTTTCCTATGGTGGGAAGAAGTATAATTAAAAAGCTATCAACAGTCTGGGGTTGTCAAAAATACTTTGTCACCTGAAGCACATTCCTTGTAATTATCTTTTGGGCTTTAAGCTAGATCACCATTAACCTCCAAAGAAGAGGGGTTACTATGCTTTCTGGTGTGAGAAATTGTATCATCATGTAAATTAAACCCTGTTAGGTAGTCAAATTGGATTTGGGAAACGATTGAGTATTAAACCTAGTCATGTATATTATCAAATGACACAAAGCATGAAATGCTAAGAGGGAAGGAAAATTATTTTTTTCCTTCCTTAAAAATTGTCAGCATTCTTGTAAAAATCCTACTCTTTTTTTTTTTTTGTGGAGATAAAAACAAGAAACAGCAGTGATATGTATATACATAGACATTGTGATTACTTATAAAAAAGTTTTTATTCTCCAGAGCATAGGAAATGAGACAATATCAGTACTAGGTGATATTAATGTAACAGTCCTTGGATCACCCATGTCTGTTACTCAGGATCTCATACCCTGACATGTAATTGCCAGGGTTGATTTGCAATGCCTCCTTCTACCCAAATGAAGTGAGTTTACCAAATCTCCTGGTGATACATTTGCAGCTGTAGTGCTGCATGGAAGGAAACTTTCTCCATCTCTGCCTGCAACTATCTGCTTGGTAACAGTAATATGAAACACAGGGAAAAACAATTAGCCAATTGCTGAAAAAGTACTAATGAACATAAAAGCTATTGTTCAGGAATAAAGTAAATAAAAAGAAAAAAACCCAAACCTTGAGTTTTCTTTTTACTCTACTTTGTTTTCTTTTTACTGCTTACAGCATAGTCAATATATGCCCGAAGAATTTGTGGTTTGAATCCAAGGAGAAGAAATACCTTTAAGCATAGACTTTTTTCTTGCTAGCTTTTCTAGCAGTGTTTACAAGCTGCAGTATCTCAGTGACCAGCATAAAATAAAGGGTGATTTCACTCTGATTGCAGTGCTAGAGGTGAACCTGCAAAGACACCGAGTCTGTGTTCCTGCAGGTGTTTTAGACAGGGCAACTTGAAGTGCATCATTAAAATTTCAGATTTCAAAATTGTTTGTGGTGGGAAAGTGGTTCCTTGTCCTGTTTCCTGCACCCCCTCTGTTTGTTATCTGCTTGCTGAAATGCCATCAGCTCTTGCAGAAATTGTCAGTTCATACCAAATGTCTCTGTTTCCCAGGCCCAAAGGGGGTGATGGGGGCTCAGGGTGTCCCCCAGATCCCTGGCTCCGCGTGGGGAGTGGCCGCGCTCGGCTCTGTGCCCAGCAGTGTTTTCAACAAGGAAAAGAAAGAAAAAGGAAAAAAAAAAAAAACCCACAACTCTTCACTTTTGCAAAGAACTGGCAGAAAGGAGAAGGCTGAACTTCATTTAATGGCAAGGCAAGAGTGGATAATATATTTTTCTCATGAAGAGGAGGAGTGAAACTAAGACCTTTGCAAATTGCTAACACCCTCTTCCATCATTAAGGAGCGCACACTTCTTTGTAGTTGCTAAATAAAAAAATCATTTGCTGGCAATCTCCAAAGCTGAGACTTTAAATTTCCTTTTTATTATTATTATTTTGAAGAGAACTTTCTTTAAAAAAAAAAAATTCTGCCAAATTACTTCATGTTGACAATGGTCTGTATCTAGCATTTACAGTCTTTTCTCTTTCAACTCGTGGAAAATGGATAATTGAAGTGGTGTGTACAACAAAGGAGAACATCCATTGGTTCCGTATAAACCTTTTAAAAGCCTCAGAACGAAAAGTAAGGCAGGCTAATATGAATTGCAAAAGGACACAATTAATTTGTACATGAAAGAAGATTTTTAGTATGCCATTAGCCTCTGTAATAGCCAAAAAGTAAAAAGCAACCATGGATAACCTTGCCAGAAGTATGACAAACTGCTTGTCATGAAGTTTTGTATTTCAGGCAAATGCATAATGTTTTTATTAAAATTGTTTTGTAACTCTTACTTGCTTCCAATGAAATAATGTTTAAAAAAATTTTATTAAAAGGCGTATGATCATTTCAGAGTAGTAATGAAAAATCAACAGCATCCACTGATGCAAGTGGAAGTAGTGTTGCTGTTTGGAAGAGTTTTGAATTTTCAGCAGGGCAGTTCTGTCTCATTTCCTCTGTGTCCTATATGCTTTCCATATTACTTATTAATGGAAGCATCAGTTAAAAAAAGCCATGAGGAAGTTATGAGCCTCTGTTCTATGTCCCATAATCTTTAAGAAGCTAATTTTTCCCATTTTATTTTTTTTTAAAAAAGTCTCTTCTCATTTTCCCCCTTTTCTTCTCCCTAAGTTAGTTAATCTTTTTCAGCATATATTATCTGCATGTTATATAGCATATAGCCTATTTTTAGAAAAAAATATGTAAATTCTAAGAATTTATTAAGTGGTTTTATTTCTAGCTATAGCTAGCCAAGGTCATAAACTGCTCTTGAAGATTCCTGCTAACAATGAAAATTAAATTACGCTACAGGTATTAAAAAGACAAGATTGGGTGACTGATAAATTATTTTATGCATACCATGAAAAGAGAATGAGTCATGGGATTTCAGTAGCCTGATTTAATCAATAACTCTGTAATTCCTAATCAATCATAGCATACTTTTATCCATCATTACAAGATTGCAATAATTGTTAGTCCTCTATGAGAGTATCTGACATCATTAAATAATTTATAGAATAATATAGACACGCTTATGAAACAACAAGGAGCTGGTGTCTTGTCAGTGGTGGTGAGAAACCATCATTTATGTTAATAACACTTAAAATAGCACAGTAGCCTGAAGAGACCCCTGAGTCTTACATCAGTAATGAGGACTACAAACTGTACGTGCTGGAAATAAGGTGGGATATACTTGCTGGAAAAATGTATTTCTCAAATATTGCATCGTTTGCAATGTTTAGCATGTATTTATTTGGGAAAAAAAATCATTATGGCAATTTATGGAGCAATAAACTGCAGTATGGGTGAGTTTTATAAGCCTTCCTTGTGTGCCCACTACAGAAGAGGCTTATCGATTATCAGTCTGATTTTTTTCATCAGTGCTGCTCATTTGTAACTCCATTCATATTCATTTGGTAGCAGGAGAAGGGACAGTTTCTCAGTGCCTGTGGCAATCGAGACAATTTATCTCCAGACAGAAACCTCCTCTCGGAGTCGCAGTGCTCCGGTGGCAGCAGCTCCATGCCTGCTCTGAAAAGTCCTGGCTCATCCCCATCCATTTCCCTCCCTGCTATTTACTCACCTCTTCACAGCCAAAGGTTTTGATTCTCCTTTTGATATCTGCTGGAATATACAAATGAGGTCTTCAAAAGGTCCAGTTCATCTCTGTGACTGGGTAGGTTTTTGATTGCCTGTGCTATCACTGGCAAATTCTGTTCTGCACATACATATATTTGGATTAATCATATGAATTATGTTCTGGGTTTTCCCCTTTCTTTTTTCTTCTTTGATGCTGTTAATTGGGAGAAATCGGGACTGATGAGAGACTTGCAGCAAATGTTGTGTGGCAGAGAATCTGTTTTCCACCATTACATCCAGGTTCTTCTTCTCCACTTTGCTGTGCTTTATTTCTCTCATTTTCCCTTCCTC
The DNA here is from genome assembly GCA_013397195.1 of Hylia prasina. Taxonomy (NCBI): domain Eukaryota; kingdom Metazoa; phylum Chordata; class Aves; order Passeriformes; family Sylviidae; genus Hylia; species Hylia prasina. The sequence continues at coordinate 263,376 of VYXD01007326.1, forward strand.
CTCTGGATGGGTGCTGCCTTTCTCAGCCTCTCATATTTTCTCCAGTTGTGAACTGCTCAAGGCTGTGCTGGGCCCCGGGCAGTATTTCTTTTATCCTGCCCTTCACTGTGGTCTGTTCCCGTTGCAGCCATGGCAAAGCTTTGCGATAAATCCCGGTTTGTGCCACTTTTCCAGCCGTGGAAAATACTCTTGATGAGCCAGCCATTGCTGATATTAATGACAATTACAGCCCTGTTTAGGGTTCCCCCTGCATATTTGCACTCTCTAACCCCAAGGTGAGATTGAAGACGGGGACAAAGCTCTACAACCTGATGGAACGGGAAGTCAGCGCTGGGAGGGGCAGGGGCTTGGACCTCCCGAGGTTCTTACAACCTACATTATTGTCTGGTTCCAAATAGAGACTTCTTCCCAAGGTAGTCTTTAAAGGGATGTGTAGGACTTCCTAAGGATGCAGAAGTATCTCCTCTTCTTTCCCATCTGGATTTCTGCATTTCATTTTGCCTCCCAAAGAATCCACACTTAAAAGCAGTCCAGGTATTAGGCTTCTTTCCAAAAGAGTTAAAGAAATATCAAGCTCCAATTAGTCTGAAACTTCTTTTTTTCCTGTTTTTTTGTTCTGAGATAGAGAAAATTAATAATGACTGCTCCCATATAGAAAATGGGGAATTAAATACAAAATAATAATAATACCAATAAATTGGATTTTACTTGAATGATACTTTCTGGGTCTCTAAAATTTTCTTTGCTTTTTTATTTAGGACGGGGAAAAAAAAAAAATAGTTCAAGGATTACCCCATTTGCACTCTTGAGTTTTGAGAAGAAATGTGGTGAGGAGAAAAGTCAGACTCACCCTGGATCAGATTTGAGGAATTTACACCAGGGATTAATTTGGCCCAGGAAATTGGCAATCATGTACCACAGATGTTACGGTATTTGAAGGCAATGGTCCATTATAGCAGAAGGAACAATATTATGCCCCAAAGGACCTATCAAGTGAATGAGATGTTGAGAGGCTTTTTACACAAACATTGATTCAGTACTGGTTGCAAGATCCAAATGTACCCAAGAAAATGAATGACTTTACTGGATCTTAACATTGGTGTCTCTTTTAGAGCTACCAGAGAGCATTTAATATCAACCTGTAACTGCCTGTATAGAAATGGCCAGTTCAGTAGGCAAATGGAACTTCTATTTCTTTGCCAGTAGTCTTAAAAATATTAAAATAATGTCCTTATGTATAGCTCAAAATCTTGCATTTTTTTGTCTTATTAGAAATATTAATTCAAGTTCTCTAAAATATTTTTAAATATCTTGTTTTAAGGAAATATCTGCTAAAATCTATGCATATTTATGTATTTTGAAAACCAATCACATAGTTATCATTGGAGGCCAGAGGTCAGAGGCGTATTAGAAATAGAACAATTACGGTTTGTACTCTGTGATTAAATATCAGAAGCATTAACCAGCCTCAGCGTTACAGTCATAATATTAGAATAAAAATGACAGTTACTCTTGTAAAAGGCTAATGAGGTTTCATGTGTATAAAGTTCTTCTGTGATTTCAAATTGGATACAGACCTGCATAGACTGATTCATTCCACCTACTCAAAAAAGAGGCTTCCCAAATCTTTCCTTTTCCTCAGTGTAAGCACCAAGTCCTTTGTTATAACCCCGATGAACTCTGAATCACTGGTGGCTCCTTCCCAGCAAACAGCTGGTTAAAGCAGGCAGCTCAGTGGCTCTGGCCTTTTGGGTTTCCTTCACTGGGCAGGTTTTAGGGGATAAAGATGATCAACCTCAAAATGAGCTTTTTTCTTACTACTTCTTTAACTGACACTGAAAGAACTTTCTGGGCAGCTTGATGGATTTGGTAAAGCCAATTTAACTTCTGGTGACTGAGTAACAAGGTGTTTTATATCCTGCCAAAATGTCATATTCACTTGCTCCTTTCTTAGCAGTTTGAGTTTTTTCCACTGGTTGGTTTGTTTTTTCAGCGGTGCTCCTGAAAGGTCACGTGAGTCTCAAATTCTGCAGGTCTTGGCAGCAGCTGTAGACTTCTCTGCTGTTGCTGGTTTTCTGTGCATGTGTTTTATTTAGATTAAAAAGCAAAGTACATTCTTTCAAGGCTTAGGCAGTTTAGCATAATTAATTGCACAATACAAATAATTTAATTAAGTTTAAACATTGCTGAGTTAAAGTCCTCAGAAAACACATTTGCTGTTTTCATAATGCCAGACATACTCTCTCTGTCTTCACTGGAGATTATTTTTTCAGCATACTCAGTGCAAGGAAGGGGCAGAGAATATGAACAGCCCCCAAAAACCCAAACCCTGGTGAGGGCCCCTTGCACACGTAAGAAGGGGATCAAAGTCCTCTTCCTGTAAGACAAGTGATCCCCTGCAGTGTTGGATGGACACTGTTTTGAAAAGGCTGAAATGATTTGTGTCACTCTCTGCCCCTTCAGCAGGAGGCTGGACAGGTTGTCCTTGCCCCAAATAACTGTGTACGTTGTATTGTTGTGTTTGACATGTTTGTCCTGCAGAAAATGGATTTAACCTGTCAGCCCCATGTGCTCTCCAGACAATTATGATTTCTTCATTACTCTTCCCATGATTGTATGTCTTTTAACGACTTAAAAATAAAGTCTTCATCAAGTTGGCAATCCCTTGGGGCTCACAGGTCTCCCAACACCCCAACCATTTAATCTAATTTATTATGCAGATGGAAATGAAGTGCTGCTGTCACCGCTGCACTGGGGAGAGGGAGCAAAGTGCTGTGAGGTCTCAGAGACCCAACCTCCACCCGGAGGGATCCCAGCGTGTCCTCTGAGAGCTTTGTCCTTAAACCTGCTCGTTCCTTTCGGCTCGGTGACTGTTTTCACCTCCATAATGCGGTCGCTGCTGGTTATGCCTAGCACTGCATATTTCTGCCTTTCTGCTACTCAAGAAAAAGGTTAAGAACGAAAATATCTGCCAGCTAAGGTCTTTTCAACTGTTTTTCCAAGACAGAGTCCAGCCGACACATTTTGTATTGACAGCTGGCGAAACATTCACAGAAATGACATCTGCCCATTAAAAATATCCCTCTTGCTTTTCCTTATCCCTGGGGATTTCAAGACTGCAAATCATTTTCATGAGAGACGTAACCTTAGATCAAGCTATGTAAAAATACATCACTTCCATCAAGTGAAATAACCTCAGTATGATACAGGAATATTAACCAATTGCCATCCTGCATGGCATGCACGGGAATTTTTGGAGTTTTCCTCTCAGTGCCTCTGATTGTTATCTCATATTGTGACACCTGTAATTGTATATAGCAATCTAGGCTTTAAAATCCTGACAAGCCTGCTCTGGGTTCCACTGCATACATAAATCCATCACAGCAGACGAGATAGATTTTAAATTGATGGTACCACACCAAGCACTGAAATAAAAGCAGTAGCTGCACTTATCCTTGTAGACTAATAGCTGCAAATGATTTTATGAATCATTAGTTCAGATCCTATAGTCCTACCCGTTTGAAACCATTTCTAGATTAATGCCTTTTTGTCTGTGATATCATATTATTAGGCAACTGAGAAGCATGCAGCTTCTAGTGGTGTGTCAGAGCAACATTTTTGTGATGGAAGACAGTTTGTAGTTTTGGAATAATTGATGGATTGCTGGGATTTGGATAACTGGCAGTTTTTTCAGGAGGCTGTTTCCTGAGAGCTAGTGTCCAGTGAGAAAATATGAATTCTGAGCATAGACTGCCTGCTGCTGAGTAGTTCTGTTTGGATATAACTGTTCTGCTCTCCTGAGACCCTACCTGCAGTGCTGTGTCCAGCTCCATGGCCATCAATGTAAGAAGGACATGGAGGTGCTGGAGTGAATCCAGAGGAAGCCACGGAGATGCTCCAAGGGCTGGAGCCCCTCTGCTCTGCAGCCAGGCTTGGAGAGCTGGGAGTGCTCACCTGGAGGAGAGAAGGCTCCAGGGAGAGCCCTTCCAGTGCTTAAAGGGGCTCCAGGAGAGATGGAGAGGGACTTTTGACCAGGTCAAGGAGTGAGAGGACAAGAGGGAGTAGATGTAAAATGACAGACATTAGGTTTAGATCAGATACTGGGAAAAAATTGTTCTCTATGAGGGTGGAGAGGTCCTGGCACAGGTTGCCCAGAGCAGCTGTGGCTGTCCCTGGATCCCTGGAAGCGTCCAAGGCCAGGCTGAATGGGGCTTGGAACTACCTGGTCTAATGGAAGGTGTCCCTGCCCATGGCAGGGGGCTTGGAAGAAGATTATCTGTAACCTTCTTCCCAACTCACAGCAGTCTATGATTCTGTCATTCTATGCACGGGGCTCTCTGTAAGCTTAATAATCATACAAAAGCTTCAAATACAGCTCTGTAAGAGAAATTTATAATTATGTAGAATGAGAAAAAATACTTAAGTGGTTATTTTAAGGCAAATGAGTCTCAGCCACTACCTTTCAGCTTATTTGGTATTTAATATTAATGAAACTAAAAAGGTGCAGTAAAATTGTGTGAGAAAATAAAGCCTGCTCTATCTGTTCCTGTTCAGGCAATAACACTCATATTTTCACTCGTCCTTCCTAGGGAATTTGAGGTCTCTGCTCTCCACTGAGTACACAGAGCCAGGGAGATGAGGCTCTTCCCTTGTACATATTTAGACAGTGATGGTATGATGTCACGTCTTAACATGATGGCAGGAAAAAATCTATGGATCTGTTGCTCCTTAATTAGCTCTCTTAATCGTATTGCTGAATCCAGGAGGATCAGAGGTGACGTGATATAAGGACCTGCAGTGCTGGGGGGCTGACACTTGAAAGGGATGTGCTTTCTGTAATGATAAGGTCTTGGAAAATGTTGTAGTTTTAATGTTGTTACTGCTGCGTTTAGTTTGCTTCTCTTTCTACAGTGGAGTAGTAGATGAAGTTGGATTTATTTTCTTTTGTGTCCCACATGAGAGACTGACATCCATTTATGCCTCATTTGAAACAAAAGTTAGAACCACAACTTTTTTTTTTCCCCTTTCTTTCTACTCTATTCTGAATTTCTCAGCTACAGTGCTAAAAATAATGGAAGTCTGTGTATCTACCGGTCATCTGTAAATAAAACTTGCAAGCATGCCTACATTTTAAACTCATTATAATCTTACAGTATATTAATGGGTACAAAAGTCAGATTCTGCTATCGACGTGCTAACGCTTTTTAGATAGATGGACAATTTTATATTTAGATCCTGCCACGAGACTCGTTCTTCAGTCTCTGAGCCTCAGTCCTTGAGCACACACGGGCTGACATTGACGTCTGCCAAACGTGCCGCGCAGGGTACGGGAGGGTTATCTCCATCATTATGTGCCTCCGTGCTCCTTAAATAAGCTGGAGGAAGGAAAGAGGGGGGAAGGCAAGAACAAGGTTTCCAGAGGATGGCTGTGTAAACCTGGGAAGATGGATGGCTGTTGTGCCCAACACACGCTCGTGTAGGAGGCTCCTTCAGCCCAATGTGACCCACATTCCCGCTGGAGGAGAGAACGGCACAAAGTCAACGTCCCTCTCCCTCTTCCCGAGTTTCTCTTATTTTTGGTTTTTTTCTCCATTCAGGTTTAATTACAGAGGGATCTCCTGCCATATAAATCAGAACAACCCATCAGTTTCAGCCATGGTGCCAGAATTTCCACCAGCTGAGGAAGAGTCCTTGAGCCCTTCAGAGGTTCGTGGAGGGTATCATGTGCCTGAGTCAGCCTCCTCTGTCTGGCTGCCCTAATCAATTCCTGAACACTGTGCTCAAACATATCATGGTATTCATCAATTCCCCTCTCCAAATAGGCAAGAAAAATTCCAGGAAGGTTTTTCTGTCTTTACTGATGTTCATAATGTAGTGAGATTGATGGATTGCACTAAAATCCTTGCTGCGGCAATGGTGCGTTTTTAAACATGCTGTAAGAGAAAACAGGTTTAGTGCAGGGGTATGCAAGAATATTTAAAGATGTGGTGAAACATGCTGGGTTTGGAAGGGATGAGGGAATATTAGGAAAAAAACATATGTTTGAACAAATGTGTAAATCCTGAGATCAGCGCCTGTACTGAGCTTGCAAAAAAAATAATGCAGCTTTGCAAATGCATCCTCTTTAATTCAATTTTTGTATTTTGTAATAAAAAAATGTGCTGGATTGTGGACAGTCTTTGGAAAAAGCTTAGTGGTGTCTGGCGCACAAAACCTTTACAGGAGGTAGTTAAAGGGCTTGTCAATAAATTTAAAACATGGAGTTGCTTAGAAGTACTTAAACATCCTACATGCAGTCAGTTTAGTACAAGAAAAATTAGTTTTCATATATAATTTGTATCCAAAAATTAGAGAGGAACAAAGCACAGGATCAGGGTAAATGAACTCTTAGATGATAAAATTTGTTGTTGGCAAATGTAGCACTGGCTTCTATTCGGCTCCACGTATTAACTAATGTGTGTGGAAAATGTGCATGTAACCATAAAAAAACACAAACCAAAACTATATTTGTTCCACAAATGGCTGATAAAGAAGAGTCCAGTCTGCTTTTATTTATCACTAAAAGTAGGAAAATTTCTTACACAGTAGAGGAAAATATGTCTTTGCAAATATCGAAAGTAGGGTTACTAAATCCCAGGAAACATGACTTCCAAAACTAACCTGCCACTTTCATGCCAGAAACAGCATTTCACCTTGAAAACTATTTCTTGATCTTGAGCATTTGATACTTACAGCAGCTGTCTTGTGTGGTCAGGAAAATCAGATTCTCAGGGACTTCCATGTAAAGGGTCACACAAGGCTTTCAAGTCTGTTTTAGACAAACCTGAACAATCTCAAGAAATCAAACTCCTGAATCCTCTGCTGAAAACTTTAATTTCTGCCTCAAGATCCTCTCTGCTCGATCTTATTTTTTTTTCAAGAAATGTATCAAGCTTCCTTTCAAATCCATTTGCCTATACCACCTTCTTTAAGAAGTCTGCAAATTGTCAGAAATCTCCTAAATTCCAGTCTAAATTTATTCATGAACAATTTATAGCCCCTTGGTCTTGTACGAGTATCAGCCTTCAAACTTAAATAATTCTTCTTCCTCCCTGCTGTTTACTTCCAAATGTACCGATAAAGAATAATTGCATCCCCTCTCAGACTTCATTTTTCTAGGCTAAACAGACCAAGCTCTTTTTAATTTCCTCCTCCTTAATCATCCTACCAGGACTTGGCTGTACTTTCACAAACCAAAGTATGTGGAATGGTTCATGTTGCATCTTGCAAATGCTTCCTGTGACAGTCTAGTCTCTGCTTAAAACTTACCTTCAGGAATTATCTGTTACTGAATTTTGCAAATAAGAGAAAGTACTCACAAGTTAATTAAAAAAAAAAATTCTTTTTGGAGTCCTGAATATCTGTATGATGGCGGTGCCTGTAACTGCCTAATTGCTTGGGTTTGACTCGAGCCTTTGCATTCAAACAGGCAAAAGCTTCTGAGAACCCCGATTTCTCTAATTAGCTTTATTGCTCTCTGTTCCAAAAAAAGGCATCATCATCGTAGGGATGCAATTTTTAGGTTGAATCGTGACTGGTCAAAAGCTATCCTAAGCAGGCTTAGAGTTGCTGTAAACAGAAAAACAGCTCCTGTGCTGTCCTCCTTAATTTCATCAGATGTGGCACAGGGCAAGTTCTTCAGCCTGTGATAAGATCCATAAACTTACAGTTTCACCTCCTTGTTGCTCATTTTGCATCTTATGCTCCTTTTGACACCTCACCTGGTTCATCAAGCTCATTTCAATACAATTTCTCACTAATTGGGTGATTTAGACAGCATTCACTGTAGTCCTGCTTTTGCCTTCTGGGGTCTTCACCCAGTGCAAGAAAACATCATTTATGTTATTCCAGATTGCATAAATATTTGTGAATGAGTATTAAAATCTCAGATGTCAAGTACAGTGCAAAATAAGGCGCTGGTGAATCTCCTTCCCTGCCCTCATTTGGTGGTGATGAGGTGACCTGGCAGTCAACTCCACGGCCCTTCAGTGATCTTATCATTTTCTGTCAGCTCCTGAAAGAGAAAACGGATAAGAGGCGAGTCTGTCTGGCAGCAGTGAGGACTCTGCTGCAGGTCTGCCTGCCGTGACCTGCCCAACCCCTCCGTCACCGCAGCTGCACATTTGGTAAATTACAGTTATCTGGGCCCTGGCAGGGGCGAGGGACCTTGGTTATTAAGAATTAGGAAGAGCAAAGAAATAGTACATGCAGTCAGTGGGAGAGCTGAGGTGATAACTCATGGTCTCTTCGCCTGGACCTCGGTGCTCTTTGTGCTGAACTCGAGCTTATTGTGGCGAGAGGCTCTGGGAGAGAATGCGGGGTGTTTTATCAGTTTCTGCAGGACCACAATGCAGAGGTGCCAAATTTGTGATACTGCCCCAAGACACGAGGCAGGTCTTTATATAAAATGTCGACAGACTCCCTTTGCTTTAACCTCTCTCTGGCTGTGCATCTTCTCCGGGCTCCCTTCTGGCTGAGAGGAGGGTTGGAAGGAGTTCCTCTGGGATGGAGGTGTCATGGGCTGCCTGCCCCTGCGTGCTGGGCTGGGGGACACCTGGGAGCATGGGAGCTGGCTGTGGACAGCCACAAGGTCACCCACAAGCTGGTGATGGTGCCTGAGTACAGGTACAGAATTACTGAGATTCTTCTTTTTCTCTGTTAGATATGGGCACTAAGTGAAGCTTTCCTTTGTGTTCATGCCCTGAGAGATAGAAAAGGTGCATTAATTTATATTTGTGTTTTCAAAAGCTGAATGCTGCTTCGCCAGAAAGAAACTACTCCTTAGCATTTCAGACTGAGCCAATACATGCCAATTAGCATCTATACAGTTCTGTACCAGTGAGAGGCCACAGGAGATGGTCCTGACCTGTCAGCTGCTGGGAGCAGGGGCATTTCAGCATGAAGCCAGGGTTCCCTCTACCTGGCTTGGATGCCACCGTTATGGCAAGTGGCCACGTCCCTGCCATCCCCTGTCCTCTCTGCCATGTCCAGAGTCAGTGGAAGGATCCTCACTCATTTTCAGCAGGCATCAGCTCTTGTCTTAAATGGTCTGTAAGCAGCCACTTGACTGTGATTTGTTTGTAGGACGTGTTATAAATGATTTGGAACCACTCTTGATTAGGAAGTTCCTCTCTTATTTAAAATTCATCAGCTGAATAGAAGATACAAGTGAAGGTGCTTTCTATAGCAGTGGATTTCTGTTTTGATACAGTTAATCACACAGTACATGCCTCAAAAATCCCTCAACCAGACATTTAAAAAGTGTGAATTTTTTGATACGGGAAAATCAAGCTAGCTGGGGAACGCACGTCTTGGTGGAATTGCACCTGAAAAGAGCTGGTGGACTTTTAAGACAGGAAATAATATTTCTTGTGCCACACCATCAGCAAAGCAGTTTGGGATGTGCCTTGTGTTTTTAATGTTGTGCTGTTGGGAATGCTGTGGATGCCTATGGATGCCAGTATAGTTTTCCTGCTTCTCATCACACTGCACTTCTGTTCCAGGGTGTGTGAGGAGGTACCATTACAGGAATACCTCCTTTTCCAAAATATGCACAAAACGTGATATTTGAAGACACCTGATGCCATCCCATTTGCTATAAATGCAGATTAGAAGGTGTTTTGGAAAAATGCATGGCAGTGGTGTTGGTTGAGGAAAGACAGTTACAGAGCTCCTTGGAAACACATACCTGATGGTGAGATATGTCAGAGATGGAAATCAACATGATTCACTTGATAGGTGGTTCTGTTTTCTCCTGTATCCCTGACATTTTGATGTGTGCAGGACAAGAGAATGGCTATTGTAGGTAAATATGATGTCACTTATTTACAAATGAGTAAAATATGGATTTTCTCCCCCCTCAAGATCATAACTGCAGTCCCTGGAATCACCTCCCCAGAGATGCCCGTGGATGATTGTTTGCTTTATACATCTGAAGGCTGCTTTGTGGAACTACAATTGGAAAAATTCTACAGAAAAGCATCTGTGCTTTAAGTGCCAAAGCCTTCAGGCTGAAAGCAGCCCCTGGAAATACTTTTTTGAAAGCCCATATTGACAGACTGAATTCTAAGCATGGTTACACTGATTATATGGCACTGTACTCTCCTCTGGACTGGAATACACTGCTATTAGATGGATTTTTGGTTAGGGTCTGTGTGAGTCTCAAAGAATGACAACCAATACACTACAGCAGTTAGGCTTTCTTTTCTATTATTAGTGGTAACTTTCTCCTGAATATTGAAAGAATGGTGTAGTTCCCACTGAAAAACTTCTGGATAAAAGACATCAGATAGCAGGGGCTGGTGTTCCTGGAAGAAACATTGACAGCAGAGGGAAATAGGGTCATGAAACACCAACTATTCATCTTTAAGGGGTTCTTTTACTCCCCATGCACTGTCATTGTCTCCCTTTTGCCACCTCCTATGTCTTTAGTTATATATCATTGCCCTTAAGTCTTACTCAGTTTTTCTTAAAGCAATTCTCAGCTTTTACCTTGGCTGCTCTGTAGACCTGTGGCGACAATTAGATTCACACTCATGTTCTTTCCTCTCACTTGCCTCTGAGCAGGGCATTTGCAGCATCCTGAATAACAAATGTGCATTTACATGCTGTAGATGCTGGCTGTGGCAGTGATCATCATCATTTCACTGTCGTGGTGTGCAGCTTTTAACCTTTTGTTTTACCCATCTGTTGTCCGTGCCTCACCTTATGCTGTGGTTGTGAAATGGTTGTTGTGGGGATCATCTGCCTGGGATGGCTGTTTGTACAGCACTTTGAGCCTGCTCCAGTCCTAATCCCAAACCAGAGCTTTTAATTGTTGCTGCAGTGCAAATATATTGATAAGGTCAGGCCAGATGTTATGAAAATTAAAGCCACCTTTTGTCTGTCCCCCTCGGTGCCAATGCCCTTCACTTACAGAGAGAAATGCTGTTTTTATGCCCTTAGTTGGAAAGAATTCTTTCCTGTGACAGTGGTGAGGCTCTGGCATAGGTGATCCAGAGAAGCCATGGCTGCCCCGTCCCTGGAAATTTTCAAGGTCAGGCTAGATGGGGCTTGGAACAACTTGGGGTAGTGGAAAGTGTCAAGCCCCATGGAGATGCCATGGACAGGTAGAGTTGTGATGATGGATAATCCTCACGCCAGTGATCGTGGGTAAAGGATTCCTTTCCCTTTGTGCATCTGTGAGTGCACAGCAACTGTTTTCCCCTGGGTTTTGAAGCATCCTTTGCAGGTTACCATAATTGAAAAGGTTAGGTGGAGTGGCTGGTGAATTTAAAACTGAGAGCATTGTCTCTTGTAATTTCTTTATGTTTATTAATGAGCCTTCATCCCCTTCTGTTCATATTAGGGAGGTAAAACAGTAGTGGATGTTGAGATACACAGAAAGGCTCTGAGAAAAGCCAGTCTTCTAGGAAATAGAGTCTCAGCTTTAAGGAAAAAAAAAAAGACCCACTAATAAATTACATTCCAAAATGTGTCTTCACATAAAGCACTGAGTCTGATTTACATAAAAACATATCTGGGAGCTCTTAAGTTCTCGTTATTCCGCCACAAGCCAAGATCTCTTTCAGAAAGACAAATGAGAAGTGTCCCCATTTGCAATCTTACGTAGAAAACTTCTGGTCTTCTAGTGCCCTCTGTTCCAATGGAATTGCTTTCCTGATCTTAGACTGTTGATGGGCCAGTGCAGAGGAAGCTTGGGAATACTGGAGTTTTGGAATGCTGTACCCTTACTTCCAGTACCATAGAAAATCCCGTGCACCTTTTGATGTGCGTGGACACTGACAGGGACCACACACTCAAGTTTGAGCCTTTAAAGTACAGGAAACTTTTTTTTCCCTGGAGGAATATCACAGACAGCAGCAGTAAGTAGTGAAGCCAGCTAATGCCAATGGTGATTAGGGTTTGTAGGAGAACACCCATTATGGGATTGGTCACGCTTCTCCTCTGTGGTGTGGGAGACTCTGCTGCCTGACACTGGCTGTGTTTGCACTCAGGGTGTGCCCGTGCTGAGAGCCCCGTGCTGGGACTGTGCACACAGGTGAGCCCTGGGGGAGCTCATCAGGACAGCAGATTGTTGGGAAAAGTGTTGGTGCTGAGATCTGCAGGCAGTGCTGCTGAAGGGCAGCCCAGCACATGGCAGGACGGATATGGGGAAAGGTCATCGTGTCCCACTTTCAGAGGGGCTCTTTGGCTCTGTGTGGAGCAGGATTTCTCCCCAGGGGTTCTGCTGTCTGTAAATGGCACCAATTCCCTCAAATCTCTGCTCCTGGTGAGGTTTCCATCAAGTCTGTATTTGTTGATTAGGCTCTTTCACTAGAAAAGAGCAGTTACAAAAATACCGTGAACCCGTAAGGTGTGTTAGTTATGGAAAGATAAAGAAAGCAACAAAAAGAAATTACTTCTTTTATTTTTCTTCATGATTGTGCTTTCTGAGAGTTAAAAATGCTTTCAGAAAGAGCTGGGAAATTCAGATGAAACATGAAATGAATTAGCATTCAGCCATAGTATCCATGATTTCTTAATCCTTCCTTAGCCTAACATCTCCCCAAAACAGCCTCATAAAAAAAGCAGACGAGAAAGAAAGGAGCACATAGAAGCGACTTACAGGTTTCCTCAAAGGTTAATTAATTGCAATTAATTGGGAAGTGCCGCAGCATTGAACAGTAGCTTTGTATTTGATAATGAAAACCAAAAAAAAAAAAGAAAAAAAAGGAAAAGCTCATATGGCTTATATGGAACAATCCTGGGCTTGGAGATGGTTTTTTTTTTTTCCTCCCCTCTGAGTAGGTTCAGTTTGCAAACTTAACTCAGACAATTTACAAATATGATTTCAGTTTAGAATTAATTTAGGGGATGTGTGGTGTGGCGGAAAGAACAAAATGATTTTGTTAGGAAAGTAGAGACCAGCAGTTCTGTACAGGACAAAGTGAGTGAGACCATAACAATGTACTTCATAAACAGAGGGTGACTTGAAATGAGATCGGCCCCAGATTTTGGTTATTTTCTATTTATATTAAAATGGATACTGAATCAGTAGTGGAAAACATTGAAGGCTCTTTTTTTCCCCCTTCAGCTGCTCTTGAAGAATCTGTTCAGAAATAGACCTGTCTGGTACAGCTGATTTCTCAGGGGGGGGTCTGTGTCGTGGGGTACAGGAGCAGGATTGGAACAGTCACTGGGAGGGACAGGGAGCACTTCTTGCATGTCCTTCTCTTTCCCGTTCAGTGCTCTGAAGAGTCAGTTGTTTATCAGTGTTGAAGTAGTGCTAAGAAGCACCAACAGCAAATGTCGTGGGCAAATGTTAGAAGTGAGTTTCCAGCCCAGACTGCTCACCAGTGTATGAGGTGGGGTAAGGAGTTGATTGAAGGTTGATTTCAAGGCCAAAGTCAGTGACAGAGTTAAAAACAAACCCAGAACCCTTTCCCTTTGTGCTGGTGTGCTGTTCCCTCTCTCATCTCTCTCTGCCTCTTGCCTACCACGATCTCAGTGTCTGAACTGGTGGTGCTGAGAGCACCCACCTGTCACCTGGGCAATGCATGGGCAGGAACACCACAGCTCTGACACCCCCAGGGATGCTGCAGACCCCGTGGAGGGCGGGCTGTGCCACTGATGAAGTAGAAGGAATTCAGGGCACAGCCTCCCCCCTTTCCATGGCCCTAACCAAGAACCTCACCGTGCAGGAGAATTCATTTCACTTGCTTTCTCATCTGCTGAAGTAATAGGGTCAGATCAGTGGGGAAAGCAGAAATTACTTTCAAGTTTCCTGATTCCCTAAGAAGGCTGCTCTCTGTATATGATGTGGTTACAGCTCCCAGATTGATGTGTTTATTTTACAGCCAGAGCTCTGAGTGCACAGAGCAGGGTTACACAACAGCAACAACAACAAAAGTTTACACAAGGAGGTAGTTAGCTAGTAAACCTACAGCTAAAATAACAGGGTGCAGGTATATGGAGATAAGTGAGACATGGCTGGTCATGTTTGTTTAGAACAGACTTATCCTGTCATCATAAAGGTTCCCTTGAGCCTTCTCAAAGTCTTATTTCAAAATTTATTATGCTGTTTAGCATATACAAGGTTACGAAAATCAGCACCACAGCCAGATGGCTGGGGAATTGTATCATCCTGTTGCTCTCTTCCCTACTGCCAATAAATTTGGTGGCCAAGGCAGGGCACCAGATGCAGGATGTTGCCAATTGAGCCAGCTGTGGGAATGGGAGCCTGGATCTCCTCTGATCACTTCCAGTCCCTAAGGAGGGCCTGTCTGTTTGGCTGGGCAGCCTCAATCCTATAGGAACTTACTGCTGCAAGAGGAGAGCAAAATGGATGGGATCAGAGGAAAGGGTACTTTATCCACCTGTTAGAGAGAAAAATTATTGCCAGTGCCATGAGATTGTTACAAAATTAAGTAGATAAAGAAGAAAAGTCATATTCAATTAAATCATGCCCTTTTCCTCATCTAGACAATGTGACACTGAGGCTATGCTTCAGAGTTTATAGATTTGTGTAGAAATCGGTGCTAATAGTTCAACTTTGTGTAATTATCATGCTAGTAATGTTGAAAATGAAGGATCTGGGTAGAGGGAGGAGGAGACAATACTTCTATAAATACTTAATATCCAGAGGAGGCAGATGGGGTAAAATTATATTTAGAGATTACAGATAAAGCAAAGAACTGCTGCAATCTAATTCCAGCTCTGACCCAGAGTTTCTGTCCGTCATGAGATGTCACTAAAGCTCGCTGGGTCTGGGTTATGTTTTTTTTCTTAAATCTTTTACATGGAGATAATACCTTGCTATCGCACTGGGGTTTTGTGACAATTCATGTCTGTATAACCCTTTGAAGCAGAGCTTGTAAAGTGCTAAGTATTATTAAGATGAGATGAGGAGAATCTCTTATCTCAAACATCAAGTTCTTCAGGGATGGGGAAGGAGGCAGTGATCTATTATCTGTAATACTCCTCTACAGACCAGGTTTGATCAGCCTTATGTGATTCAACAAAACCCTGTTCAACTGTGGACAAATGGACATCTCTATTATAAGTGATGAAATAGAAACCTGGATAAAGGCAGAAATCGCCCGACACCATCTTTGATCATAATCTATCTGCGCCTCAAAGGAGAGCATAATAATACAAACATATTTGCAGAGGTAATCCAAAAATAACTCCTCCTGTTGTTCTGCCTGCACAAAGCCATCAGGAATGTGCTCAGGCAGTTGTTGTTGTTGTTTTTGTTGCTGTTGTTGTCAGTGTTGAGCAGTGTTGCTGTGCCAATTCAGAGGCTGCCAAGTCGCTCTCGATGGGCGCTGCGTCCCAGCGACCTGATGGTGCCTGTTTGCAAAATTGGCATCATCTTTTGGAAAGGTAGTGAGAAATTAGGATGAACTTTGTCACTTGGTAATGGCAGACACTGTTGGATCATCGCTGGGATGATTTAAGGAAAGTAAATAAAGCCGTGTTTACTGGCAAAAGGTTATTGCAGAGAAAAACACGGGACAGAATCAGCTGTGGAGTCAGAAAGTAGCAGGATGGATGCAGGTAAGTTTCAAGCAGTAGCACAGATTTTCATCAAGTCTTTGAGGACGAACTGGAGAGAGTAATTTTGCATGTAAAAATGCTCTTATCTGTCAATAACTCTTTTCTGAAGCAGCACAGAGACTGACTGCAACATTCAGAGGCTCTGCTCTTCAGCAATTTGAGCTTTCTGGACATAATTTCAAGGTCACACATCAGCGTCACCCCTGTTGTCAGTCAAATAATCAGCATTTCGCTCACTCCTCCTCACTCCTTCTGCCTGATACTCTGTTCTGCATCCCTGTGCACAGAGCCAGCCTTTGCAGCCTTGGTGCCTTTTACGTGCTGGTTCAAAAAAATAAATAAGACTTTGAATCCTTCTGATTTGCAAATCTTTGATTATTATGCTTTCCTTTCGGGAAAGAGCTTCCTTTAAGCAAACAACTGGGGAATAAATGCAGATTTCTAAACTGGCTGTTGCTCATTCATCTGTTTTCCTTGTGGGTCTGCAGTGCCTTTCTCTGAGACATGAGACCTGAGGAATATTGACAAAGAAATAATGACTGACCATTGCTACAGTGCCACTTGTGTTATCTGTTGAAACCTATGCCTTCATTATTTAATAGCAATAAGGTAATGAAATCTCATATTTCCGTTTGCAAGGTGACCTATAAATTGTACCATAAATCCTTATCGTAAATAACCATGTACTTCATAAGTAGAAATGTGCTGATTGGAATGGAGTTTTTGGAGTATTTGTCCCTGAAGGACATATCTTAACCAATTTTAATTAATAATTAATCATGACACACTGGTTCTAGGAGGCTAACAAGAATATAGCAAGTATAAGACTCACAGAATTACAAGCTTGGGGTGAACATGGCATGAAATGTTGGCATTTTTTGCTATTTTTATGTGTTTTAGCTACTACTTGGGTCAGGGATGAGTAATGGACATGTGTTTGTTCTCTGTGCTTCTCTGCTTTTCTTCCCAAGACATTTTTTTTATGTCACTAATGATGGGCTCATGTAAGTGAAACTCTTTCTATAGGAATATAAGTACATGTATAAAATATATATGGGAAATAATAGTAGAGCCATCTTTATTTAAATTTTTACATTTAAAGGTTTAATCTGCTCTCTTCAGAACCATCCATCTCTCTGAGATGCCAGGTTTGTATGTAGTTCCAAGACTGTCCTAATTACATGTGTCAGGCCTTGCCATGCAGCCTGTGAGCCCCTCCACTCTCACTCAGTAACCCTTTCAGCATCCTAGGATGCTCCTTATTACTGATGCATCCTTGTTACTGATTGTCTTTTTCAGTATGCACCATGGAGATTTCAACATGCTAGAAGGTAAAATTTCAGGATATAGAAGCTCTTAAAAGTCAAATTTTGCCGACCACAGACTTGTCAAAGGCAAGTTTTTAAGGCTAAGGAAGGAAGAGTAATGGGATCTCAAACCTTGCAGTGCTTTATATTAATTGCTTGCAAATGCTGACTGCTGGCAACTGTTCCACACTCAAAGCATAATGGACTGGAGAGGCCAAACTTGCATTCCTGCAATGTAGCAGTTTTTTATAAGGCAGTCAAAATAAGTGCAGAGGACGTGGAAGTGTTTGTGTCCACATGGTGATGTTTGGGAAGTCTTCAGGAGAACAGCGTTGTACGTAACCTCGTGTGTTGCATACACTTAAAGTAGGTCTTACTGCTTTTTCAGGTGAACTCTCAAGAGCTGCAAGATACAGAAAAAGAACGTCCAGTATTCCAGCCCTTCTGCTGTTGGCTCTGAGAGTCATTTGTCTCAATTTGCCAGTGTAGTCATAGATGATACTCACACAAAATGCATTAGTTCAAAAACCAGGGCAGATGAATGGAGTTAAAATTCTAGACTTTACTTACTCACAATATATTGTCTGTCTCTTTCAGGAGAAAAAAAATAAAGATGTATTAAAGACAGGGAAGCAGTGCTTATCTGGTCTGATAGATTAAAAACCATTGGAAGATGAGGCAGGGAAAGTCATGCCAAGCACAGGGAGCCTGAGAGCAACAGTTTGGCTTCATTTGACTCCTTTTTGTAATACAGTTTCCAAGTTTCAATTGGCTTCATTAGGCTGAAGTGGTTTATCTTGCTTTGTACATCTCGGCCTACTTTCAGCCTTTCTTTCTTTTTCCTTTTACCCTGAAACTCATGTTCTCCTGTAAGCAAAGTGAACCTGGAGAAAGGGAAAGGCTGGCACTTTAGAATGTGACTCTTTTGTCTTCCTGACTTTTTCCCAGCTCAAAATGTTTTAGCATTTTGTTTGCAGAGCTTTTGCATATGAATTCACAGCAGTTTTTAAGAGCTGCTAATGGAAGGTGAAACTAAACCAACAACCACTAAGACTTTGGGGAATATCCTGTTTATGAAACATGTTTTCGGCATTTCCCTTTGTTCACTGGGAATTGTTAGGACGTTGCACATGTGTGTGTTCCAAAAAGCTGGTATTTAGTTGTAGCCCAGTGCTGTGGGGATGGTAATGAAGGAGCAACCCTAGATTCTAATCAAAATACTTGGGGCAAAGTACCAGGAACAGTGTAGTTTTAAGAAACAAAATTAGTGAAGGAGCAACCCTAGATTCTAATAAAAAGCCTTGGGGCAAAGTACAAGGAACAGTGTGGTTTTAAGAAACAAAATTCCCTTCTCCTGTACTGGTTGTTAATGATGGATAATAAAAGAGGAATTCATCATTACACTACATTACATTAAAGCCTTGCTTCTCCCTTAAGTGTCAACTCCCTGTAACTGGCTGGGATAGTTACCAAAATGTCTCTCTGTGTTTTGGGTTCCAGCAGAGGGAGGTGAGGTGGCCACCACTGCGAGCAGTTAAGGGATTAACTTTGGTGTCCCTGGCAGAGCCCAGAGAAAGTATTCCAGTTTGAGAGGTGACTTCGCTGAAGCCGATCCCCCTTTGACAAATATTCTCAGCTGCCAGGTTGCTCTGGGGAAGGCAAGTGTTTAATAGCATTGCACCAGGATTTTGGGAAGATGTAGAGGTTCACATGCAGCAATGGTCGTGGCAGGTTCTGTCTCACAAACATCACGTCACTGGCACTGAGAGGTGTCCATGTTAATCAGCTCATCTTTATTTTTATGAACAAATCCTGATACAGCTTCAAGCTCAAGATTCAAGGCAAGGTTTCAATCAAAACACAGACCACAGTCATTTTTGTGGCCAGTCCACACCCTGTGCTGTGACAGAGGAGCTGTCTCTACCTGTGGCATGGAGCATTCATAAAAGACTTAAAAGCATCCTGCAGACCAAGCCTGAATTGTGGCTCTTAGAGAACTGGCCAAAAGATGGATCGAAACACTCTAGTCCTTGTCACCGTGCCCTGTGTACCCAAACCATCACCCTAAAACAAGCTGGGTTGGCCCCAGGCTTATGAAATGTGAGTGTCCTTATAAATAACAGAAGCTGATTACAGTAATTCTTTTCTAAAAACAGTGGAGATTTGTTTACTCTCCAAAAAAACCTGCAGGTTTTCTTAGAAGTTGCAGGAAAATGTACGTAAAGTTATTTTTGTTTATACTATTCCATACAGAAGCTCATGCACAAATTAACTTTGAAAAGATCTAAGCATATCTAAAATGTTTTGTTGTTTTACCTGAAATCTGTTAATGAAACCAAGAGTAAATGTTCCTTCCTTTTTGCATTTAAACAGAAACTAGGTAGGTTTTCACATTAGGCAACAAAAATTATTGTCCTAGCAGAGTGATTGAGATAAGCTCATTCAACCTAACTAAAATGTTGTCATTTTCAATAACTTTTCTTATTCTGCATGAAGAAGATCATGTTGAAGTCTCAAAAAATTAAATGAAATTACAGTTGCATAATGAAGCAGAGCTCTTTATGGCTGGTAATAGAAGAGCAAGAATTTAGAGTTTAGTAAATTCATAGTGGTTCGGAAATGTTATGACAGAAAGAGGGCAATGCAGAGACAATAACAGAAGAACTTTCCATCCTATGACTTTATGCTGCTTATGAACAGATTGCCAGTTCTGGCACAATCTGCAGCAGAAAACATATCTATTTTTCATTTTGCAATTATCAGAAAGATCAGAGGCTCCTATTTCTGCAGATTTTTGCGGAGGGAATTTGGCTGGATTGCTCAGAAGCTGATCCCTGAGTGTTTTCATAAATTGCGTGCGTATAAACACTTGCAGTGGTGACAGCCCTTTGCTCAGGGAGCAGCCTCACCCAGATTCACCATGACAGGAGGACCTTCCCCAGCAAAGTGTAGCTCAGAGCATTTCCAAAGCTCACCCCAAATTCCTACACAAGCCCTGGACCCCTCTTTGCCTCTGGCATCGAATCCAGCTGTCTCCTAAATGTGCTGCAGCCTAATCCAGCTGCACACTAAAACACTGTGCAGAGAGACTTATGCAATCATTCATCCCTTCTGGCTCGAAATTGGGCTGGAAGGCAGAAATACAGAGAATAATGGTAATGGAGCTTTTCTGAACAACAGGATATACGTACATTTGATTCTGGCAAAGAGTCGTGGGCTGTCAGGGTACAATTCACCATGTTCCTGTATTTGTTTCAATTTGCTTATGCATAATCTTGTCAAAGTGATTTTTTTTGTTTCCCTCTCTAAGGCTGTTGCATGAATGGGAGCTTCAAAGTGGAGCTCACAGAAAGTCAAACACGACTCGGTGTGTTCCATCTGGAAGCAGCAGCTCTAACACACACAAAGGGGAAAATGGAAACAAATGAAAACATTCTTCAGAGATGGTGTTTCTTCTGCATCAGGATCACTGGCTGTGTGATGCAAAGGATGATTTCTGAGATACATTCACAGAGAGCAGAGAGAGCTTTGATATTGAACATACACGGGCTACGTGATTTTCACACTGCAAGTGAAAAGGGAGCCTTGTACTTGGATTGTTCTGTGGGGGGTTTTTAATAAATTAAGAATTCATTATACTAATAAGTAAAGCAGCTATGTGGGAAAAGGTGGTCTGTAATGAATGCAGAAGGCTCTGCTGTACATAACTTAGCAGGGCATTTGAAATGCTCTTTGGCTTTCCCTTTGTGGCTGCTCAGCTACTTAATGTCAGGTATTTTTATACTCACGAAACAGAGCAAGCTCCTCTGTAATGCCTCTTGCCTTGTCCTTTCAGAGACTTGTGGCATGACAGAAGGTTTCTTATTCCTTATTTTTGTCTTAGCTCCTTCCTAGAGCACTTACAACAACTTGGGAACCTCTCTGATTTCTACTGAGTACCACCAGTCCCCTCTGTGTCTGTTGATTGGGCACCAGCCACTTCATCCATCTCCATCCTTTTTGCTACAAGTTTAGCAAAGCAGTTTCCAAACCCTCCCCCCCCAAGCAGAGAGAGCAGGAGGTTGCCATGAGCCTGGAAAGCACAGATGGTTTAATTCTTAAGATCTCAAGAACTTTTATAATGTCATTGGGGCTAATAGCAGAAAAGATAATTAACCTTTCATCCTTGAAAACTTTCCCTAAATAGCTGCAATAGATAAAGTTCAGGATAAATAGGAAGAAGAATCCTGCCTTACATCTTTCAGAGCAGAAAATGTGCATATATTTCTTGTGTGAAATTGTGCTGAACACAGTTTCAGTGTTTTCCTCTGCTCAGGCCTCTAGATGGCTCAGGTAATGGGGTTTTCCTTTTCCCCTTTGTAAGCATTTGTAAACATCCTGTAGTTGGAAGGCAGTCTCATCTTCAGCTCCCTATCACCCACTCCCAGACTGAAATACTGAGGTATCCAGCATTGTTGAAGTCATTTCTCTTTTACTTCTTTCTTTGTGCAGGTCCAATCAGTATTTACTGTTTCTCCAAACCAAGGTGCTCAAAGGAAATCTAAACCTCTGCTGGATTTTCTGCAGAGCATAAAACAATATCTGCAACAAATTTCTTCAGGATTACGTGCCCGAAAGCTGGAAACCAGTCAGCCCCAGGGCTGACATGACAATCTCTCTGCGTTCCTCCACCTGGAAGTTTCTCTGTCTCTTCCTCCTGACTGATTCATGGCAGAGCTGCTCCCAAGGATTGCTTTTCCAGGCTATTTTTTTGCCCATGTCAGCTGGCGGCTTCATAAGAAGCAGGAGAAGCCTTGAGGGAGCAAAGCCTGAACTCCAAGCAGGCAAGTAACCAGAGTTAGAAAAACAGGAGACGATGGCATGGATGATATTCCTCATCCAAAGTGTTCAGTCGCTCGGTGTCTGACAATCCTTTTCTCAAAATCCCCCTGTGCCAAACCCAGCATCTTTAGTCCTGGCACATGGGACCTGCAGAGCCCTTGCACTCCTGCTCTGAGCATGGCTGGAATTGCACTCTCTGTTGCCCATCAAAACTAAGGACTGCCCAAACATGAGAGAGACAAGTGGTAATAAAATGCCAAAAATGATGAGGCATTTCAGAAATAGATTCCTATTCTGCACAGCCCTGTAGATGCAGGTGAGAACTGGTACTAGAGCCAAGCCCAGCTCAGAGCTTGTGACTTGGGAAGAAGTTTTGTCTAATAGGGGAAAAAAAGCTGAAGCAATCAGCATTGCAAAGTGCTGACTAGAAGAATAAACATTAAAGAGATAAAGCAGACCAGAAGGCAAAAGCAATCAGATTTGTAAAAGAGAGCAGATTCTGATTTTATCTTATGGAAATAAATGCAATAAAAGCTTTCTAACTGAAGTTGTATAAAGTTGCATATTTTTTTATGCAATAGGAGAAAAATTGATGCCAGTGGTTCCTTTAATATTTTATGGAAATGCTTCAGCAAATAAATTGAAGTGGTTTTTTATTTGCAAACAGAAGGTAAATGAGATAACTGATGCTTTTTTTTCTAAATACATTTTTTTTTCTATTAGATGGCTTCACCCTATGGTTGAGTAGCTTCTGCAAACAGTTTTTAGATAGGATTTAAACATCATGAGCCAAGCCATCCCTGACTGTCCAGCACTGAATGTTTCAGGGGCTAGAAATGCTTGCTGCTGTTTCACCTGAGAGCTGGACTGAGCTCCTGAGCGTGGGCTGTCAATCAGACCTGATGGCCAGCACTCAGATCCTCTCTTGGTGTCACTAATGCAAACTGAAGTGGAATAAAAGTGAGAGAGAAGCTGCAGCACAAACAGGCCTGTATGGCTTTTCCTTTGAAAAGCAAAGGAGCCAGCACAATGCATTAAAGCAGTCATTTCCTTTTATCTGAGAGTGGGGAAAAAAATTAACCCAACTAAAAATAGTCAGGGCATTTTGCCCTATGATCTCTTTTCATCCTATGGATCAATATGCACTGAGCTTGCATCCCATACATAAACAGCTTTCATGGGTGAGATGACCTTGCTATGCAGTAGATGGATATTTAATCAACAGACCGTGGTACAGTAGTGTGAGTAGGGTAGAAGGTAACAGAGTTTATAAATAACCAAATTCAATTAAATTCAAACTAAGATAAATCAGAAAGCTTTTCTCCAAAACCTCAAGACTTGATGATCAGGGAGGCATTTTAGCACCATAGGTAAACTTTGTTGACAGTAGCAGCATTTTACCAAAAATCTGCGGTTGTTCCGTGACTATTCAGGAGTTGGACTCCATAATCCTTGTGGGTTCCTTTTAACTCAGGTTATTCTGTGGTTCTTTAACTATTAATGAAGGGGGGCAGGACATAAAAAAGCACCTTCCTTTCTGAATTTACCAGTGACAGGTGAAAGGTGGATGAGCAGGAGGAGTACACAGCACACAGGGATTGTGATGCAATAAGAAATTAGGGCTGGCTGTGAAACAAGTGCTCACACTAAATACACTTGTTATTTTAACATGCAAGGAAAGTGTGTACAGTTTTTATCCCTAAAATTATGAATAACTGGCATCATCTCTTTCTCTTTGGAGATCAGTCTCTGTGGTTCTTTCATCAGTGAAGTCCTGGGCATGGTGTCCCAGATGAGTCCTCAGAGGAGCACTGAGGCTGCCCTGCACAATTTTGTAATTTCGTTTGGTTGTCTGCAAGCAGAGCTGTATTTGGTTTTAAAATTAAGAAAGAATGAATTTATATATTGTGAGATTTTATTACAAAAATGCAAAGATTAAACATCATTGTATTTCCTTGTTATTTTTATTTCTTCATAATTAGGAAATAATTTTCTTCAGTAGCATTGTTCAAAAAAAGTTCATAGGAGCTGTCCAGTTCTCTGTGTAAGAAACAAAAAGCAGACAGGATCAAGATGCTTGTGCATGTGTGCAACATGTGGCACACATGGAGGTACCTGTAGGTAAAAACCCTTCATGCTTTTTTTCCTTCTTCTCTGCAAGACTGCGCCGAGTTAGTGCAGCAAGTAAAAAACATTTGAAGCAGGAAAAACCTGAGCAAAATAAATACAAAAATTCTGCAGCAAGATGTGTTCAGTTCTAAATCACATCTGGAGAATTCAAAGTCTGCTTTGTGAGGAAATACTGCTGGTTGAAAGAGGGAGATGTACTTCCCACACAGAGGCTGCACCAAAGTGTGCTGCAGGAATGGTCCCAGCATCTGCAGTGGCATTGATGCTTCAGCATTCATCCCTGAGCTGAATTTTTGTGGATTCTGTGCTGCTGGAGCGTCACAAACTCCTTGTGATTCTCAGAGCCTGACCCAGCCTGCCTGGGGACAGGCACTGATCATTAACCCAGGCCATCAGGATGGCCAAGTTCAGTCCAGTCTGACAGGTGTTCTGTCACACTTGCTTAATTTAATTTCTGCCCTAATATAAACTTTTATTAAAACTTCAATTTACAATTTTCATATTAGTTTTAAGTACAGTTCAAGGAAAAGATGTAAGGAATTAGAGTTAGGTGCAATCTGTCGTGTCCTGATTTGATTTCTGCCAACAGGAGAGTTGCAAAGGAGAAGAAACATCCGTGGAAACACGGAATGCAAATTGCTCAGCATCCACAGAGTCCTGACACAAGCTGGGTGTTAATTTATTTAAAGCTCATGATATTGTAATGAATTCAGGGTTTGCTTGGCTTTGAGGGAGAAACTGCATGTATCAGGTAGCAGTTGGATATAACATTCAACTTCTGATTCTGACCCCTGCTATTGTGGATGAAGCTCACACTGCTTCCTCCATCACCCTTTGAAAGCAGCAGCTGAGCTCCTCAGGAGTGGGATCAAATCCTTGTAGAACTGTGCCCTGGAAGGAAGGAAAAAAGGAAGGAAGGAAAGAAGTTATGTGGGTGAAACATCATCCCTTCACTGTTGGGCACACTGTGTCTGTTCGATCAGGTGAATCACAAACTCAGAGGAGGAGAGGCTGAGCCATTTAAATTTTATAGCCACATAAATAATAGATGGAAATCACTTCTGGAATAGGGCAAATTACAATTGCTGTGTTCAGACCGACCATTCGTATGTCAGCCGATGGTTAAGTTTTGCGAGACGGTGATCGCTGGTAATAGTCACCAGTAATAATTTTATTTAAATTTCAGCAGTGCCCAGAGACTTCAACTGAGCTGAGAGCCACCATGCAATTCTTTGCACAAACACCTGACGAGACCTTTGCGGCGTTTTAGCGCAGGAGATAAGAATTGTTATTATTCTCCTTTCAGAGATTTAGAGAGATCGAGCAATTTGGGAAATGGCTCCTGGGCAGTCTGAGGCAGAGCATTGCACTGCTGTTAGTAAGCAATGAGGAAATCCAGTTGACACTTGTTGACTGCATTTGAACTATTCTGACATGTGAAGTAGTGCCTTTTCCACTTTTGTTATTTGGAAATATTCAGGGTTACAGTTCAATTAATAAAAAAACCTTTCTGTTTAAGTGCCTTGACAACGTTTTTTCCCATGTTTGCAAAGTTCCATATATATTAGTCCATAACCACTCCTCAAAGACAACCTCCTCTTACTTCATATGCCTGTTCTATAGTTTGTTGTTTTGTTTTGTTTTTTTCCTAGTGTTATTTTAGAGTTCAGCATATAAATATTGAAGTTTTCAACCCCAAGTCCATGTAAGTAGAACAGGAGAACAATAAATATGACTTTAAATTATGCATGGCATAATAATCCACTAACCACTTTCATGTTCACCAAGTAAAGTAGATGGAAAAAAATTGTGTCTAAACAAGGGCAGGATTTTGTACATTGTGGAGGTCACTGGAACACATTGTTCTCATTAGATACACAGCAACCTCAGGAAGGAGTAGAATCCTAGATAAGCACAAGCAAATCTCTAATGGATAGTCTGGGAATGTGTCAGCTGATTTGTAAAATGTAAATGTTTTATGAGTAATAGGGTTTTAAACCTGATTTTGATTAATGAAATGCAATCTACTTATTCCTTCAGCAGTCAGCCTACAAACATCTAACCAACTAATTAGTCTGTTTAGGTAAAGTATTAAATCTGTCTTTTGTTTAAAAATAAGAAAAAGAAAAAACAGACTTGCTCTGGAAGGTACGTGCAGTAAGGAAAAAACCTTTACTGGCGTGAATGACCTGATTACAAAAGTACAATAATTATATAAAACTTTGCACAGCTTTGTAGTTCTAAACATACTGACAATTTCGATCTCAGAAGTTAAATTATTAAGTGGAAAAAATGGGGGCAAACAAAAATGATATCTTTATGTTTTGCAGACTTTTGCAGACTGAGGCAAGGATGGTTTTGTGAAATCAGGTGAGATCATGAATTTTACAGCCAATTTAGCAATCACTGAGGTAGACAAGGTCAGAAAGTCTAAGGAGTCCTTTCTTGTTTATGGGTTAAATTTGTATCCCTGATCTAAGTGCTCTGTTATGTGTGTTGCACACTGTGACATTTGTGAATTGGATTCCTGTTGTGGTGCACTGGAGGAGATGCTTCCAACTAGAGCTTGCTGAAAGCCTTTGACACACAGGTTACCTGTGCAGGACCAGTGGTTTTGATAGCTCTTGATATTGTGGTGGGAAGCATTAAAATGTATTTAGCAGATTTTTTTTTGTTCCAGTTTTACCAATCTGCCTAGTTCCATTTTTTCTTGTCTGTCCCATTAAAACAGACTAATTCCAAACATGTTCAGCTCAAGCATATTCCCCTTCCAGGCATTCAGTCACAAGACTGAAAACTGCAGGTGATTAACACCAATGCTTGAATAAACCACCTACCCTTGGGTTATAATATTTACAAACCTCGATTAATAAATAAACAGCCTGAAGAAGAGAGGTAATGCTGCACCTTCATCCTGTAGCCATGTCCATCAAATCTGGCAACTGGAGCACTTTAAAAGCCAGAAAGATGGGTTAAGAGAAGGGAGAGTGGCAAAGACAGTTGGAGAAGGCAAATGGAGCCTCATCTCATTCCCAAGAACTCTCTGGTTCTCTGAAATAATGCACTGGTTGGGCTGTTCCAGTACAATCCATGATGGTGCCCTCTGACCCAGAGCTTGGAATAGGGCCTGAGACTGGGAAGGTCAGACACATGCATGAGGTCATTCCTCAGCACTCAAACAGTGCTGGAGCTGTTGAAACACTGCAGAAAGCTTGTATTTCATCCCATACGTGTTTGGCCACTGATGATAAGTTCTCCTACTTCACTGAACTCTGTGTAGGTTTTTCTGTCTGCATAACAGCTCCTCTGCTGCAGGAGGAAGGCTCAGACCTTCATCAATACTAGAGGCTTTTTCTGTTGAGAATTTTCTCTGATTCCATTTCACATCACCTCAAAAATAATCATGATTTTTTTTAATAGAATATCTGTTTTCTTTGTCAGTATTTTTTTCAAATCTATTTCATATCAGTCTCTTTCCTTTGTCTTCCTATTTCCCATTAATAACATGCATTGATTGTTCTGTTCTGGTAGTGCCAAGATCACCATGGCAGTACATCAACTATTTCCCTTAGGAAAGGCATTACTTCTTCCAGGAAGCAAAGAAAATAGAAAATATATATATATATTTCCATTATATTTCTAAAACAATCTAAATTATCTGCTTCAGTACATGTGTAGACAGTACAGTGGAGCAAAGTCAAACCTGTTTTCTCTTGTTTCAGAGATTTTCCATTATTGTACATCTTGATCATTAAGTGAAGAAACTTCTGCAAGAAAACATCACACAGAATCATTCTATTTCTCCATTTTGTGTGATCAGAAAGATTTGGTACATAAACACCATTTCATCCCGAAACTGTACTAATCCACATATTATTAATTTAAGTGTTTCCTCAATCCTGCTTAGAATGACTTTGGTAAAAGATCCTCTGGCTGTTACTCAACATGCTTATTCTGCTAATATTTTCATGATTATCTCATTCTCTCTCTTTTGGATGAGAATTAGGATTTATTCTTCAACTACTCTGGAACCTTCTCACCCTTTCAAATATCCCAGGGGGATCTTTCATAATTCGGTTACTGTTCCTCCACAGCTTTAGCTGTGAAAGCTCAGGAAAAGCTGCTTAACAAATAAGTGAGCTCACTTTACGGGGGAGAAAAAAAACCCAAAAAACAAAAAACAACAAAAAAACCACCCCAACCACAACATAAAATTTTCGGATTCACCAGGCTTTTATGTTTGACACATCAGTGCCACATGTCATTTTGCTGGGGTCTCCAGTTCCTTGACTTCCCTGCAGTGTCTGCGTCAGCAAAAATGGGTTGTCAACCAAGAAGTGACAGAAGCCATGGATCTTGACCTTTGCTTTCTGTCAGTGCATTTGTGAAGTCTTTTTACTGGGGTTTTGTTATGTTTCTTGAGAGATGCTTTTAGCACTTAGCCTGTTTAATACCCTCTGAGCATTCAAAAGACAGCAACTGTACATCAGGAGAGGTTTATAACAAGTACAGTGAGACGTTGCCATCTTTCCACAGCGGAGTGGCAAGTCCTTGGACCAGGACAATGCCTAGGATTCGTTAGTGGGGATGGAAGTGGGAAAACTGCTGGTTTCATTCTGAGCTTTCTAGCACAATGATATTACAGAACCTCTGGCCACTGCCCCAACAACTGACAGTGTTTTGGCATTGGTATGTTCAAACAGAGCAAGTGATGCTGCCCAGAAAAGCAGTGTCTTCTTGTGCAGATACCCAAATACATGAATCCCAAGAATATGCATGGAAACACAGAACAGTCAAGGTCCGTATGAAAGCTGAATCCCAACCAGCACACCTTGGTTGTTGGTGGAGATCCCATCTGAAACACGGGGATGAAAGAGCCTCCACTGTGAGGCTGCAGTTAGTTCATGTTGCTGCTTCATCACCAAAATTACTGAGCACATTCTTCATGGGGACACATTTATTTTAAAAAAATGGACAAATGCTTTTTGCCGCGACACCGTTAGCCCATTTTCAAAAGTCGAAATGGTTGTACATTCTGTTAATGTGTTACTGGAATAAGATCATGCTGCACATTTAGGGCTGGATTATGTGGAGAGCAGCCAATGCTTGTAGCATTGATTACAAGGTCTATGCCTAAGTAGTTCTCTTCCTGATTTATGAGCCAGGCATTATCATTCATTGAGTGACAGAGTAAGCTACTAGATTTGTTAATTGGACAATAAACCACACTTTCATTCTCCTCTTCCAGTGTTTTTCATTAAAAAGAGATATATCTAGCATTTAATGAAATGCTTAAATAAATAAATTGATACAGAAGCGTTGAATATAAACCCTTTGCTTGTTTCAAGAGCAATGTATGGTATATTTATTAATTAGTCTGGTAAGGTGTAATTAAAGGGTTGTAAACTCCATGAGGAAGTTAACCAGCCTTGTAATACATACCAGTTTATAGGATCTGTAGGTCAGCTGTTATTAAGTAAAGAGGTAACCTGCATAGAAGCTCATTTTTAGCAAGGAGACAATATAAATAAGTTATCTTCATGAAAAATACAGCTGACCTTGCAGATCCAAAGGCAGCAGATTGCAATGTTTTCACAAGTTCATGTAGTTTTTTATCTCCTAGCAACTGTATGTCATTTGCATATTTTACCACATCGAATATCTTAAAGAGATTTTCTGATGGCTGATGTCGGAAAAGAGTCATTGTAGTGTAGTTCTTGGAAGACTGTTGTTTTTCATAACTGTGCTTAATGTCTTTATGGGAGGCTCTGAAGTGACATAAAAGGTTTCAGTGTAGGAATTTGATATTACAAGCGCTTTCAGATTGTTTTTTGTGATGTTTACAAAAACATTGGGGTCTGGGTTCAAGAACTGGCACATCTACTGCAGACATCAGTCTGAGAGACACCAGTACAAAGTACACACAGATACATAAATATGAAGTATATATATATATACTTAAATAAAATTACATCACCATTTTCTATTAAAGAGTGTATGAATTTTCCTCATTAAGATTTTTCTTCCTTAGTTCTGCTCATTAATTCTCTGATGGCTGCTTCAGTTAGCACGTGAGCCTCCCAGCCCTGGCAAGGGAAGGAGTCTGGGGCTGTGCTCTGGCACACGTGGTAGTGTTTCTGCCTAGAGGGTCAGACATGAATTCAGCTGAACATTTTTATTTGTATAGAAAATCTTTTGCTCTTGTACCACTAGTGGTAGTAGGTGGTGAAATTTCAGATACCAGGACAAACCCCAGGAAAATAGTGGATGTAGAAGTACAACCAAAATACATGAGGAGGACTGAGAGTTGTGCTATCATCAGTCCAGTGTTCCCTTTGCTGTAGGTGGGAAGCAGAATGACTCTCTACAGGATCTGAGCTGCTGTGGTGAAGCAAGGGCAGGACAGAACCTCTCTCACTGTGGCGCATGGAAAACCATTTGAGTTCATTTGAGCCTCATCAGCTGAGCCCATGAAATCACAAGCGCTCTGCTCACTTAGAGATAAATCTGACACAAGCGGCACTCGATGGCTAAAACTCAACTTTGCTCACAAAGAGAAATGTTAAGGGATTTGAAAGCAGATCTTGTGTTCCCAGAAGTTTTTCTGATGACTGAGGGCTGTAATCCAGGGCAAAGAGAACAGGAGAGTGAAGATACCAGCAGCAAATCTTGTATCAGGTTGGCATCACCTGTAGAGAGCCAAGGACACAACTCAGGGTTCAGCTTCACAGCGAGAGACACAGGCATTGAAATGCTGAGCTCTGGCTTTTCTCTCACTGGAAAGCTGGGCAGTCCTGCTGGAATTAAGCCAGGCTGATCCAGATTCACTCCTTAGGTGCTCTGTAATCTAACACTGAGCCCACAGTGTGGGCATGGCACCTGTTCTGCTGCTAGGAGTTCAGATGTGGTTGCTATAAATCACTCTTCGGCCCCACCAATTTTCTATCAATGTAATTGATTGTGTGCTTGTTTCTCTCTCCCAGAAATTCCATATAATCAATTATAGCACCCCAGACACAGCAGTTGCTTTGGGAAATTTGTGAAATGACAAGAGACCTCATGCAAGCTGTACAAAATTACCAATTATGGAACTACACAATTTTTCCTAGGATGCCATAAAGTGTCATTATTCACCCTGAAAGAGAATGTCTAAACAGATCGGTTTCTCATCAAATGCCATTGCTCAGGGATCTGAAGAATATGGAAATGCCTGAGTTTAAATCACTGTAGACCTGAAACAGCATAAGAAATTAGTTCCTTGAGCTATTTTTATGAGTTTTTTTTCCTAGCTTGCAGCTAAGTCATGTATTATGGTGAATCATTAACTACTGACGTTTATAGCTAATCCTTATATTGCCCGTTTTTACCATTGATGGCATTTTTGGGATACGAGAGTGTATAGACCACAGATACTCATCAGATAATGCTTCCAACATGTCCCCAAGTTTAGTCTTTTGCAGAAGAAAATACAGCAAGAAGCTGACCTTTATTTGTAGTATGCTTTGTGCTGTTCTTCGATTCCTTCCACAGCCTCACCTTCATGGGGAGTGATTTTCCCATCATTTGGGAGAGATGCACGATTCAATTCCTGCTGCACACAAAATCCCCGCCGGTCTGCGCGGACCGGAATAGCTCCATCTGCAATGCCAAGCACTCTGCATTCCCTCCCTGTCACCAGGGAGGGGACAAATCAGCTCAAACTGATTCCTGTCAGGATAAGATTGGAGGGACAAACCTGTCTGCTTGCTACATTTCAATTGGGAACAAGTCAGGCCTTTAAACTCCAGAGCAAGTTCTTTTGTAATTTCTTCGTACGGAAATGCAGATAATCAAATCTTTTTCTTGCCAGAGACAATGCAATTTTATGCTTTGATTTATTCTGAAGCATTCGATTTATAGTTATCCCTAGCCTCTGAGAGTCCTGTTGGAATTGAATAAAGCAGCAGATAACATCCCAATTAGAGTTTTCTGCGGGGAAATAAGATAAATAAAGGAAATTCTGCCAAAAAAAGAGATCCTTGATGAAACCTGGGGCTCACAGGTGTTTTAGCAAATGTAACTCTTGGTGACAGTGACAAAATACAGATAAAACTGAGAATGTAAATAGAAAAATATGTGGATTTAACTCTCTATGTATATGACAAACTATGGAGAGATGCAGAAGCCTTCATTAGTTCACTTGAAATCTATGGGTATGGGATCTCCTGCTGCTGCCAGAAAATGCTTGGCATGGCCAAAGGTTGAAGACAGGTCTCCTTTTGAAATGGTTAGTACAATAAAATAAGAAAATGGTTTTGGAGAGTGGCAGTGAGACAGATGATGGAGGTGGCACCTTCATACCTGAAGAGAGGAACAAGGACAGCTGGGATAAAGCCTGGTCTGGTGCTCTCAGACCTCACATTGCTCAGGGACCTGCCTGAGCTGTGCAAGACACTTCATATGATAACAATAATAGTAATAAGATGCTTTGGGGAAGGAGATTCATGCTAAAAATGGACAATGTCCTGTCCCTGCACCAGGGCAGGGTGGCAGAGAGGGGGACTGATGACTGGCAGGCTCACTGGTGCTTTGCAAGACACAGATGTCAGGAGGGCCAAGGGGGTTTTGAAGAGTTAATTTTGGCTCATCACACATCAGACAGGGATCCAAATCCTGCTTAAGTTTCTCCTCTGAATCTGTCTTCTGCATAGAAAAGGACCAATAAAAGTGTGCAGGAAGGTATAGTTGTGGTTTTGGTTGCTCCTTCTAAGGAACCTTTCAGCATTACTTAAGATTCAGTTCATCCTTGTTTTTATATTCAGAAAGAATTCACAATGTTTTGTTTTTTTAAGGAAAGTGAAAAGACCCTGTTGAGGTTCAGACAGGTGTGCATTAATATTGAGTGACTTGATTTAGACTGACACTTTGAGATGCTTCGGTTAAACTTCAGCTCTCTGAAACAAAATGGTTTGTTTCAATTTTTTAAGGAAATGACAGCAAAAATCAAACTCTATGGAAAATATTTACCTGGAAACTTTTCAAGTATCTCTTCTTTCAGCTGGGTTTTCTGGGGTTCATGTCTAGGGGGTCAGATTTAATCTAAATCTGTGCATAGATGATGCCTTTGTACCTCCTTCTCTGTGCCAATACCACCATGGTAGTCAGGGGACCAAGGAATTAAATCTGTTTAAGTCCATTAAAAAAAAAAAGAAAAAAAAAGAAAAAAAAAATGAAAAAAAATATTAGAAAAGAAAAGAGTCTGTTTCAGCTGTGAGGGCTGCTGCATGTAGCTGGTTGCAGAGGACAGGAGTCTGGAGCTGGAGGCAGGGGCAGAACAGGATCATTGCAGGGATCCAGACTGGTGTGGGGTCAGGGATGGAGGGTGCAGCAGTGGGCTGAGAGATGCTGGGCTCATCACCTGGGATGTGTGATGTACACAGATGCCAGCTCACCTGTGTGTTGGTCTCAAGGTCTTGCTGGGCCTGTTCTCAAAAAGATAATAACTGTGCCTAAAATACTGACTCATACTGAAGTTGAAGTTTCATTTGTTTTGAGGTGGTGGATGTAAAACTAATAAAGAAGGTGAATTTTGAGCTTAGTTTAAAGACAAATCTCATCATAAGCACTTGTCCTGCCTTGCAAAGGTAAGGCAGGCAGCTCATTCTGCTCGCAGATGCAGCAGCAAGGCTGGGAGTATTATGCAGTAGATGGTGGGTAATGATGCTTTAAGGGAGTGAATATAACATTTTTGAATTTCCACAGCTCTCCTTTTTGTTCTTTGTGGACAGGAAAACAATTAGACCTGCAAAGCTCTGTGGCGAGGCTCTGGGATAAAGCAACATATCAAATGCCTCTTCTCACAGGGAGGTTGAAGCCTTGTGGGTAAACTTTTAAATAAACAGAAGATTTATTCACAGTAGTTGGGTGCTTTTGTTCCAAACTGAAGGCATCCTTTTAATAAAAATTATCCAGTTCCTTCTTCCCCCGTGGGCTCTGAGGGTGTGTGTCCGCAGGGGCGAGCGCAGGGAGCGCCTTCCCTCTGGCTTTGGATGCCTCACAAGTCTTTCTGTGTGTGCCTTAATAGTCCTCTGAGGGAACTGAAGTCTCATTCTGTGTGACTCTGAATTTAAATCCAGGTCACAGAGATGTTAAATAGCAAGTGACACATTTACTGTGCCGCCCAGCTGCCTTCTGTAATGCAGCAGGAATGCTTTCTGAGCAGGGACAGTATGCCAATATTAACTTATATACAGGTTGTTTTATTGTGGAAGCTAATGTTGAAAAATAAGGGGAAAGAAATCAAGGGGTGCTGCTCACATTTAAATAGCTACTTACTGCCTTTGCACCTTCTCTCCTGAAGTGCTAATGCACTTCCCTGACTGAAGAATTCCTAAAATATTAATTCTTTTCAGTTCAGACCTTTATATTTCTGTTTATTATACAAAAAAAAAAACCA
>VYXD01007326.1:297675-315696 GCA_013397195.1 Hylia prasina
AAAAAAAAAAAAAAAACCCAAAAAAACCCCAACCAACCAAAAAAAAAATCCTTAAGCCATTCTGGTTTCCAGGTCACCAGAAATCAAAATGATGCTGTCAATATGCCATTCTAACTCCTGTGCTTAGCTAAAAACCCAAATTACGTCTTCGGTTTATGATCCTGTCTGTAATAGTCTCCTTTTGTGAAGGCACATACTTTATTTCTCTGGGAGGAAAGTGGTTTGTCAGAGGCTGCTGCATTATTGCAGCCTTACAAGGAAATAATGAAGTTGAACACCTGCATTCTGTACAAAAAGGCTTTGATCAGGCAGATGGAGAATGTGTTCCTGGGCATCAAAAAGGCTCATCACAGGACAGAAAAGATGGGAATATTGGGGTATTTGCTACACAGATGTCCTTTCTGGAATAGTATTGCTAAATACATACCCAAACAGCAGCTAAATGGACTTCTGACCAATAGATGGAGACAAAAAGTGTTTCTTCATTAACCTGCTTTGTTCCTGCTGGAGAGGTCAGTTTACCTGCAGGTCCTTCTCTGGTAGTGAATTTGTTCAAAGCAGGTGGGTAGGTGGGTTTATTTCTTTATTGTTATTGCAGGTGTTTGGGTTTGTTTTTGATTGGTGTTTGTTTGCATTTTGGGGTGTGTGTTTGTTTGTTTGTTTGTTGTTTTGTTGTTTTCCAGAGACTACTTAGACAAGGGATTTAGCTCTGCTGGTGGTTTCTCAAGTGCCACATTTTGTTTTCACTTAATTCCTAATGCTGTGGAACAGCTTTTTGTATTCATGACCTCAGGTTTGCTTCAGTTTTGGGACAAATGCAAGCTAACATTTTTAACATAATTAGGCTTGTCCTCTGCTGATTTCTCTGTGCATATGTCAGTGGTTTTAATTTAAAAGTTAATCTCATATTGCAACTTACCCTCTTCTGAATCTCTCTGCTTTCTGGGACTGTTACTCCCAGATCTAAGTTGAAACTTTCCTTTTCCAATCACCAACTGCATGGGTTCACCCCTTTCGTATTTCTTAGGGGTTCTAATTGTCACGTTTCAAAACCACAGTTTTGTTCTCAAACCCTTATTAAGCACTGACACTGTTGTCTTATAAACCTAATGTAGATTAATGTGTGCTAAGAAAAAAAAAAAATAACAACACAAAAACCCTCAAGACCAGTACTGTTCTGCCATCTGTTGATTTTGTTTTATTGTGCTGTAGTGAATCAGTACCTATTTCTGATCCTTGAATCTAAATATAATTTCAGTTTACTTCTGATTTCCTGAAAACCCAAATTACTGTGTTTAATTTATAAATTGCTTCTTATATATTCTGCTCATGGCTGGTGAATATAATTAACATTTTCTTGCGAAAAACCTGTACCTATAAATATCAAGGCAGTGACACACATTATTAATTTAAAAAAATGGCGAGGGTTGGTTTTGCAAATATATAAATAGCTTTCAAGAAACATGCCAAAAAGCTTTGCATCCCCTTTATAAATATATTTATTTTGTGTTTATTAGGAAGGGGATGTGGGAATACTGCAGTAGTATTTAAGTATCACAGTAGGATCAAGTTAATGAGACCTGGAATCACTGTTCAGTGCTGAACAGCCTTTCTCATGCACACAGCTGATTTCAGTCCTGTGTGAAGCAATTTTGCATCAAAATATAATTCCTAACCTAGGACCAAGGCAGTCTGGCAGCTCTGTCTTTTCACTGTTAATTACTTACCCACACAAAGCAGTTTGGATTTCATGTCATCATTGCTCTGTTCACAGGTTGGCAAATAAACCAACCCACTTCAGTAAATTTGAGAATGTAAAGGCAAGAATAATCTGTGCAAAATGGGTTATAATCTGACTCCCTGGAGTGACTTTTCTGAAAAACTCATTGTGCCTGTAGTGCAACTCAGTTGTTAGTCCTGCTCCTCTTGGTTAGTTGCTCCTGGTTTTTTGGGTTTTTTAGGATTGTCTTCATGACCCTTTTTCCTAGACTTGGATCCCAGTATCTGTAGGAATTCCCTGGCAACAGAAAGGAGCTTACCTCCTACTGCTCATTTTTTCATAATTAACTAAAAATACGAGATTTAAACACAGAGACAATTTTGAGCTTATCAAACAAGCAACAGAAGTCCTTTAAACACAACTAGGTTTTTAATTACCCACTTACTATTGATCTCAGGCTTCAGTAATGTGCAGCAGCAGCAGCAGCACATTCTTCTGCTGGGTAAGGATGTAAACTTGAGAGAATGAAACATTTTCAAGTGTCTGACTCTCGTTCCTGGAGCTGCATTTTCCTGTTTTCTCCCTGGCAAGGATTTCTGATGGATTTTCTTATTTTCTTGGCTAGATGGCAGATCCTTGAAACCTTTCTTATCTGGCATGCACAAACAAGGCTTTTCTTCAACATGAAATATTCATAGAATAAAGCACTTACAAAGATGTTAAAGGACAGAGAACATTTAGTCCCACTCCAAACCTTTCCAACATCATTTAACCCCATAAGAGTGTAATTCTCCTGGGACTTACCATAGAGTTGTGAGTCAGAAATAAAGTAATAAGCTTCAAAACTGTTGCTCATTTAGCCCTAAAGGCTAAAACCATGCATGAAGGGTTTCCTTAAAAATAACTGCAGGTAAACCTGACAGGCTTGACTTGAACAATGCAAAGTTTTAACTTGTTTTCTAATGTACCCAACACTCAGTTTTCTGAGTATCATGCTAAACTAAATTTGGCCGTGAACAAGCCCAGATCAACTGGGGATTTGATTAGGACAAGAAAATTAATTGTTACTGGGATTTAGAGTTGATTTGAGCCCACTAAAGAAAGGGTAGCCTATATTTCACCTTGATTAAAGAAAAAAAATCCAGTCAGGTGTTATACAATTACAGCAAAAGTGACATCATGATTTATTGTGTCAAACCATTTCTTTCTTCTTACGGCACCACAAAGGTCAGTGAAAAATAGGGCTCCTGTATAAGATCAAGAAAGAAACTGGTAGTGTGAATAAAAGCCATGAATGTCATTTTTAATTTTCAGTGTCCCTGCTTTTGTGGCAGGGAGCCAGACCATAACATTTCACTTGCTTTTTTTAAAAAAACCCTCTTCTTTCAAAGAAGTCCAGTTGAACTCCCTGGAGAGTGGGGGTCAGGGTAGAAAAAAATATTTGCAAACTTTTTGTTATGACAGAACATGATCTGATCGGATTCCTAGTAAATTTATTTTTGATGCAGTTTTGTGGCAAAAGAGGGGAAGAGGTTGCTTGGAAAACCTTGCAGTGGCACATACTGGCACTGCCCTACACTGTCTTGGAAATTATTTCTTATTCTTCCAACTTGTGGTGCAACTGGAAAACAGGAAGAACAATAGCAACTTGTGCTAAAAGAATTTGTAAATCCGTATTATTTATAAATTAAGAGTAGAAATAGCAGAGGAAATGAATGGCAAGCATCCAGCAGTTGAGCAGGTTATTCTGCTGAAGTGAATTGCTCAGTTCTTAAGACCATTAGTAGTGTGACTTTAACACAGTCTTGGTGACACAGAATTACAGAAGCCTTTTGATCCTTAAGTAAGTACCTCCCTTTGATTACTTTTGTACATTTCTAATGGTAAATGTGATTATCTTAATTGTGACGCTGTTTTTAGGGTGGAGAGCAGCTCAATTTTCCTGCCTCTTTTTTCCAAGCTTCCAAGATGTGTTTTTGAACAGCATCTTTCCATGCCAGACACTGGATGTGCATGATGAGCACATACACCAAAGGTCATGGAGGACAACAGTCATTTTTCAGCTGACTGCAGTGATCTTTGATGTGCTTGGCAATATTTAACCAAGTTTTCAAAGCTGTTGTTCCTGCAAGTCAGGCTCAGAAGCTGCAATGCAGGAAGACTGAAAGAAGTCAAAAAACCCAATTGTGCTATAAAAACAAGCAATCAGTAAAGTGCTAGAAAATCCCATTTTGGCAAGGAAACACTCCAGCTTTGTTCTTTGGTGTTATGATGTGATGGAAAGCCCTCAGCACTGCTGTAAATTTGTGTTGCACGAATGTTTATCTCCGCACCTCTATGCATGTCGTGTATAATTTGAAACACAGTCCATGCTCTTTTCTCACACATTTGTTTTTTTGCCTCTCACAGTCCTGGTGTTTTTTATAGGAGGTCTCCATTTCCTGCAGGATTAGGTGATTCAGATAAATTAAAACAAGCATCTCCACAGACAGTGTTATTTCAGTTCATGTGACATACTCCACTTTACCGCAGATTGCCTGTGGTGTACAAATCTGTTACTCGTGGTAACAAGTTTCTGTGTCCACAACTTTAATCTGTTTTTTAAAAAATGGATTTAAACCACGGTATAAATGATTTATGAGGTTTACAAAGTCTTTCCACTAGTTTAGCAAGATTAATTTAAAATCACGCTAAGTCAAATAACAACTTGTGGTAGATAAGGCCTTATTCTTTCCCTATCTTTCTCTTTCACATGTCCCTTGTTCTTATAATCTCTTATGACTATGTATATTGCATGACATATTTTGGTATAATTTAACAACAAGAACTTCTGAGCTTTTTTCCTGGAAGCTGCAGGAAATGGCCAGATTTTTGAAAGAAGATAGTTGCAGCTTGCTGTTGTAAAAATAGTACTTGTAGTACCTAAAGCTCATGGAAACTGCCCACATGCCCAGTCAGCCAAATGTCTAGGAAATGTCTCAGTCTTTGAAATCCAGAACACAGTGATTTAATTTATGTTCATGTTTTGATAACTTGCTGAAACCTGACTGACTTCAGCAGTACAGCACTTGGGAAAGGAAATAGGTTGGCTCCATAATATTGCTGCACGAGTCCCATGATCTGTGAGTGGAAACTTCATATTCAAAGTTCATGCTCCTAGGGATATTTGCACATGGAGTTTGCATGTGTGATGGGAAGAATGTGGTTGTGGAACAGGAAATTATTAAACAGCTCCTATAATGGAAATAAAGTGAGGGCTGTGGAATTGCTGTCAATTGAACATAGCCAGTTCTAGTTAAGCACAGTAAAAGGAAGTAATTTAGGAAGGATTCTTAGCTTCAAGTAGCTGTATTTAGTGATATCTGTGCTGAAGACAGCCAACTGCACCAGCTTCCAACCCTGGTTCACACCCTGCTTCTTTGGCCTGGCCCTTAATCCTGCTGCTGTCCCACCTCTGGAGAACAAGGGGCGGAAGGCCAAGAGTGGCCTCACGTGTTATATAAGAGGCATCTTTGGATTCAAAAATGCTCAGGAAAGAGGCTTTCATTTAGCTCAGCCAGAAGTGCTGAGGACAGGCTCTGCCTCCTGAATCCCAGCAGCTGAGTTCACCTTGCAGAGGATACCTGGGAGGTGCTTTGTGAGTTTGGGGTACTGTGCAGTCTGTGGGAACAGGGGATTGGAAGTAGGCGATAGTAAGGATTGTGTAGGGAGAGTGGGAGGGCTGAACACTGAAACTGGGAATCCAGCATTACATTAACTGTGTGGTACCAGGGAGTAAGATGGATTAGCATCCCTGGCTTAGCATCCCTGGCTTTGTTTTTGAGCATCTAAAACCAGGCTCTGATGCCCTTAGCAAAAATGAACACAATAATACCCAAACTATCCTCCAAGGAGTCAAACACTGTTCAAGCAAATACTGAGAAAAAAGAAGTTAAGAAAAATTCTGTGAAAAATGTAACTCTTTTCCAGGAAAAACAAACAAACAAACAAACAAACAAACAAAACAACAAAGCTAACAAACTTTTCAAAATTTCTTAAGTGATGCTCCACCTCCATTGATGCTCTCTGGGTGTGATTCAATACGAGACTAACCTAAAAATCAACATCTACATGCAGCCAGTGTGTCTCTCATCTGCCATGTCAGGGGAGATTTGATCGATGAAGCTGTAGAGCCCTGGGGATTGGCTGGTCCAAGGAGTTATTCTGCAAATACCTGTGTCTCCACATGCTGGATCTCCAGTGGTGATGGATTTCAGGCAGCTGGCTGACAGACAGACTTAGGAATTCCAACATGGAAATGTCATGTTCTTGTACTGCAGCTTTCTGGCCATGACCTCAGCCAACCATGCTATTTTGGAGCTTATAAACTTTTAACTCCATCTTAATGAAGTTGAGCCAGTAGAAAGTCCCATATAAATAATTTAATAATGTGTCTGGATGAAATGGCTGCTATCTAACTGGTAGAATAACACAAGTGATTAAATTAAATTCAATATACACATTAGCCACTGAACTACACAGCCATAAAAGAATGAAGAGTGTGGTCTAAAGAGTTGTCTCTTTTCCTCCCACAGCTTTATAATTATATCTTCAGGGAAATGCCACAGCTCAGCATTTAACGATCTGCCATCAGAGACATTTACGAGGAGATTTTCAGGGAAGGAGAGAGTTGAAGGTGTCTTTTGTACCAAAAAAAGCAGTCATTGACTACTCTGGTAATCACCTGCTGAGAGGAGCATTGATCCATGTATTTACATATCATCTGAGGTTAATAATTCTAAGTTTTTCCTCAAAGAAAATCCACAACAAGGTCACGATCTCCCAGGAATTATTTGGAAAACAGAGCATAAATCTTGGGCAATGTCAGTCTGTCACTGCCCTACAGCAGATTTGCATGGTTTGAGAGAGCACAGCTGATCAGCTCAGGACGCTGATGGTGTTCCATGAGGAGTGGCTCTGGCAAAACCCAGCCCCTTTTCAACGCTGGCACACAGGGTGCCCTGGAAAAAGGGGGAGACATTTGCAGTGTAGGAAGCAGGGGAATGAAGTGCTCATGAAGATTAACAGATGGCCCAGAGTAAACAAATGGAAAAATTAGCAAAATACTTTTCCTAGTGCCAGACTGTAAATCAAATTGAAATATCCTGAGTAGCTGTAGGTGGTATGGATATGGAAATGTGTGTGTTACTTTGAAGGTGGAAACTAAAAGTCTGGATGAAAACTGATGTGTTAAAGGCTCAGCATGAGAAACTTCCAACTTAAATATACATTTAATTTCCCAAATGGACAAGGAAAAATCCAGGTTGTGGCTGTCACATGTTTCCTAGACATTTCAAAATATAGCTTTCATAACTACTCATCTCTTAGAGGAGAGTAGATTGTCCAAATGGATTCTCAGATACAGAAAAGAATCAAGTACCCTTAAGAAGACAAAGACAAACAGACCTGTGAGTGCATTTATTTGAGTCACTGAAATGTTCAATAAGAGTTGAAGAAATCTCTTTAATTAAGTTACATGCACTCCTAATTTAGTGAGACAGGGATATTCCAAGGGGATATTGTCAGATTCCAAGTGAGGTGGTAACAGCAATCCACTGCTTTGTCATTTATAGTGGCCGTTTATCACTTGCATTTGTCCCAGCATAGGCAGTCAAAGACATAAATCACACTCTCCTGTACTTGCAACAAAAATCAAAATACAGTGTGCTATTACCTTTTATCCTTTTTTAAGGTGTTAGCTCCTCCTGACCTTGTTCATGGACTGGAGCCTCACAGAGTAGTTCAGCTGTTTGTGTGAGAGATGCTCTCTTCTTTTGAGCATCCTCTGCTGCAGCCCGTCAACAGGAGAGTCCCTCACCACTGCTGGGATTTTGCAAAGAGGGAATTACCAAAAAAAAGCTGGTTTAATTTCAAGCTCCATTAGACACAGTGTTTGCCAAATGGAAGAAGACCAGATTGTTTGGAAATCT
This sequence comes from Hylia prasina, assembly GCA_013397195.1. Taxonomy (NCBI): domain Eukaryota; kingdom Metazoa; phylum Chordata; class Aves; order Passeriformes; family Sylviidae; genus Hylia; species Hylia prasina. Next base: position 305,365 of record VYXD01007326.1, read on the forward strand.
TGTCCTGAAACCTCTATGTTGCTATTAAAAATCAGAAAGAGTAGGTAGTAATAAACAGAAATCACTTAATGTATCATCTGAATCACTCCCTTTAAATCACTTTGAGTCTTTTAATTTATATTTTTTTCTTGTGGAAATGTAAAGTACTTACTCTGGGACTATTGGTTACAAAACTGTAGTACCAGCCTGGGATTTCCAGCACTAGGTTGTTGAAATCAGTATTTGAATGACTTGAAGGTAATTAGGCTATGTATAAATACATATATATGTGTACATACATAAATTTTCCTTCACTTTTCTTTATCCTTCTTTTAAAATGTTCAGAATGTGCGCATGGCACTTTATGATGTGAACATAGCAATTAGGGGAAGGAAATAATATAATTAATAAGAAGTAAAGCTGATTTTAATCCAATCTTATTATTTTTACCATGAATTTTAAGTGGCAAGATTTTATTCCTCCATCTAAATACTGAAGTGGTTGTCTTCACACAGGGTTTTTCCCCCAGGAAGGTCTGTGTTCAAGCCTCATTAGATGAACTGCCTCTGTGATGATGTGCTATTCCTCCTGCAAATATTGTATTGTCACTGATGCTGGGGGTGAGGGCTCCTGCCCAGGCACTCAGAGCTGGGTCCTGTTCAGTAGGTTGAGCGCTGTTTTACAATTCCACATTTCTATTCAAATGACAAAGTCATACTCTAGTTCTTAGGGTTCAGCAAAAGCCATCTGCCTGTTCTGTGTCCAGCTCAAGTATATGCATGGGGAATTGTTGGCAGAGGCTGAACATGAGCCAGCTGTGCCCAGAAGGGCAGATGGCACCTGGCTTACACCAGCAATGGTGTGGCCAGCAGGACCAGGGTCCCCCTGCACTGGGCAGTGGTGAGGCCACCCTTTGAGTCCTGGGTCACTTGTGTTCCTTCACTACACGAGAAACATTGAAGGGCTGGAGGGTATCCAGAGAAGGGAACAGAGCTGGGGGAGGGTCTGGAGCAGCTGGGGGAGCTGAGGGGGCTCAGCCAGGAGAAAAGGAGGCCCAGGGGGGCCTTATCAGTCTCTGTAGCTCCCAAAGAGGTGATTATAGTGAGGTGAGGTCAGTCTCTTCTCCCAGGTAACAAGCACCAGGACAGGAGGAAATGGCCCCAAGTTGGACTAGGGGAGGTTTAGGTTGGATATTAGGGAAAATTTATTCTCTGAAACGTTTTCAGGCATTGGAATGTGCCTCCCGGGGAAGTGGCAGAGTCACCATCCCTGGAGATCTATAAAAGATGTGTAGATGTGGCACTTGGGGACACAGTTCAGTGCTGGGCTTGGCACTGCTGGAGGAATGGTTGGACTCGATCTTAGATGGCTTTTCCAGCCTAAATGACTCTATGATTCTGCGTGCAGTAATTAATATAGGAAATATCTCTCTGACTGTGCTGAGATGCAGGTCGGGTCTCTGCTCTGATGTATGGGTTCAATTGATCCAGCAGGCAGAGTGATGGATAAGGAGCTGTGTGAACTCATCCCTGCAGGTTGGGCTGATGCTGTTGGCTGCGGCGTGGGCCCCAGTGCCATTTGTAGGCCTGCCAAGGCCAGGAGTAGCTGTCAGGCATCTGAACTGCATGGGTCTAGTCTCCATTTTAAAAATTTTCCCCACAAGAGCTATTACCAGAATTGTCACTATTAAAACTACCCTTATTTTGGAAAATGGGGACCCTGGAGATGCGGGATCTCAAGCCACAGCCCCATCGTGGGGTGAGGGGGCCTCAGCATGGAGGTGCTGCCACATGTGAGGTGGACAAGACAAGCAGGAGAGTTAAATTGGTTCTGTGGATCAGACGGAAGTTGAATCTGATTTAAAATGGATATGCATCTGTGTGCTTGTTTGTTAGGGAAGATGGGATCAGTTGCCAGAGCCACCCGTGGGGGCTGCACCGGCCGCCCACGTGCGGTGTTGATATGCAGTGCCAGCAGCAGGCTGAGCGTCCTGGAGAGCCAGAGAGTGAATGTCAGCTCGTTTAATCTCTGTCAGCATGGTCCTCCCTCACTTCATCCGCTCAAAAGAAAGTTTTAAAGGATGCAATTAAAAAAATGTTTTCAGGATTCGCTGGAGGAAGTGTGTTCCTGGGTGTCCACCAGCTCTAGTTTAACCCATGGCTCTCCAGGCAAGTGATTTAGAGTCACCTGCAGTGCCAGGGATGGAGCATTTTGTTCTTGTTGTGGCTGGTAATACAGTGATTGCTCTGTAACTCAGGAGGGAAATAGCTCTGTCAGTGCTGGGCACTGTTGAAAAAGTCAGTGTTTACCATGAGGTCAGAAATCTGTAGCTCGAGCCAGATCCATCCTTGTCTGTCACTTAAATTTTGCATATCTACGTTTTGTGTTCAGGTATGTGAATATAGGTTTCTGTATTCCCCTCTTTCTCTCTCTTTTTTTCTGTGCATGTATATCAGAGTTAGTAAGGAAAGAAATTGCCATAGTCTCACATAAAGAACTTTAAAATAAACACTTTTCTGAGGCTAGCATGGAACAAGCAATTCTCACCACTTTAGTGCTTAATTTTTTTGAAGACCTGACAGGTCGTTATGAGAACGTGCTGCATACATTGGCATGTTTGCATTTGTCAAATCCTTTGGATGCTGCAGGGAGACAGGAGACTTTTACAGCTCATGTAGCTTTTCCTACAGAAGCCTCCTCTCCCATAGCAGTGATTTCTACTTCCCAGGGAGCGGAAGACGGCACACACTGCTCGGCTTTATTGCAAGGCACTGCACCAGCTGAAGAAATGGATCCACTCATTCAGGACAAGTAAGCAAATTCAGCTGGCTGATGAAAGGAAGCCTAGACAACGGTGTTCAAACACTCACTCCCATTTCCTCCCCCCCGTCCCCAGATGTCTGGTTTCAGTTTTAAAACATAATAACATTTCATTAAGGAGTCATAGCAACCCCTCACTAATTTGTGAAGAGTACATCGTGAGCTACATTCTGTACTTATCAACATTTGAGCACTTTAGATCTTGTTTCATCTCATTAGTGGATGTTTATGGGACCTGAGGGTTTCAGCGCTCTCTGACAGCTGCACCACCACAGAGATGTCATTTCAAAGAGCTGGATATTTAAATTGCTGGTGCTGAAAAAATTTAGCCACGGGATGGCATTTACAGGAAACAGCAAACCAGAAGAATGTGTCGTGTTAGAAATTTCTTGATGTTAACCTCAGAAAGAAAAGGAATTCTGCTCTCCCACTCTGTTTCTCCACTTTACTGGACCTAAGTCTTTTTCCCCTAAATGCTCCAGTTAGGTTCGTGCAGGATTTAATTTGTATGAAAATAAGTGTTCTTTTTCCTTCACTAAATTGATTAAGCAGTGCGCCATTTAGTAAACTGTCAGTGGCATCTGTTGGAGAAAAGGCAAATAAAGTACTGAAGCACAAGGAAGTAGTTTTTCCAGATTATTGATACGTAGTTTCACAAATTTATGAAAAAATTCCGATGGCACATGATTTATTTGGAAATAAATCCACCAGTCTGCTTTTTGTGGCTTTGTTTCTAATATTGCTTTTCTTCCCCATCACAGTGTAGGGTTTTCTCTGAAATGCACTAACAAATAGGAAAAACAAATCCAAGTGTGAATGAACAGTGTGATGTAAATGATGGAACAGGAAATGGCATCTTAAATTTGTTTACAGTATGCTGTAAGTCAAAGCATAGGAAACTGCTTTAATAACAAGCAGTTGATAATCATGTTAATTAGGAAATCACAGAAAAAAACTGTGCCACTTGTGTGATAATTGCCTTATTAGCACTGCATAGACTGTATTAATTTTTCCAGGATTATTGTGGAATTCACATTCAGATGTGCTTTTGATAAAATGGTGGGGATTTGTTTCATTATAGGTGGAGGCTTGGTGCTATCAGTGGGAGAAGATAGCTGGTAGGGTCCTTAAAAATCCCTGCCAGAATGGAAATGCAATGAAGATCAATATCAGATCTTATCTGAATAAATATTTCTGAATTTTACAGTTGCTACCTGGCAAACTGTGCTTATGGAATAATAACTTTTACAAATTAGAAATCTCTCGCCTCATTCATCAAGTGTAACTACACAAACACTGCTTGAGATTGTGACCAATTTCTATGCATGAGTCGCTGGGCGCCTTGTGGTTTTGATGGGAAATAGAAAACTGAGGGCTCTCTGAGGGGACTTGGATTTGATAGGACAAAAAGGCAATATTTGATTTCAAAAGGTTGAAGTATAGATAGAAGCAACACCAATGCTTCACTTCCCCACTGAACAGCAGAACAAGCTGCTAAGTACCAGCACATCATCCTCCAAATGCTGCTGGAGCTGTCAGAGGACACAGCAGCAAGGCCCCACAACCCTCTGTGAGGCCAAGGCTGCCAGGGATGTGGCAGAGGATGTGCTGCAGCTCTGGCATCGTGGCAGCACCAGCACCCCCTGCATTTGTGGCTTTCCCCTCCCTCACGTGAATGCAAAGCACTTTGCAGGTGCTGGATGGTTCTGGAGAGGGTGAAATTGCTGCATTTAGTCCACCTCACACGTTTCCAGCACTGAGGTCAAGCTGACACTGGTAGTTCTGCTGTGAGGACCCTGCTAATTGGAACCAGCCCGGCACAGTACCTGTGTGCCCGCTGGAGTGGCCGTGCTGAGAACCAGGCACTGGCTGAGAACATCTTCAGGATCTAGTGCTTGTTCCATTTTATCCGTGTTTCCTGATTCCTTTCTTCAGCTGCACTTACACAGGGGTAAAAGCTGTGTTCCTAGAGCTGTCTGGCAGCACAGCTTTCCAAGCTTGGGGTTTTTTTAGTGTTACTTGAGGCAAAGTGCTTCCCTTTCTGCTGTGCAGAGCTGAATGTCACTCTGCCTCTGGAGCAGAACGGCAGCATCCGCTCACTGCCACAGTCGTGCCATCCCTGTATCATCCTCATGGAGACATCCAGGCTGTGGGCATTAGAACAGTTTGAGAGATCCATGAGGAACGTCCTCAAATGGAAGGTGAAGGCTGTAGTCCTCAGGCAGGATTTGGGATAATTTTTTTTTTCTCTATCAAGATGTGAACACTTGATAAGAACAGTTGTAGCTCTGCCTGCAAACAAAGCATCCTGTTCCCATTGCAGGCTTTCAGCTTGATGGAGGATCATAAGGAAAGGGAGTAAAGGAAATAATGAGGGGAAGGACTAACATTTTAGGAACGGTTTGTGCACCTCTTCGTCTTTAGACTTTTGCCCTGGGTTGTCACAGGTTGTCCAATAGCATTTCCTTCCAGAACTGGAGAATTCCGTCACTCTGACTCCATGGCCTGACATAAATCTTGCTTAGGTGACCAGCCCCTCGGAACCAAAGGAAGGTGCTTTTCTCTGACCTCTTTAGGGGCAAGAGAATTTGCTGCAAGAGCATGGATAACCTAAAGGGACCAAACATTACATTTTGTCTTGAGCTTGAATCGCTTTTTGTCAGGTATTTTCAGTAGTCCAGGGCAAGTTAACAGAGTTACTTCTGGAGAACAAGAGGGCATCAATGCCCTGGAATGGCTGCTTTTAAAGGCTGTTTTGAGGACTTTTCTTTGGCCAATATCCTCTGTGTGTGGAGTGTTTAGTCTCTGGCAGCAGCCACTGATTTTTGCTCTTCATGTTGGCAGTTGCATCACCTGATGACTCTAAAGGGATTTTCTCCCTTCATCCGTGCTGGCTTCCTTCTGTTCTCAGCATCACACCTCTCTTTCTCACTGTCCTTCCCCTGTGCTTTTCCTTGCTCTGTCCCTGGTGTGTGCTCTCTGGAATTCATGATGGTTCTGCAGTGCTGTTCAGGGTCTGAGAGGATGTTTCCAGCAGATGCCTGGAGAATCATAGCAGGAATGTGCAGGATGTGCTCCAGATCTATGGTGCTGGTGGCTGTTGGGAGGGTAGGGTCTATCCTGCATCTTGAGGTGTCCAAATGGGAGAAGCCAATGGGCCATGCTGGTCTCCCCTCCACAGAGAATCCCACTGCTGGACTTCTGCTAGGAAAGATTTATAACCCCTTCAAAAATACTAATAAAATATATTCTTGTAGGTAAATTTGCCACACTTAAAGCATGACTTCTTATCTATAATCATATCTTAATCTACTTTTGCAAAGTCTGCCTTTGTCTGAAGCATTTGTCCTTGGCCATGGTCCATCCAGTGTAGCATCCTGGCTGCCTGGATTTGATTAAGTAGATGACTTACATCTTCTTTACTGTGTAGTGATAGTCTGGTCTGGACACCAGCTCAGCAGACACTGAGGTGTTTTATTGGAGTCAGGACATGCAAAAATGTACTGCTGGACTGCCTTAGACAAAGTCCTTTGGTGAGCTGAAAATGAGGAGGGAGCAGGAGTTGCCTCAGGGGTGTGATTGACTGCTCCATTATGAGCTAGCTGGAGTGATTGGAGCCACAGAGATGTCACAGTGCTGAAGCTGCTCCCTCGCCTTGCCTTGCAAACACAGCCAAACACAGGTTTTTCAGTTGTTTTATGATTTTACCATGTTGATGCTGAGCAAGGGGAACAGGCACAGATCTCATTTCCTGTTGTTATCAATAGCAGTGACAGTTCATAACTCCCCAGTGATTTAGATAATACTTTTGTTCATTTTTTACTTTCATATAAATGAACCAAAAGAACTGGCAATAAGCAGACAGTAGGCAAGAGCATCCTGATGCACATCACGTGCAGAACTTACACAGTGATTGCAGTAGTAAAAACAAGGGAATATTCCAGTTTAAATCCACTCTCTACTTTGATCTGGCTCACCTACATGGCAAACAATATTTCTTCTAGCTATGAGATAGATGTCACCTTTTATAAAGGTATGAGGAAAACCAGTAATTGTTGCAGTCAACGATGACATTTGTCATATCCCATTTAGTGAACTCAATCTCTTTATTCGTTCACAGTGGTGTTTGTGAAATCCTTGATGTCTGGCACATTGATTTGTCTGTGTAAAAAGCAGAAATATCTGACACTTGGCACAGAACAAAGTTTCCCAGCACATGTACAAGCTGCAGGTCCTTCAGGGCCACGTGGTGAGAGTTTCTTTAGCTGCAAACCAGAGGATGAGCATGGAGGGGGATAGGGGAGGCTTCATCCTGCCACATCCATCTCAGGAACTGGGAACTGCTAGCAGGTCCCATGTCTGAGCAAAGCCTTAGAGCTTCCATAGTCCTTTACTCATGGAGAATACTGTTTATCTAAGGCCTCTCCAGTTTAAAAAGCGCTAATATATAAATCTTTGGATTTCGATTTAATAATATAACTGATTCAATTGAAGTTTAATATCTCATTCCATGCTGAACAGAGTCCCCAAACTCATATTGTACTGCTTATCTAAATAGCAAAATACATTTTTTTTCTGGCTTAAAGGTCTAGTAAGTAGATATTAGCTGATTTTAAGATACATGTGCTTCATGCTCTGGTGTAAAGAAATTGTATTCTTCCCTGTTCTGTTTGACTGCAATTCTACAGAGTAATGTTTCTTCTGCTCAGATAATATTTTTTCCCTTTAAATGTTTAATCTGGGGATGTCATTTGACTTCTTTCTCCGTTTAGGGCACCAGTACAAGTCATGCTGTGCAGTGCACATTTTACATGGTATTCTGCTTTCACAAAAAGCTAATGAACACGAGCATTTGGGATTCATTGGAAATGGTCTACTTAATGTGGTGCTTCTGTAGGAGATATAGTCCTTTCCAAAAGTTACTGCTTCTCCAGTCCTTGCAGCTATTCATGTCAGATACACAGGGGAGCACTGGCAAGGACATGGAGTACACCACCTTTTTTTAGTGCCAAAATGACTCTAATCGATCTTATTTATTCTTTACACTAACATTCAACAGGGAAAAAAGCTCCAAATTCAGACTTGTGGCAGCGACTTCATTAGGGCATAAGGAATACAGAGAACTTCAGTGCTTGGGACACTTCTTAAGAGACTTTTCAAAGTATTTCCATGTCAACAGGAGTCTAACTCTGATCATCTTCTTTCTGAAGCCCACAGTGACTTTCCCATTAAATGCACTGCCTCAGCCTTGGCGCTTAATAAAGGAGGGTGATTGTCCTTCAGACTAAACCTTTCAGTCCAGATCACTGCAAAAGTGGTATTAGTGTGATTAAGAAGATCCAGGCCAAGACTATTTAACTGCTTAATCTTAGAAATGAGATAGCACAGATTGCAGTGTGAATGCCTGGCTGCAAGGTCAGCAGAAGAGGTGCTTTAAAAAAATATGTGTGTGACATTGTCTTGCCTGTCCATGAAAAACACTGGATGAATGTATTTGTGCCACTTTCAGAGTGAAAACTGCCAGACGCCCCTGGATCCCTGGAAGTGTCCAAGGTCAGGCTGGATGGGCTTGGAGTAACCTGGGACAGTGGAAGGTGTCTCTGCCCGTGGCAGGGGATGGAACTGGATAATGTTTAAGGTCTCTTCCACCCCAAACCGCTCTGGGATTGTGCCATGCAGACAGATCAAATAAATCATCATCTGCTGGGAGGTTTTCTGGGCCCCTCTCAGAGGGCATCTGAGGGACAGAGGTGCAACTCAGCAGTTATGTGGCTACTGTGCCCTAAAAAGGGAGAAGGTCATGGCTGTTCCTCTGCCCCCTTGAACCAATCATTGGTGGAACCAGTTCAGTTTTACGCTGGAGGGTTTGTTCACCCAGTCTGAACTTCCATCCACTTTAGATACCAAAGCTGTGTGCTGCCAGCTCCCTCATGAATCCCTTGTTCTTTAATGTATCAATCTTGATAATTCCTCTGTGACGTTAGGAAAAGCACAGAAATTTTAATTGTGGCATTAAAAGACACCTAGATTCTTGTACTGAAATCCAAAGGTACCTGTGAGATTTCTAAAAAAATCTCCTATCAGGAAATCTGACAGGGAACTGAATCTGCATCCTTTTCATTACAGACTGCTGCTGTAATGATTCAAGCATCTTCTCCTCATCAGGGACAGCATATTTACCGTGCTATCCATTAGGGAGATGATTGCTCCTGGAAGAGATGCCAAAATACCACTGCTTTTGATGTGTGAATGTTCACAGTCACCTGTATAAATAGCAGTCGGCTGCTGGAGGAAACTGTATTGATGCTTTTTGCTTTTGCTTCTGGGATTTGGTTTATTTGCCTTTCATGATCAGTGAGAATTGTTGTAGAAGTGCTTCCCCAGAACAATGCTGTGAGGAGCAGGGGGCAGTGGGCGAGCGCCGGGTCCTGGGGGGCCGAGCTGTCAGATGGAGCTGATTTCTGTCTGCAGCTCTGAGCTTAATTTAAAAAATATTCCGTGTCTGCGCCGGGTTTTATTTCTAGAGCCATAGTTTGAGCCAGAGGAGGGGCAGGGATGTGAGAAGTGTTATCAGTTATTGTTGCCCTGTACTCTGCTGCACCAGAGCAGCAATAGATGCCAGTGGATTTCCGGTGGGTAATTCAATGACAACTTTCTTCTGAGCACTGCAGCGTGGGAGCCTTTGAAAGAAAGAGGTTAAGAGACAAGTAAGTAGGATTGGAGTGCTATTATTACAGCTATTTTTCTTTACTTCTAATACATGTCATCCTCTTTTATTAGGAGCTGACTGTTGAACCAGGAAAACCGACGCCACAGTGTACAAATGATACCTAGGCAAGGAAGGATCACTGATAAGTGATCTGTAGTATATTGACCTTTCAGAAAAATTGAATAAAAATACACATGCTTTGAGACTTTCAAAAGTAAAAGATCACCTGCATCCTCTCATTGTGCACAGAGAGCATGAGTACCTCCAGCAGTGACATGGAAAACAAAGCCACCACCATCCCCACCATAACCTCCCAGCCTCAGGAACGAGGACACCTGGCATTGTGTCTCACCAAAGTCACAGCTCTTGCCATACCAGGGAGCTGCAGAAAGAACTGGGAATACCAGAGATGTCATATTTGAGTGAATGCTTCCCATGTCCCAGTTATAGAACTCTTAAGCTCTCCATACCGTATTCAAGTATCAGTTAATTAATGTTTGCTGTGGTGTGTCATTTAACCATATATTCAGGGCTTCTTTATTCACTTAGCAGCAGAGATTTCACAGCAACATCTACTGAGAGACTGAGGAGAAAAGTCAACTTTTAAATGAAGTTTTGTGAGCTCACAGTGTTTTCCTATAAATTTATACTTCCCTCTCCAAAAATCACACTCTTGTCATTCCTGCTTCTCCATACCCATGGTCACTCAACCCTCCTGACATGTGAGGTCACTCTGATTCTTTTAAAGAATAATTTTTCATAGGTTAGAGTTTGTAAACACCTCTTTTTTATTTTTTCTTTTTCTTTTTTTTTTCTTTTTTTTT
>VYXD01007326.1:315740-337617 GCA_013397195.1 Hylia prasina
TTTTTTTTTTTTTTTTTTCCTGCCATGCTGTTAGATGTATTTGATGTGAAACCCACATACTTTCTTCTTTGTCTTCATAAATGAGGTTTGTGCCTCCTGCTCTGCAGAGTCTGTTAATCTCAGCATTCTGGGACTCTTGACTGGGAGGTTATGGTTGTGGTTGGCTACAAAAAGGAATCTGGGGAAAAAGAAAAATCAGCCAGCTGGTCACAGCTTGGTTACATCCCAGCTTTCTGGTACTTTATGAAAGGCTTCTCCTAGAGCAGAATATACAGCAGTGAAGGTGTCCTAGACCAGCTGAATAAAGCTTGGATAGAGGATGTTTTGGTCAGACTCATCCCGTTCTCTAATGGAACCCGAACATGTATCTGCACAGAGAAAATACAGGCGATGAGGCTGGGGATGAATATGAGAACTTGTTCTGCAACTGGACATTCTGTAAGCAGAAACTACACTCATCCATATATGCACATCTATATACACTTGGATCAGCTTTCCATTGAGGAATGTAGCTGAGGAGATCGGTCAAATAAGGGCTTTAAACCCCCCATTTGTAGATGAGTGACTGATTTCAGCCTGTGTGTCCTCACAGGGACACTAAGTGCCCATTCTCAGGAACTTGGAGGAGCCTGTGGCTGGCTGAGTGCTGGGCTGGGGCTCCCTGAGCTGTGGGAGGTGGCTGCTGGGGGAGAAAATAATTTACACAGGAGACAGTGTTCCTCAAATGAGAGACAGAAATAAATTTAAAGAAAATTAAAAAGAATAATTGAAGGGCTCTAAATCCTCTAAGCATGGGTTTTCTTCTTCTAATGCTTATTGTCATCAGGGAAGTTAGGACAGAGGTAAACAGGAACTTAGGAAGAGCTGATTTCCAGAGAGTGCCATGTACCACACTGCCAGGTAACTTGAAGTACCCTGATTTCTCTTGATGCTTTTTCAATTCTTTTTTACACGCTTTATCCTTGTTTGGATATTGAGAAGGTGGGGACAAAGAGAGAAAGGAACAGGCTCAGTGTCACTTGTGAATTTGACTAAGATCTGAGCTTTGTGTTATGCTGGTGGAAGAATCAACCAGCTGAAGCGTTAAGAGATGGATTTTCTTTCAAATTAATTAGGTTGGATTTTGCTTGATGTTCCACATCCCAGAACTGTCAGTCTTCCTCCTGTGAACCTGGAAGCTGTCTGTCATGTGGAAGTGAAGGCCATATGTGTGTGAGGGTGGTGGAAAATTTTTACCTTGACCTTCAACAGTTGTCCTTGGAGTAACACAGAACAAAACTGCTGAGGTCTTGTGAGTGACCAAGGTCTCTGCTGAGATCTCTAAAATAGGGTCAAGAACTGTGTTTAAGGAAATTATCTTTCTCTAAGCAGGGGCAAGAAAAACTACCAAGGAGACTGGGAGGTTAAGGGGAACAAATTAGACCTAGAAGGGAGAGCCAGGAGGATTGTTACTGCATGAGACTTTACTCAGCTTGGCACAGATGGCCTCTGAGTTTTGGCTGAGGAACAGCTGGAGATGGCACTGGAAATCTGACTGATTCTTTGGCCTGCTGGGTACAGGCCATTCTGTCATTTTCTTGGGGAAAAAAAAGAAAGTTTTTTCTACCTGACCACTCCTTATCAGGATGTTGGGTTGGTGAAAATTACCTGGCAGCAAAGGTCTGGGGTGATGGCATTTTGTAAGGCATTGTCTCTTTAATAAAGTGGAACTGGGAGTTGGGAATCATCACCTATAGAAGCAGCAGCAGAAGGATTTGACAGCTCCAAGTGTGATCCCTTCCCAAGCTCCTGCCACAGAGGAGGTCTGGGGGCACCTGAGCTATTGCCACACTCCAGGTGTGAATGCAGCTCTGCCAACTGTGAGGTAAAAAGAAGAGAGAGGTGGCAAAGCCCAGCTGTGTTTCTGGACACTGCTGGAACTCTCGGGAGCAGGAAGGTTAATCAAATGTACAAATTCTGCAGGTACCCAGGAGATTACAGGGCAGTGGTGACTGTTCCCCCAGGGCATTGCAGAGTCTGACCCTTGAGCTTCTCACTTTGCCTCCTGAGAGAGCCACAAAAAATGCAGCTTGTTAATTTACTTCAGAGATGGTAGTGTTAAACCGAGGGAGAAATCCAGTCCTTTAGGGCAAGATTTTTAATCTTCGGGTTCAATTTAGACTATTGCTTAAAGTATGCACTGAAATGGTGTTACATGAGTAATTAGCAAATTAATAGCTCACCACGTTGTGCAGAAATGTCAGCCCCTACAAATGTCATTGCTATTTCTTTACAAGCTCAACTTTTCCTTTTTAGACCAATAATTTTGTCTCCACTGAGGATGGGCTGTTTCACTGCTGATTAATGGAACAATGTTTATAAGAAGGCTACAATTTTAGCATTTTGAAGACAACTTAATTGACAGTAATTGATACTTAAACAATCTGCATACATAAATATGTTTGTGAAGGTGACATTCTCCAGGCTGCTGGAGACAGAGGTGATACTTGTTTTAGAAGAAGTAACAGGACATTTTATTCCCCTTTAAGCCATACTGACACATGTTCTGTGCTGTGCTCTGGGATGAAAAACTCATGGTTTGCTGTAGGAATCCACTTTCAGGGCTGGGAAGGACTGGTGAGGAGTGCAAGTGTGGATTCAGTTTCTGTAGAAATCTGTTTTACCAGTGCCAAAGGCATCCTGGGATCTGGTAGCTGAGCAAGGAATTCATTTCTATTACAGCGTGCACAGCATTAAAAACAAAAAACAAAAAAACAAATGAATAATGAAAATACTGTATTGCACTGCATTATACCTACCAGAAAAAAAATGCAAAATGAGGCATGATTTCCATTCTGGTACCTGCCATTTAAAATTAGTTACTCCACAGTTAGCACTCGTTTTTTGTTTGACTGGATAATTAGATGGTGATTTCATTTTGTTAAAGTAAGTGCAACAAATTGATCACATTATTTTCAAAATGCTTTGCTTTCTTAAAAGTAATTGAAAAGCTGGGACGAGAAAACCACCATCAATATCTTTATTTATCTAATTTAAAGTTTTAAAGAAACTTTTTTAGGAGGGAAAATATATAATGAGATGACCTTTGATGCTTACAAAAGTACAGTGGGAGTGGGTTTTTTCTTTTTTTTTTTAAGCTAAACCTCTTTGTAATAAAAAAGTCTCCTGCACGAAGTGTATGAAGGTTACTGTGAGATAACACAACTGGTTGGTAACTCCTTTTTCAGTTGTTTTATCCTAATTAAAATCCAGAATGTTGTTTACTGCAGAATACTTATTTAATTGAGGTTTGCAAAGCCCCAGTAACAATTTACTTTTATTGTTTCAGCAATTCTGCTTAGTTTCATTTTGATCACACAAGAGCTACCAAGTAAACAGTTCATCTGCATACCAGAGATTATTTTATTTTTCCTGGTGGGAATTTTTCCTTGCAGATTAACTCTTTCTGCAGCAACATTGACATTATTGTAATTACACCTCATATATAACCTATCACATCAGTAGGAGGAAAAAAATAAAAGAAGCAGCCATTAATTTTGCTCATTCAAATTGTGTTTGCTTGCGAGGAGACAGGCTATTATTTCTTCTTACAAAAGCCATAATGAGAAATTTTCTGAGCTGATTGTTCAGATCAAGCAAAGGGCAATGTGCAGTTGATTGAAGTCCACCCAAAGTCTTGAGCCTGGGAGTATTGAATGGGAAAGCAAACGTGGTTTTTAAATCCCAGAAGATTTAGGCAGACCCTGGGCATGGATTAGCTGGAATTTTGTATAAGAAAAACCCATAATTTGGGGCTAGATTAGCTGGAAAGGTTAAAACTAGGAGAGAAAAAAACAAAACAAAACAAAACCACACCAAAAATGCACAAAAAAAAAAAAAAACCAAAAAAACCAAACCCAGGAATATCTGTTGTAGGAATTCATACTTTGAGAAGCTCTGTTGATAAGATACAGATAAAATCTTCTCTTGCCTAGAGTAAATGCCACTAAAATTAGCAAATTCATTTGCTATTCCCTTTTTAGACATTATTTCCCTCCTACGTTGTTAGCACCTTTGTTTCCCTACATGCAGCACCAGGAAAATAACAAGCAATATGAAATTTGTTAAAAATATCAGTCGGCCTGATGGCCCTTAGCTGATTCTATCCATAATCTCCATGGGTAGACATGCCATTTCACAGGATCCGATCAATAAGGCAGCAGCAGCAGCCTGGGAGCTCCAGCAGAGTGTTAATAAATCCCACTTTTCCAGGAAGCTGTATATGAACTCCCACTGGAGTCACTTGGAGTTTGGTGAGCTGATCAATGGTAGGGTTGGACTCGAAAGCCAAGTGAAAAGGGAGAGAAATTATTCCTCTCCCACAAGTAGCACTGCCACAAGGAATATGAGAAACTTTATTGTGTCGCAGGACTTGCTGCACCAAGCAAAGTATTCAAGTGTCAGCCTCCAAGTTTTGCTGGTGCTTGACTGTGTGAAAGTTACAGGAATAAGTTAATGTGCCATATGTCAATCCCAAATAGTTACTGCCATTTACACAGGCAAGGGAGAGGGGGAAAATATTTCATGTCACCGTGTGCTCCGGGGAGCTGCTCATCCCTGACTTTCTTCATCAGAGAAGTTTCAGCTGCACAATCCCTTACAAAGGAGCAGGAACAATCTTAGATTCTGTCTCACAGTGCTGCAGTTGTGCCCTGGCCTGTTGGGTGAGACGTGGGACAAAATGTCAAGAGATGAACTGGTACAGCTCTGCCCGTGAGATCATGAGCACCATTCCTCTCCCCACTACACTTCTGCCTCATTTACTTTGCTCTCTTTACTTTGTCTTATCTACCCCACTTAAGTATACAAAGATTAACCAAATCCAGTAAATGTGCTGAGTGTGTGTTCTAAGGGGAAAAAGAGAAAAACCTTTGCACACAAGCTGAAGTAACAGATGTGAAACCACTAAGATTGCTCTTTCCTCAGTTAGAAACTTCCTTACCCATGAAAAAGCTCAAAGGACGGTGCAGAATTTAGACTTCTTGGTTGAAAGGACATGGTATCAACATTTCAAACACTGCTGCATTTGAAAAGGAGTGATGGAAATGTTTCCTATAGGTGGAGAAAGGCTCATCTGAGGGAGTTTTTTGGGTGGTGATAGTTACACGCTGAGATGCATCCTGTCTTCTGTATCCTGGTGGAAAAGTGCATCCTTCTCAACTCGACCTGCCTGCAACCACAATATTTTCCTTGTGGTTAAACAAAGGATATTTTTTAGCTGATACTGTATGTGGTGAAAACCACAGTTTCATTTCTTGTGAAGCCAGCGGGATTCTTCTGGTACTTCCAGCTGTTTCAGCATAATTTTGTGTCCCTGAAAAGAAGTTTTGGAAATATTAATTGAAAAACTGAAAATGTCTGGTTTCCTGAAAATATCTCTGGCCTGATAACCAAAAAGAGGAAGGACACAAAGTGCTGTGTCTAGTTGTAATTTTAACAGAAAAGAAGGGGGTATGTACATGTAAGTAATTTCTGCCCTAGGCAATTTCTTGTTAGTATTCACCACACTAAAGTGTTTTCCCAGGAATTTTTTTGCAAATGACAAAGTGTTGAGTGGTTTTGTAGATGGAAATTTGAAACCCAAGCAGCTTTACTTGAATGCACTGGATAATGTAGGGTGTTTTATCTCTAGTTAGGAGTCTGTTAGGGCACCTTGCTGTGCCCAGCCAAGTCAAAGAAAGAAATTCCATTGATCTGACAGAGTTATTATTAGAATGAGATGATTGTGAGAAGGTAGGTGAGTGAAAAAAAAAATAATAATTATTTATACATAAACATGATTATAAATTTAAAATTAATGTTCTAATTATATTCTTTTCATATTCTGGGATATTAATTTTAAATTCACTGCTTTGGTGATTAATCTTGCCTTAAATAAATCTGCCAAAATATGAAATCTAGGGAGCGCAAAGGGACAAGAACGGAGTCAAAAGAAATTTTTTAAACTACGTGGATATTTATAAAAAGGTCCCTGCTTTGGCACTTACCTAACATTAGGGCTTTTTCTCTCTCAGTTTCTGTTTTGCCTTGTTTATACAAGGTTGATTCCTAAGTGGAGGCAATGGGAGCTTTTCCATTAACTGCTCTGAGCTATGAAACAGGCGCCGCATGTCACCACATACATCAACCCATCAGTTTAGGCCTGGTGCCTTCTTCTCTTTTTTTTTTGCATGAAAGAAAATAATAACTCTGCAGGGCAGCTGATCACCTTATTATTTTCCATAAATCTACATTACTGTCGCACACAAGAACTGCCTCTCTGCCAGAGAAGAGATTCAATTAAAAGGCTGCCAGAACAGACGTACCTGCCCTGCATCCCAAAGTCAGACATGTTTGGTTCCACAAAATACCAGAGCAGCTTTCTCAGATAGAGTTCCTCTCCTTGAAATGTCTCCCCAACATTTTTACAGAGTTTGCTTGAGGAATCAACAGCTGAAGTGTCTTTTACTGCCCTGATGAATCATAGTTCACTTGTTCTTTATCTAGACAGAGATCATGAGATCAGAGGTCATCTATCATAGGATGGAGTTTTGCATTACAGGTGATAATAGACCTTTCATTTCACCAAATTTTTACAAATAGTATCTAAAAGTGCTGTCTCTTGTTTAGTATAGGAGCTTTCTAGGTATCTCAGTGCTAGGTGGGACCGCGATGGAAATTCCAATAATCAAAAGATCCGGAAAATAAGTTACTTTTGTCAGAAGCCAC
This sequence comes from Hylia prasina, assembly GCA_013397195.1. Classification (NCBI taxonomy): domain Eukaryota; kingdom Metazoa; phylum Chordata; class Aves; order Passeriformes; family Sylviidae; genus Hylia; species Hylia prasina. The sequence continues at coordinate 322,488 of VYXD01007326.1, forward strand.
CCCCAGACTGGGAGGATTTGTTCAGGTGCCTTGTGCTTCTGACAAGGATCCATTTCGCACGTGTTTCCATGGTGTTACTTGGAAATAAAAACAAAGAGAACATCTAAATCAGAAATTTTCCTTAAGCCTTTCCCATCATGGGGGACTAAGTTTAGAGGGCTTTTTAATTATTTACTGCCAGTATAGTAAAAGTGTATTGAGGTCGTATCTTTAAAAGTTTGTATTTTTAAAAAAAGTTTCACTCATTTATTCAATTATGAGAGTAAAGTTTTTGCACCTTAAGCCAAAACTTACATGATTGATCCAACATCTGATTTCTTTCTTTGAATATTATTTATCTTTTCTACTTGTTGCTGAGTTTCTTTTCAGGGTTGCATACATCAGTCACCTCTTTCAGTAGCCTTTTCTTTCTTATGTGCAATATCTAACAGCAGCATAAATGCTCCCTGGAATCTCACAATTAGTTACTCATTTTGATATTTTTAGTAGGCTGTTCAATACTAAACTTTGTTTTGTTGTTTTACAGCAACATGATTAACAAAAAGTCACATTATCAGCCTTTCCACATTAATTAATCTCATACTTCTTGGTTCTGTAGCTCTTCAGCTGTTATAGAATGGTTTGGGTTGGGAGCTACCTTAAAGATCATCTCATTCCAATCCCCTGCCATGAATTCACATGAGCTTCTGTTTAGTAAGAAAATCTGCCTTCAGCAAATTCAGAAAAACCAGTACAGACCGCATTAGTTCTTGGTGCAAGTGTCTGAGAGCAAAAAGGGACAGGGGTTGGGAGTGGTTGTGGAACAGAAAAGAGAACTGCAGGTAGTTTAAAAAAAAAAAAAAAATAATGTTGGAATGAGTTGCATCTAGGATCAGGATATTTAAAGGGAAAAGTTCTGCCTTAAAGAGAACTTGAGTAAATCCTTCTGCAGCAACGTGTATCAGTATAAAACAGAGTTTAATGTCAAGGGATGCCAGTAATTGTACCATTACCTGTGCCAGTGACAGGCAATTTAAAGCTGAGCCCACATATTGATGGCCTTTGCATGTGCGTTCCCTGCCCTGGGTACCTTGGGGACTGATGGGGATGTGAAAAACATCCCAGCCTCTTCCCCAAGGACTCTCTCTCTTAGGAGTAATTAGGCACAGGAAGGTGCAGGGAGGAGTAGGGAGGCATAATAACCTTTTATTTTCTGTGCCTGCGGTGCAGGAGTGATTCTGCCCTAAGCCAAACATGATCCCTCAGGAAGCCTTTTGGAGGTGGGTTTCTAGCAGTGGAGTTGGCTCCCAGCCTTCCAGAAAGCCTTGGACACAGCAGGGATTTTCCTGCTGTTTGCCAATAGTCTCATTTTCAAAGCTGTGGCAGAACTGGAGACAAGGTTTGAGGAAAATCAATTTAGACCCAAGACAATTTAAAATAGGTTTAAGAGTAAAAAGCAGGGAAGAGGCTGTGTTGATCCTGTTGTGAAAGGTGCGTACGTCATACCTGCCACGAGCTCCACTAAGTTTTCATTTCTCTGAATTTTCTGTCAGTAATTTTTTATACAGAAAGAGCAGAAAAAATCCCCTCCAGCAGTATACAGATACTTTTATCCCAGCAAATGCCTAATGGTATGAGGATTTCTTTGATGACATGAAAGATTTATTTAATACTGCTTTATGCTTTGGTAGCCCATCCAAGGAAAACAACACTGGTATTTGTGGGTTGCATTTGAAGTGGGGTGGTTTTGCTTCCTGAAGTGCCATTGCAGAGTGTGTGAGTGAAGCCAACAACTCTTTTACACCTTCCTAAAATTATACAGGAAACAGGGCAATATTATTTAAGAGTAACAGCACACGGAAAACCTGCAAGAGTGAGCGAGCTGGGGTCTCCTTGGAGGATGATTCTCTTCACCCCTCTCTCTACAACATTGTGGAAAACGGGAATTCTGCACAAGCTTTGCCTCTGTCCACAATCTCCTCTCCTGCTCTGGGGTTTCTCTGCCAGAGAGCTGCAACTCTACCGACTGTTAGAGAAACAAAAGCTCTTTCCAGTTCACCCAGAGATAGCCTGCTGTCCAAAGTCCTTCCTAGCCCAGCTCTCTATTTTAGTGTCTCACCCCAGTTCTGTGTGGGGAAGATCCTAAATCTGCCAGGTATTTTTTTTTTCCTGCAGGCCTGGCCTGGGGCACCCTGCAGGCTGGGCTCCTTTCAAGGCACAGGGCACCGAGGCTGCTGCAGAGAGAGGTCAGAGCCTTTGTGGCCAGAGATCCAAGGAAATGCAGCTTCACACGCTCTCAAAGGCAAAATCTAGCAAAAGCTTTCAGGGCAGCAGATATGTAATATCTCAATTCTATTCTGAAGCTGTCAGACAATAAAATAACAATGAGTCCCTGGCCTGATAATCACATTTCAAGCAGAAGGTAACAGAGAGAAAAGAAAAGGAAAAAAAAAAAGCAAAAAAAAAAAGCGCTTTTATTTCTCAGGAAAACAGTCTGACTGTGCTGGTTATATGCTGACATACAGAAATCCTCAAGGAGCAGCCAGTAGACACTAGAGGGTAAAATGTGGGATTACGCATTTAGTTTACAGATAGCTGGATTTAAAACAAATAGTGATATGAAATTATATACACAGTGCAATGTACTGACAGGCCTCCCAAGGTGTATTCTGCAGAAAATACTTTGTGTTTATTGTCTCTGTGTCATAGACAGAATAGGTTGTGGGATTGTGGATGCAGATCCACTCCTGGACCTGGCTCAGAAAAATAGGTGCAAGAATTTTGTTTGATCAGACTTGTCCAAATTACTGGTGTAATTATTGTTCTCTGCTTAAATGAGTTTCCACAGCAGCAAATATAAATTGTTAATTGGCAGGACAAGTAGGTGAATACCCCAAAATTACTTGAAAATTTGTACTATTATTTTATTTCAACTTCCTCTGATCAGAAACAACTTCCAGGGGATTTGTTAATGCATTTTCAAATACACCTTTAAAACTTTCTTATTTAGTTCTAGCAACTAAATGCATTAGTTCCACCAGAACAGAATATATCTACCAGACACTCTGAACCCTGGAGCTCCCCTCCCTCATACATTGCTGAGAAACTTTGTGTTGGGAACTTGGAGATCACGGATGACACTATTCCAGCTACCTACATCAAAATTTCTTGATTGCTTTACAGACTTGGCTTACTTTGCAAATCCTGCAAGTACATTTCAATCAAGCTTGAATTTGACTTAAAAATAAAAATATTTCATCCAAGAAATTGGATTTTTCAATTTATTATAACTTTTAAAAAGATTCAAGCTAGTGTGGATGACCCAATATAGTATGACTATGATGTTTTAAAAATCATCAAAGCAATTCTTCCTTATCGTGTGAATTTGCTTGCAAGTTTGACCTTACTTGCTACATTTTCTACATGTACTGCAGTGCTTTAACCACATCATTTCCAGTAATCTTTCATGGCTGCAGCTCTACTTAGAAAGTCAGATGGATAATAGCATTTCATTGATGTCCCTTTTCTTTATATCAAACTAATTTGAAAATTGAATGCATTAAAGTTACAGGAAAATTGAGGGTGAAGCAATGACTCTTTTTTCCTATGGAAATTATTTTTGGTTTTTCTATACAGCTCACAAGTTAAAAGGTGCAGTAGACAGAATGATGCTCCTCTCTTCATCTGTGAAATTCAGGAAATGATAGCTCTTATTTGTGTAATCTTAGTGCTGTTGCAGGGAATCGATTGCTGTATGCACTGTACAAGTTACACTCTGGCATTTCCTACACAGATAAATTAAAATAAGGCTCTTCTGCACATTGGAGTGAGACTTGGAAGAGCAGATGACAGAACTTATTAAGGCTGTGAATTGAGTTAGAAGGGGCTGTGATTCCACCAACATACAGAGAAGTAGTTTCTGAGGTTTCTGGATAAGATTGTTTCTTGTTGATCAAAGTTCAAAAAGCAAAGTAGAAAAAATAATCTCTTTTTTTTAATGCAATGGTTGGGACTCTTTATTCTAAAATTATTCTTCCTGTGTGACCCCAGTACTGGTGGTTACATTCCTCACTTACCAGGGATGCCAGAACCATGGAATAGTTTGGGTTGGAAGGGACCTTGAAGCTCATCTCATTCCATGCGCTGCCAAGGACACCTTCCACTATCCCAGATTGTTCCCAGCACTGTCCAGCCGGGCCTTGGACACTCCCAGGGATCCAGGAGCAGCCAGAGCTGCTCTGGGCACCCTGTGCCAGGGCCTCCCCACCCTCACAGGGAAGGATTTTTCTTTATACCTAATCCCCTGCTCTGTGTCAGTTTGAAGCCATTCCCCCTTGTCCTGTCGCTCCAGACCTTGTCCAAAGCTGCTCTCCAGCTCTTGGAGCCCCTTTAGATCCTGGAAGGGTCTCTTAAGTTCTCCTCAGAGCCTTCACTTCTCACAGCCATATTAAAGAACAGTAAGGAATGTGTTATGAAAAATGAAGATTAACACAGCCTTGATCATCTCTTCAGACACTCTTCTCTTTTTTCCTGTGTGTTACTGGCCCCAAGATACAAACACAGCTTTTTAATAAAAAACTCAGATGCAAAGTGATGAGAGCTGAAGATTTTGAATTGGGAAGCTTAAAACCATGAGCTCGTGCAAACAATACTCTCCATTGCAAAAAATACTCCCCAACACTCCAGTGTGTTATACATACTGTTTGGACTTAATGTGTAGGTTCAGTCTTTGGAATAGCTTAATGTTATAATTACAACTCTGCTGAGTACACTGGGCTTGAGGCCACAGCTCTTGAGCTGTGGTACCTATGAACCTGGTGTCTGCACAGGGTGTGACCCCATTAGCTGGGCAGAGCTGAGGGCATTTGAGTCTCGGCTCTGCTTTGGGGAAATCTTCACCTCATTCCAGTATAATTAAGGAAATCCAGGCTGCAGTGGTTCAACACAGAGTGTTTTATGCTCACTCAAGTAGCATTACAGGGAATTGCTGAAGAGGTGTATTAAATTCTCAAGGATTGTAATCTGGGACTTTGATTGCCAAGCAAAACACCGAGACGGATATTTGATGTCTTGAATGTCACATTTTTCCACTTGTAGAGACAGTATTGTCAAACAGGATAATTCACTCTTCTGCAAAAACAAGTTCTGTAAATGGTGTTTGTATATAATAACTATTTAATATATCAAATCTTCCTACACTTCACGGTCTTGGCAGCACAGCTGGTGCTCCAGGGACGGGCCAGCTGTGACTCCGTGGTGGGAACTGGCAGCCTGTGCAGTGTGACCAGGAGCACACACTCTGTGCTGGCTGCACAGGCTGGGGGAGACAGGCCACATCCCAAGCTGGGGTTTTGCTCTTTGGATCTTTGTGCAGCACGGGAGGAGTGAAATCTTTGCATGTCTCAAAAGGCAGAATGGAAATTCCCACTAGACCAAGGTCAGGATGATAAAAGCGACATGAAAGAGGGTCTTTAGAGAAGGATGGCATTGACAGTCTTGGGCTTTAGAAGGAGAAAAATGTCTCAGGGAGTTGGTAATGGGACAGAGATTATATTTCCTATAGGTCACTATCCCTGTTCTGCTCGGCTCAGTGGTGAACATAACCAGCCCGTGGCTGGATTAGGCCGGCGCTGTGAATGTGCCGACTGTTCCAGCCTGTTTTCTTGTGGGATTATTCACATCTCAGAAATGCCATCTTGACTCTGACTAACTGCTGTCCCCATTAGCACTGTAAACAAGGAGGTCAAGGACCCAGCTGGAACAAAGGCTGAGCTATTGCCTCCTTTCAGGCTACACTGAGCCTGGGAGCTCACTGGGAGGATGCAGTCCCTCTGTAAAGAGATTTCCATCTGCAGGGCATTCTTCTTAAAGGGCTCAAATGTCCAGCCACAGTAAGAACTCATTAGAAATTAAAATAATGTGATTGGGAGTTTCAAAATGAGTCGTTCAGGCTCTTACAGAGAGAACAAGCAGTGTATACCTAAGAGAAAAACTGTGACATTATTTTGAGGACAGTGTTCTGCCTCACCCTGAAAGAATTCTTTAAAAAATAGTAATAGTGTTTACATTTCTAATTTTGCACATTTTGAATCCCATACATTTCTAATCCCATGCATTTGCATGGACATTAGGCACTGAAATACATCCAATCTCATTCTCTCCTCCTAAAACAGAATCTGTGCTTCGTGACCCAGTGATTCCCTGATGGAGAACTGACTGACACCTTTTAAAGGGGGAACCACCTTGAATCTTCCAGCCTCTAAACTCTGATATGCTGGGTGAGACAAATTGTGTGTTACAAGTTTGAGGGGGAAAAAAAAAAAAATTGGAGAGAACACTATCCCTTTAATTTCCACCTTAATGATATTATAATCCCTTCAGGTTGATCCAAGAGCACATAGTGATTAATGAGTTAAGTAAGAAATAATGAGCATTTATTTGTTCAGTTGCACACTTTTACTGGAACACAGAACAAATGCTGCTTATCCACTCATCTCTGAGAAGTAAATTAAGTACTTCTACCTCCAAACCCCAATGTAATGTTGTTTATCTCACAGGGATGCCGATACAGACACTGAACACTGCAAAGGATTAACTGTTGGGGTTTGGGAAAGGATCTGAGTGCTGCACAGCCCAGCATCCCACCATCCTTTGGTATCCACAGCCCCAGGGAAGTGCTCTATGTCCTTATCAATTGCCCTGGGACAGATAAGGGCTGGAAATGGAGTCAGAGGGGCTGTGCTGCCTCAGGGCCCAGGATTAAACTGGGATGTGGAGGCAAAGGGTCAGCAGGATCCTGCCACTTTTACAGACAAAACCAGCTTGGGAGGGAGCACAGGGATCCCTGTCTCCCTCAGGAATGAGCTCTGGGATCACAATTTTGTCTTTATTGGAGAGAGCAGCGCTTCCCTCAGCTGTCTGCTCTGGGAGATCAGCTGTGCTAGGAGAAGTTGTGCCTCTGGACACAAGGATATCTGCTTGGATCCATGGGGCTAGTCCTCATCCTGCTGAGCCTGCACAGCTGTAGATGTTTTGGGCAGTTTCATGGGAGATATAAGATGTAGGGTTAGGATTTTTTCGGACCTATTTCTGTATGAAAAAAACAGGTGGTGTGGTAATGGATGAAGCCAAGAGGGATGTGGATGATCCTTGGTAGTGGCATGACCACATCATCTCTTTTATTATTAATTAATTAAACACCATTTGAGGCTGATTGCATTTATGTTGTACTTCTATCTCTGCTGCCCCTCCTGGGACACTGTTCAAGATGATGGTGTCTTACAAGGAGCTGTCAAGCTAAGCATTGCTATTCCTAGAGGAAATAGATGGTAATTTACACCTTGGCAGTGTCATCCCTGAACCTGAATACTTCCTTCTTCCTGATATCTACTCCTTCTTCTCCCTGTCCCATCCAGCCTTACCTGGGTGTTTAAAGATACATGGCATAAACCTGATTTTCTTGGCTTCAGGGTAATTAGCACTATGTTGGGCCTGTATGGTTTTAGAAGGAAACCTCAGGTAAGAAGTTTAATATCAACATAAAGTCTAATTTTTCTGTCAGTGTTATTTTGGAGTGATTCAGTGTGTGTGTCTGCAATGTGACTAGAAGGTTGATAAAGTAATTACCGTTTTTATGAATCTTGGAGTTATTATTCCCCTAGTACAAGCCCTTGTAACTTGTCAGCTTCAGGGGGAACATTCATCACAATTTTTTTTTTTTAATGGCAACATGATATGAAAATGGCTTATGCAAGAAAATTCACCTTACATGTTCTAATAACTGCTTTCAATTTGTTCTTCCCATCAGCACCATTAATATGCAAATACAATACAAAATTATGATGTCAAATCATAGACCTAATCAGTATAATCTACTTTGCATATGATATTTGCTATTATTCTATGAAAAAAGCAAAATATATTAAAAAAAAATTCTGAGCCTAATTGTTGTTCACCGAAACAATGACAAAAGACAGGAGAAAAGGAGAAATCAATAGTGGAAAAAAGAATTAGTCCTCTGTGTCGGCCACTGGCAAGTGTCCTTTTCAGACAGCAAAAACATATCAGTAAGATCCCTGGAAAGCAATAGTTTGTGAAGGATTTGTTTTCTAGTGAATCAGAGGATCATATTGACCCTCAGATTTGTGATTTTGTCTGATTTTCTCTGGATTATTTTTAATATATTTAAGTTAAATAATTTTTAAAATAATTCTCTTGTTTGACTAGGGCAGGAACACATAGTCTGTTATAATATTTGTCAATTTATCTTCTCGATACACATGAAACTTTTGAAGTGTTCAGATAAATGCTAACTTAGCATCCATCTCTAATCAGTGAAAAGAAATTTCAAGGAAACTGGACAGGGTGTATGCACAGAATGAGTGCAGATGGCACAGAATTAACATGTGCAAAAAAAATCCCTGAAAAAAAAAATGAGGAGAAAAACAGTGTTTCCAACTGATAATTTGAGTTGTCCATCCCTGAGCTCTATGAATCCACAGGCTGTGGTGTAAAACTAATCTGTTGGAAATATCAATAGGCAGTTACAAAACCTGATGTCAAAAATGAGTGGAAAACCAGGCATTAACCAGGGCTCTGGCAACCTGCTGCTTTTCAAATGTGCAGACCCACAAAACCCCATCCTGGTGATGTGTGACTTTGACATGTTACTTAAAAGGGTTTTTTGGGGGGTAAGAAAAACAACAGAAGAAAGGCAGTGCAGTAGGTAATATTACTGGAAAGCTGGGTGAAATTAGAATCAGTTTTATTTTAACACCATATATTAATATAATTTCCTGTCCAGTTTGTTTTGATCTTTAATAGCCCCCCTGGCAGGTGAGCCTGCTCATATCTATCATTTCCTTCTAAGCATCGTCTGATGGCAGCAATTATAACTTTATAAACTCCATCACTGGATCCTCCCTGAGAGACCCAGACACTAATGGGAGATTTATGAAGTATTTAAGTACTTGCTCTAGAACTGAGATCCAACAAGCACCCTGCAGCTGCTGGGTTTTTTTGGCTACAGGTTACCCAGACATCTACATTCTGCAGAAACCCCTTGTTACTTTTGAAAGAGGTACCAGCTCTGAGGGGATGTAAGGGTTCCCCAGCTTCATAAAGCATGCAGCTGCTGGGACCCCACACCATTACAAAACGTACTGGGAACTTCAAATCTTATGGTTTACCTGCTCCTTCTCCTGCCAGAAATCCCCAGGACCTGGCTGTGCTGCTGGAGTGAGGGATACACACTGCATAGGTGGGGCCTGGCCCCAAATTTGGTTAGATAAGGTAAATATTGTTGACTTCTATAGCTGAGCATTTTGATTTATCTGCTTTAGTTTTCCCATACATCTCTGTATATGGTAGACTCAGCATTCTCTCTGTTGCATAATATCTTATTTCAAGGTCAAACTTGGAACTTGCTTCAGCCACTTCCTCCATTGTATTAAAATGAATGTTCCTGGCAATGTCAGCAAAATGCATCCATGTAATCAGCACCACACAGTGGATCCCTTCTTAATCTGAAGTGAGGAGCTCTATCTGAAGCTGGAGGCTGAGTGGCAGCCCCAGAGCTGCTGGGCAATTTAAGATGCCAGGGTTACATCTCGGGATGTTGTCGTGTTCCCTCAAGTCCCAGAACAATCTAAATTGCTCTTCTCTTTTCCTACCTGTGCTATTCAGTGCTGAGCTTTGTAGGCCAGGGCAAATGGAAAATGTGTCTGCCCAAGGGGAGGGTGAGTTTTGTATCAAGTGCTTCCTTCCTTTTAAAGCAGCTTGACTGATTGCTTCTGTTAAAAAATTTATATAAATAGTGACGGGAGCATTCCTTCACTGAAATATCTGAAATCTGTAAGAAGTTCCTGTTTTGGGCATGGTTGCAAAGAAACATCCCTCAAATATAGTTGCATCTTTATTAATTTGAAAAATGGAAGCTTACCAAACTTTCAAAACCCCCTTTACAGTAAATGGAAGCACAAATCTTATTCAATTTTTTTAAATAAAGAAAACAACAGCCTTTTTGATAGATTTTAATTTGAAGTAAATTGATTTTTTTTTCCCCTAGGCCATTTCTGGCCTTAACCACCTGTTGTTTCCTGTTGGTATTAATACACTGGAAAGCCAAGGTGGGACATTACAAGGGACAAAAGATCCCTCCAATTTGCTCTAAACAGTTGTAAAGGATGTGATGACCACCAGTGACAGATCTAGAGGTTACTGGGAACCTCCAAGATAAGGCTGTGTCACTAATTAGGTGTTAATTAAACCTTGATATCTGGCCTGTATGCAGTGGCAATTCCAAACATGCTGTAACATCATTCTCTAGCTAGTTCAGTTATTCTAGAACACTTTACCTATTTTTTTTTTTTTAACCAACATGATTTTTTGGTCACATGGCTAAACTGCTAAAACTATTTCTTTATTTTTATTTGTTTTTACATTTCTAGAAGATAGGTATGAAAAGGGCAGGATAGGGCACAGAGCCACTCCATAGAATCATGGGCTTTAAGGAATCTCACTGCTAACTAATATTATAAATTTAAGAAGAAAACCTAAACTTAGGATTTCTTTAGAAGGACGTGATACGACTGAAAGATCTGAAAACAGAACAATCAAAATCCTACAAATAAAACCCCAAGCAATTGTACTGTATTTGTTGAGTTTTACTTAAGCTATTGCTAGTGTTCCACTCATTTTAATTTCTGAAAGGATTAATCAAGTATCTTTTATTGCAAGCAGTCCATAATGCCATGCCCAGGTGGTTTGTTCCCTTCCATCTTGAACTGAAGATGATTTTTGTTGGCAATTAATTCTGGTTGATTTCTCAAGATAGATTTCACAGGTTTATTAAACTTTTCCATTAACTTTTTTCAGGGAGGTTTGAGCATCCTCCTGGAGAGATGATGAAGAGGTATAATTGGAAAAGAAGTTAAATTTTTCAAGGTGACTGTTGGGTTGTTTTTATTGTTGTTCAGTAATTGTTCAGTGCAAAACTCTGCTAGAAACAGAGATTGGAGCCCATCCTGGCCTGTCTCATGGGCTCCTTGATGCAAAAGCTCTCTCATCTGGAGAAAAAGGTGTTCACAGCTGATTGGGGGTAAGGTTTCAGAGGGGGAGTGTGGAAGGCAACAGCCTTCCTTTGTTTGGTCTCTTGGGAGAACTTTGGGTGAAATGTCTGCTTTAGCCGAGGAATTCGAGAAGTCGTGAATATATTTTGATGTTAATATTTTAATATTTTAACCTGCCCTTAAGCATTAGGTTCCTAAGAAAACGGTGGTTTGAAAGGGAAACAGTGACGTAATTCTTGTTATTTGTCTCCTGGATGTCAATACCAGCCTCGAGGAGAGGGCTCTGGTCTGAAATCACAGTGTGGATGGAGGTGCACACCAATGGATCCCATCAGAGGTACCTGGAAGGAGCAGGACTTCAAACCCACACAGGCAACATTCCATAAACTTTAATCCTAGGCCAGTCTTCCTCCAGTGTGTGTGCTTTGGAGCATGAGTGCTGGGGTTTTTTAGGTGTCCCTGAACAGAGACCTGCTCCATTTGCTTGGGATTTCAGTCTCCTCTTCCTGGAGCCTCCCTGTGACATCCCTGATGCCGCCAGGAATGAGTGAGCAGATGCAGCCTGAGCACGGTGTTGTTACAGGTTCAGCAGGGCTTTGTTTCTCTGCAAGAGCATGAGCAGTGTGACTCAGAACCTGCTGCACTTGACTGAATATCAGTGTGTGTGCCCTGCTGACACATCCTTGGTTTCATAAAGCGTGTAACAAACAGTCTGAGTGGCCAGATATCTTTTTCTTTTCTTTGGAAACAGGATGCTGCTGGTCTTGCACTGAAAGCTTGCAAAGGTTAATGTAATTCTGAGGAAAGCTCTTTGCTTATTTTATGCTAATCCAATGAAAATTATATAAAAGTAACAACTTTGTGGCTCTTCTGAATGTAATTTTGCTAAGGCAAAGATCCCAACCCTTTTGAAGTCAGTGGCAAAATGCCATTCACTGTTTCAGCCTTTAACCTTCTGTGTACCAACCAGACCATGCAAGAAAATAAACTTTTCCTGTGACTTTAACTAAACCTCAGTACATGCATGCAAGTTTTGCAGAACACTAAAACCAGGCAAAATGCAGCTCATGTACTATTTATACATTGAAGTACTCCAATTTTCTTCAAAGCCAGATCTTCTGCAGTATCATACAATTACTTTCAACTGCTTATATGCTTTTACTTCCAGGACTTGCCTTAAATGTGTTTAAAAGATAGGAAGGAATTTCTACCAGGAGATAGCATGAAAGATCAAATATTTTCCCTGTCTTCATTTCCTTTATCTCTTTAGAAGCTTAGAGACAGCAGCAGGTAATTTGGGGTGTACATTTTTGAAGAACATCTGCCTCTAGCTGTTCCCATTACCAAACCAAGATTTCAGAAAAACGTGGTCACTTCATAAGGATGTCTGACAAGAACTGCCTTCTTTTGAGGAAAAAAAAAAACGCTGTTAGTCTTTATCTTCTATTTAAATAAAAACTGAAATAACTAAAAAGCCAAAAAAGCAAAAAGGGAATAATACTCAACCAACAGAGAATATATGTGAAAAGGTATAACCCTACCAGAGGGGCTACTTCAAGGGAGAAGAACACATTCTTGCCTGGCTTTGCCCTCGTCCAGCACAAAGTAATTCAAAAGAGGTGGCAGACTTGGATTTGAATACAGGAGGAGAGTGTGCTTGCAGCACTCTGTGTGTGCTTAATCCTACTTTTAAAGTTCATGAAAGTCCTTTTCAGAGTCTCGTTTCAGAAAATATGATCCCTTTGGTGGCTTATGACAATTAGCTGTGATTGCACCAGTTGTCCAGAAACCAGACATGAAGTTTGTGTGGGGCAAGAATAGCAGGGGTCTACAGGACTGGTAAAGTTGAATTTGGAGGAACATGAGGTTTTTCACTCCAGTGTATTGTCATAATAAATTTATCACATAGCACGTTCCTCCTCTTCATCCTCACCTTTATCTTTTCCCTCATTGATACTAAATGAACAGAATCAACATTTTTTAGAATGAAAATACTTGCTGCCACTCCAGCATTTTAATTAAAGAAAAAATGGGTTTAGCTTCCATAGATGAGGAGGTTGTTTCCTTGCTTATGACTCCTTAAATATTCCTGTATTATCAAAAAACGCTGTTAAAAATTAAGGCAGCATGGCTTCTCATCACTCTGTACTCCCAAATTCATCTTCTTCTCTCAGCTTTGTTGCTGTGGCACCCCTGGGTGCTGGGTGCTGCAAACCCTGGCTCCCCTCCAGCCAGGGCACTGCTTGGATGCATCTGCAAGTCCCAGGCTGTGTAAATTCAGACAGGAGGGATCATAAACGGATTTAATAGCTTGTTTGAGTTTCATTTGTGTCTTTGCTGTTTTCCCACGTTGCTTTGTATCTGCCCTGTAAAGTGCAGTCCAGTAGAGCCATTAAATTCACTTATATTCACTGTGGATATTAAACATGTAAGTTTGAAGCTGGTGAGAGGAGAAACAAGCACGGTTGAACTTTTCTCCTCTCCCTTCTGAAATGGCACTGCTCAGGAGTCCCAGAGGGCTAAAGGAAGAAGGTAATGTTTTAATTGCCTTGTATTTCTCCAGGAGATTAATAGTGCTGTCAATGCAGGAGAGGGCATGAAGCTGAAATACACACAGGAAGATGCAGGACAAGAAATACAAACCTCACTGCTGGCTTTGAAGGGCCAAATGCTGCTCCCCTGAGCCCTGTGCACTGTGGGGATTTCGGGGCAGCTGGTTAGGGACTGGATGGGGGCTGCAGGTCCCTTCCAAGTGAACTGTTCTATGTCACCTGCCCCCAGCTGCGGCATTAAAGTGTGTGTGTACGTAAATATAGTAATTTCATCAGTAATTCCTACTGGAAAATCCTTAACTTTTGTGTCAAGAAAACATTTTTAACTGAATCTCTGCACCTGAGTCATTTGCCAGAGCATGGAGGAAGGAGGGAGCTGCTGTTGGAGCTGACTAGCAGGTTCATTACTGAGGGGGTGTCAGGGGCTGTGAAGCTCTCTCCTGGATTTATTTGTAGCCCTGCTTCTAAATCTGATGCCTCAATTTCTTATGCTGAATGGTTCCCCCCTCTAATTATTGTTCTGCTAGCATGAATATGCATCACTGCTTATGGTAGGAACCTGAAGGGCACACAAATAAGTGGGAAGATGTGCTGCTCTTAGATGTTGACATTTTTTTTCCCTCCAATATTCCTCATGTTGACTCTGAACTGACACTGAGTATTAAAAAGAAACCCAAACAAAAGCCTTATTGTAAGGGAAGAAATATGAATGATAGAGAAAGGAAACATCAAAATTTGCTATTTGGTGTTTGGTCCTTGGAGTGTTTTTGAGTTCAGGCTGTCAGCTGGCAGGGCTTGCTCAGCCCAAGCAGATGTTCCTGTTCTCAACTGGAGTCCTACTGCAGAGGGACAAACTGGATTTTGCATTGCTTGTATTCCTCGTGAGAGAGTGTGTGATGTGAAACTTGGTTTGTGCATTACCAGGGAGAAAACAGCTGTTTTCATGAGCTCCAACTCCACATTTCCAGTAATCTTTCTGCTCAGCCCTGTGTTGAGACTCTTGCTGCCTGCAAATGCCAGTGGTTTGTGCAGAGGGTGGGCAGAGCTGGCCTTTGTGGGTAAATTATACCTTCAATGCAGGGTATTGGATTTATTTGTGTAACTAACGACTTTGGTAAATGGAAGTTACGCTGCAGGTAATGCTCATTGCAAACTCTTTAGTCAATATGTGTAACGGGGTTGGGGGCATTCCCAAGCATGTGTGAGAAGTGATATAAACATTTCCTATACATGGGAATTGTCAAACATCTCTTAGATCAAAGGCAGAAAAGGTAGGCTACTTAAAGAACATATAGCAAAGCTCTTGTTTGATTTGTCATTTTAAGAGGTAGAAGGATGACTCTGCAGAATAATCTACACTATTGTGAGGAAGTTCTAGTTATTCTCACGTATTTCCTCAGCAGGAGAGATGGATATGAGCTTAGTCTCCTGGTTTTATTCACCCTGCTGAATTCCAGTCATGATTCATTCTCACTAATGAGATCAAAGCACAGAGTTCTTCCCCTTCCACTAACACACTCCCTCAAAGGC
>VYXD01007326.1:337715-358578 GCA_013397195.1 Hylia prasina
TCGGTTTATTGCAGGTCGTTAACCACCCTTTGACCTTCAAAAAAAAAAAAAAAAAGATTTATTTGATTGCACTTTATGCCGAATGAATGGATGAGGGATTACTCTGCAGCTCAGCTGACAGGGAAGCAGAGCCTGGCAGGGAGCAGCTCTCTGTGAGCGCTGCCAAAGGTCAGTCCCGGGCTGGGTGTGGGGCTGATGTAGGACACGCCGACAGAGATAAGGGTGATGAACTTCTATTTTCTAGCTCCAGAAATTGATAGGGCAGCAGAACTGATAGAAATGTGGTGTAATGCCTTCCTAAATGGGCCTAAAAAGGATTGGCACTGCAGAGGTGTGGGCAAATTATGGCGTGTTCACTTCTGCCTTTGTGAAATGTTCATTGCAATCGGTTCTTATTCTTACCACAAATCAGAAAGGATGGGTTGTAGGGCAATTATTTTCTATAGCTTAAACAGTCCAGGTTGTGCACAGTGTTGTGCTTAAAATATATTAAAAAAATAAAATTAATAAAGTGATGTTTTACAAACCAGTTGTTGCTTGATGCAAGTTAAATTCCAGCAGGTGTGTATTGCAGGTGAGGATGATCAAAACTTTATGACAATCCTGTTTCTAATTTTCCTCTAATTTCCCTGATTGCTTATAAGTTAATTGTGTGTGTAGTGAAAGAAAGACTTCAGAATGCTGCTTCATCAGTTAATTAAGAGTAAATCAACACATTTTAAAAGGTGGTAAAATAGTTTTTGACTTGTATTTCTGATTCTTGAGCTGTACCTGCTTTTTGACATTTTTTTTCTTCCTCTGAAATATGCTCTGCAAACCTGTTGTGTAATTGCAGTTGGCTACCAAATGAGAAGTTAAGTAACTGTTCACATACTAATCAAGAGCTCCTTTTGTATTTCCAAATCTCTCAAACACCTTTGCATTGCTTAGAGAAGCAATGCTGAGACCGAGGGATGATTTGGTTCTAGTTTGCTAAGGAGTTTACATGAGTATATATATAATTGCACCTCTTTTTGCCAATTGATTTTATTACAGTGCTTAATGGTTTGTTGAATAGTTTATAGGATAATGAATGTCATTTCCTTGTATTATACTATAAATAACTTGGCAAATTTCTAATTAGGATAATCACGGTAGCTTTCTCTACTGCTGCAATCAAGCTTTGCTTTTTGCATCCAAGAAATAATGTACATCTATATCAAGTTAGAACAATTATGGTTTTCTAGAGAGTACAAGATTTTGTTGATTGTATTTTTTTAATAGACTTCCACTTTTAAATCTTAGCTCTGCTTCTGCTGAAATGATAATTAGCTCAGTTGGGTGAGTTTTATTTACTTTAATATTCTGATTAGAAGAACGAATAAGACAGAACTTTTGCCCCATGTCAGATTTTGGAGTTTGGCTTTTTGTAGCATTGTAATACAATCAGGCGTTTCCTGGCATAACATATAAAGATATTTTACAAGCACATAAAATTAAATGCTTACTTTGGTTTCAGTTGTAATCTCTAAGTCTATTAATTATGGAAAGTAAAAAGATAGAAAAAGTAAAGCAATCCAAGCAAAAGTTTTGAAGTGTTCCAAGTACTGCATGGAGATCTCCTGCTTGGGAGCTCAGTGTGCATGACCTGATGTCCAGCACAGCTTGGAGATGCTCAAGGGTCCCCAGCTATGAAGGGAAGCACCTGAAAGTTTATCCAGGTCCACCCCTGCCATGGACAGGGACACCTTCCACTATCCCACGTTGCTCCAAGCTCCATCCTTGGACACTTCCAGGGATGGGGCAGCCACAGCTTGTGTAGGGAAGCTGTGCCAGGACCTCACCACCTGCACAGGGAAGAATGAGACGTGAGCTATCAGGACAGATGGAATTATGGTTAAATCCCCCCTGCCCATCCTGTGCTGCTGTCCCTTGAGTGTGTTCTCTTTTGGCTGTTTCAGAAGTTGCTGGTTGGAAATGTTTCTCAATTAAGTAGATTAATCAGGAAAAAAAAATCCCAGATGTTTTAGGAAGTGATTAATCTTGCCTGTATCTGGAAAGCCATAAGCCTTCCAGTGAAACTTTTTCCTGAGGGAGAGAGTCCTTAGGTTCTGAAGGAATTCTTAAGGAAAAAGTCTAACTCTTTTCTCTTTTGAGCAAGAAGCTGTTTTCTACCACCTACAACTTCATAAAACATTCATAAAGTTTCTGTCTTATCATATTGCTGTTTTGTAAATGATGATGGGCCTACAGAAAGGCCAACCCCTCTTTTCCACAGAACCTAAAAACCTAGACAGGTTCAAATTTATAATTTCCTCTGGTACTTTTGTAAATGTAACCTAGTTTATGTTAAGAGCTGCCTGGTCTCCTGCTTCTGCTATAACTGACAGTGTAAGTATCCATTTCATTGCTGAGATTTGGAGCTGTTAACGTGGCTTTCACCACATTGCAGAATGTTTCTGCAGCTTTGCAGAGCTTGAGCTGCTCTCTCGCTGCAGTTTTGCAATTATGTCATCAAATACAAACCTAAACATATGGCCATTTCTATAAAATACAGAGCTTGAGGAAACTGCAGAGAGCAATGATGAGCTGGAAGAAAAATCCAGTGGAAACAGAGTTAAATGTCAATGTCTGCATTGTGCCTTGTTAATATTTCACGGGAATGCTGTCAACTTGTTACAGAGCCCAGAGGATTTATACATTTTTCTGACAGATGATCATGATTCCCATCAGTACACTTAATGCCAACATCTGTAGGGTTCTACCTAATTTTGGAAACAAATATATTCTATCCTCGTCAGAAAAGAATACTTTGTATGTTCCAGGAAATGCTCATTACCTCGGGGTCATTGCAATTAAATGGAGGACAGATTTTTCAAGGGGTACCATTACATTTCCCTTTTGGCTGCTGTCTTTAAATGCAAGTTGGCAGGTACCAGCTCCTGGTCTTGGCATTTCAGTGAAAAAATGCTTTTGATCATGGGTCTGAATCAACGTGGTCATTAGGGAGGTTTTGGCTTTATGGGTGAGGAGTGTTGAGAATGTGTTGTACACAACAGCTTTATATCCTAATCATCACTTTCTTTAGGCTCCACTTATTATTATTATTTTATGCCTTTATTGGTCATTCGGGGAAAAATTCTCAAAATTCAGGTTTTCTAACTTTCTCTACATTAAATCATGGCCAGTCTAGATATTAAGGACAAGGACACCTGTATACACATTCCTTTTTCTTGAGTCTCTTCTACCTTCTTCAGAGCTGATGAAGATCTTCCCATCAACCTCTGTTTCATTTTGCTAAATAAATAATTTTCACTTGATCTCTTCTCTTGGTGATCTTTACCTCAGCTGATATTTCTACAGGCTGGAATTCTGAATTATTTATGTGGGTGTGATAATACTCAAGGAAGAAGTTACGCTGCATGTTGGTGCCTGGATGAGTTTTGTTTATAAAAATGCAGTTGTGTGATACCAGTGTAGCATTACTGCAAGCAGAAATTGAGGTGGAGTAAGAAAACTCGGAAAACCTCCCAGAAAACTCAGGGAAGATAGCCTGCCTGGATTAATGATGTATTATTTCCATGCCTAGAGCAGGAGAAGTCTGGCCAGGAATTATGAAAAATGATAACAGGATTTCTCATGAGCTATTTGAAAAAATAACAGAAGATGGAGAAGATGGGAAATGTTAGCTTGGCTTTGGTAAAGAAAAAGCAACTTTTCAAAGAGGTCATTACTTCTAGGTAACTCATAAAATTATTTGCTTATGGTTTCTGTAGTTCTGCAGATTTCTTCTATTTGTCACTTTTAAGTTCTGCAAAATAACTATCTATACTAAATTTGGTGTAGTTGAATTTTAATTTTTGTGATACTTAAGGCAATTACCTTCAGGGTTAGGGAAAAAACCAGAATTCTCCATGAAGTAGACTCTTTTATGTTGGTGTTTTTCAACAAGACCATGACTAGAAAAACTTGGAAGGGATTTTACCCTGCCACAGGATGCTATTGGGACATTTTCAAAATAAAAAGTTTGCTTTTGAGTGATAAATGTCCTATTATGTACTGAAATGTCAGCCTTGAGAGTGTCTTGGTCCTGTGTTCCTTTGACAAGATGAGGAAGCACAACAGTGTCTACCAGTGAATTTAATCAGAATAAAAATGAGCTTGCAAGCCAATAAAGTGGGTCTCCCCCCCTTTATTAGAAGCAGCATTGAGTTAAACAGGAGCAATCCTGCATTTGGGTTTGAATGATGAATAAGGCTTCACTTTCAAGGGTTATTTTCTCTGTCTACTTGATGCAAACTTGGTATACCACTGATAAAATGTTCCCTTTCACTCACCTGCTGCCTCTCTGGATTTGGATAGGCAGAGGTCCAGTTTCTAAGAGTACGAAAGCTGTTTCACACAAGGTAGTAACTCCTTGATCTGCTTTTTGTTTTGCTTTCATGCTGTTATGTTTAAAATATTTTTAATTGTCTCTATTTTCATCTCTTTCTTGTTGACTTTAACATAATTTCATCTAGTTTTAGCTTCCTTAAGAGCAGCCCTGTTACTGCAGTTCTTTTCCCTTTTCAGATGAGGGAGAGCTCTTTCTTCCCATCAGTTTGTCCAGGACATTCTTAAATCCTGAAATCACATAATAGGTTGGGGAAGAGACCTTTAAAGGCCATCTAGTCCAACCCCACTGCCATGGGCAGGGCAGAGACATCTTCAACTGCATCGGGTTGCTCAGAGCCCTTTCCGACCTGATCTTCAAAGTTTCCAGGGATGGGGAATCTACAGCATCTTGTGGACAACCTGTGCCAGGGCCTCACCACCCTCACAGGGAAGAATTTCTTCCTGATAGCCCATCTAACCTTGCCCTCTGTCACTGTGAAGCCATTCCCCCTTGTTCTGCCACTCCAGGCCCTTGTCAGAAATCCCTCAACTTTAGCTTTTTTCCAGGCTGAGCAACTACAACCCTCCTGAGCCACTCTGTCTAGCAGAGG
The DNA here is from genome assembly GCA_013397195.1 of Hylia prasina. Classification (NCBI taxonomy): domain Eukaryota; kingdom Metazoa; phylum Chordata; class Aves; order Passeriformes; family Sylviidae; genus Hylia; species Hylia prasina. The sequence continues at coordinate 342,680 of VYXD01007326.1, forward strand.
TGCTCCAGTTGCTGATCACCTTTTTGGTCTCCTCTGGACCACATCTGAATCACAAATCATGTCACTTGGCAGAAACAAGAAGGGAGATGGTGTCCAGTGATGTTTGGGCTAGCACAGAAAACCATGAGGACCAAACAATGTCCTTGTGGAGGCCAGGCACAGTCAGGGAGTGAAACCACGAAAAGTGGTTTTCTTGCAAGTGTCCAATAAAAACCTTAAAGATCTTTTCAGTGGTAAAACCAGTGGAGTTTAGAAGAGCTCTGGAAACATGGATTTGTAACTCATTCATCTTTGTAAATTGTGAGAGCTTGTACAGTTCCCCCTCAGTGCTCACAAATCCACAAATCTTTCTGCTGCAGAAGGTAGAATTAGTTTGTCCTGGCAGATTAATCTCTGTGGGAGGTTAAACTGCTCACATGTCCACCTAAAGAGGGAAATTATGGATCCAGCTCTCCCTCCTCACCCTTCATACCGCATTGTGTCACGTCCCTTTTAAGCTAAAATCATTCCCAGTGGGATGTTTCTGATGGAACAAAAGCACAGGAAAGTGCTGCCCCAGACGTGGGCTGGGGTAAAACACTCTTCTGATGTGGATCTCCATCAGCGCAGCAGGAGATGGAAACAGAAGAAGTGAGCCAGTGCCCCAGCCAGTTTCAAGATTCTTTGTTTAGTGAGGCACTCTGTGGGTATTTTGCCTGTTGGTGCCTCGGTCCATGGTGTGCAGAGATCTCAGCAGAGCCTTGAATTCCTGCTGGGGCTCTGAGACAGAGCTCTCCTGTTGTGTCCTCAGGAGGCCTCGCTCTGCCCTTTCAGGGGCTGCTTAAAACACGTCAGTGTTCCCAGCTGGAGATCTTGGGAAATTCATGAACACCTATTTTTGATTTACTTTCTTTTCTGTCAAATTCTGGTAGCAATGATAAAAAATATTCCTCACTCCACTTCGCAGAGCAATTAATAAAATACTGTTTGACTGGAGCATCTTATCCTGGTTTTATTCTGATTTTCGCTGATCAAAAGTTTCACAATTTTGAAGCCTGTTTACAGTACTACAGTGTCATCTTTCTGGTGCCACAAAAGGCACATTTCCAAAATGCTTTCAGGTATCCAGGCATTTTAATGAATAACTCAAGGGATCATTGAAATATCTTTAAACAGGTGGTGTGAGTTTAAAAAGTCTTCCCTTGTGTATCCATCTGCATTCACCACCTTAGGTCATCTTCAATATTCATATTTTATACCTGGAATGCTGGCTTTGTCCTCAGTGATAACATGTGATTTTCTTCAAAATGAAGCATATGGTTTATTTTTCTTGTCAAATTGCCCTCAAAATCTCTTGGGGTTTTTTTCTGGTATTTGTATCTGCCAGGATTGGAAGACTTATTTTTGCCTAAACTATCTCAATATTTATGATAGTGTTTATTACTAAGAAGCAAATGACAGGGAAAAATATTTTTTATTTGTGCAGATAGGCAAAGCAGCTTTTGAACAGTCTTGGTTTGTTGCTGGATCTTACTAAAATTCCCATCCCAACCATAAATTTAGTTGCACAATGCAATCTTTGGGAGTATCTTCAAAATCCTTCCTGTGGCTTTTTTGAGTTTTTATTATTTTTTTTTTTGTTTGTTTGTTTGTTTTGGTAATTTCCCCCTTTTCTTTAACACTACTGCAGAAAATGGATCTAAGAGGGGAAACAAAAAAAAAAAAAGGCTGTGTTTTTAGCAGTCAGTTAAAGGTAAATAATGAAAAATGATTAGTCAATTCCTAGAGCTCAGTTTAGTTAGGCTTGATTCAACCACCGTGAGTGTTCTGCTATGTGAACTTATTCGCTTAAAGAAACTTGTTGCAGTGAGAGAATTGTTCTTTGTCAGCCCACAATGGCTTAATGAGAAATAGATTTAAATACCCTGCAAAAGTCAAAGACTGTGAGGGAACGCCTGGACTTCTCTTAGGTTGAGAGGATTAATTTCTCTGCTGATCCCAGAGTTTAGGTGGACTCAGGGCGGGGAGGAGTCTCCTGCAGCCCTGGTGGTCTCCAGGGGCACTCAGCCCCACGTCCCTCAGTATCACCAGTGTGACTTTGGGGGCTGCTCTAGTGGCAGTGCCCAAGTGAAGGTGGAATAGCGTCTCTGATTCAATTCAGGAACTAAATTTTTACCACACTTCTCAAGTGAAAGTAAGTACACAGGTCTTTGGGGCCATCTTAGGAATTCATGTGCCTTGTTTACCAGTGCTCAATTTCAGTGGGTCATAGCTATAATTCTTGATATTTTAAATATTATTTTTAATTGATTTTTTTTTTTAAGATAGAAAAAGAATAGGTGTCACTGTTCTGCCACAGGTGTACTTTCTGTGAGACGACACTTTAAATCTACTTGAGTGTCATTATTGTCAAGTCTCAAACAGTTTAGATCTTAATTGATATTAATAGGAATAACCCTCAATGACGTGAACTTGGCAAGCCAGAAATTGCAGCTGTTCTCAGCAGTAGAGCCAGTAACAAAGATAATTAATTGTTTTTCCCTGGGAGATATATTTAGATTGTACAAACTAAATATTCCATTCCCTGAGCCGTAATTCAAGCTTGTATTTGTTCTGCAAATACAGGAAGTGAAACTAAATATTTTTTGACTGTCACACCATAATGTGAGCTGTTGGAATGGTTTTTGAGAAATAAAGTATTTAAAATATTTATTACATAAGTCTTCCAGTGATAGCTTAAACAGTTGATGTTATGTATTTTTTTAGTATAAAATTAGTAATAATTTGATTTTTTGTTATTGTTGTTGTTGGTTTATAAGAGCTGGCCCCAGCAACAGTGTGAAAAGGGGATCGTATTGGATATTTCAGAGAACATGTTCATGGCAGAGTTTTAGACAAAAAGTATTCCTGAGTGAGCACAACTTCATTTGCTAAGAACTTGCAGTCAGCATTATAATCCTCCTGGATTATTAAAGAATACATCAAGGTTCAGTTTTGAAGTGCACAGGGATGTGTTAATGGCACTGCAAAATGTTTATACCCATCGTGCAGGAGGCCTCTGTCTGGGTTATTGATTGCCAGGCTTTAAATTCTTTCAGCTTTGCTTAAATAAGAGTGGGAAGGAATCTTCACAGATCCTTCCCCTGTCTCAGCTGCAAGTGGGCTGAGCCACCTGGGGAGTATTTACATCTGGGCCTGGTTCTTGAAGCTGTAATAGACACCCCCACAAGAATGTATATTCATATGCTCTAAGTGTGTGGTTTTTATTAACACTTATTTTAATAGAGGTTGTAAAACTCAGCAGTTAAATGCAGTTCTTTAAAGCGATGGCATTTTGAGCGAGGGTTTCTTTCACTGGTTATTTATTTCTACAATAGAAAGTCTCTGGCGTGGGCATAATTTTGTCTGCAGTGATAACATCCACCCTGAAAATGTAACATGCATGGGATGCTCTGTTGCTTGCTACAACTGTAATTTTCTATTACAGGCTTTAAATCTCTGATATCCTAAAAATGTGGAGCTGCCTCAGGTTGGGCTGGACACTGGGCAATGCAGATGCCCTTCAGCACCTCCACAACTGCCTCCCTTCACAGCCAAGAAATGAGGCTTTATTTCCCCAAACTAATATGGCACTAAACCATCAAATAAACATTTACCTTTGTGATGTAAATATTTCCTAAGCTCAGCTTCTTTCAAATCCTGCAGTTATTTGTGCTGCTCGGTGGAGGCATGGACTTTGCAGCAGGAAAATGTGTTCTTCATGAATGGGATGAAGCTCTTTTCTTCACTTGCGTCTTAAATGCAATCTAAATGATCCATCATGCCCTGCACACAGCAAAAGCAATAGGTGTGATGAAAGTCTGATTACATGTAATCAGCAGCAGTAGTGATTTGAATGTTTTGTCCTGTATCTTCCCTCACCCTACTGCCCAGAAAAGATACTGCTTTAGTGTATTGAAAGAAGTCACTTGAGTTCATCAGCTGGATTGGTTCAGAACCCAATTTCTCTGCATCTCCCTTGGTTTTTTTTACAATTACCAGGCTGGAATATCAGTTACTTTGGATACTCATTAAAAATATTAACAATATTGCACAATCTAGGCTGGCATTCAGGTCCACAGCTTCTTAACAACAGCAGATTTTAGAGGTAAAACTGCTTTTTGCCTGTGCCCTCAAGTACAGGGAGCTGTTTGTAACAAATCCTCAGCTGGGGGAAACTCAGAAATGGGATGTCACTAAAAACAACACAAAAACAAAACGAAGAAGTATTGTTATTACTGTGGTCATGGATCAGGCCAAACCATCTCTCTCTGGAGTGCGTGTACATACATTCTGCAGGAATTGTTAAGGATTGTGTCTGCTCCAGTGATTTAGCTCAGTTACTGCGAGTGTGTGGAGCAGCTGCAAGGAACACCCAGCACAGCCCTGCCAGAGCAGTCCCCTCAGTAACTCTCTGACTCCAGCCCCCTCACAAGTGAAATCATTCTGCTGCAGAGCTCCAGAACTGTGTCTGTCTTCTGGGGAGAATTGCCTGCTCGTACGCTTCTGCATCTCTTTCTTTCCTGCTGCTAGAATATAATTAAAGTTGCTAAAAATACATGCTTTTCTAATATTGTTTTTTCTGTGTAGGCGGCTGCTGTTACTCTGTTCTCAGGGGAGGAGATGGTATAAAGATGAATGTCACTTAACTCTATTAAGTGGTCCATGTTGCGCAGGGATATAAAAGCTCCTTATTTGTAGCCTGATCCAAAGTCCCAGGAAGTTTTTAAATATATATATTTATACATATATGTATATATACACACATATATATGTATGTACAGTAGAGTCTGCTGGCTTTGTTAGCTTTACAGAAGTGGTTTTGTGTTTTTATTGTTTTTTTCCCCATCAGAAGAGAGGAGACTTCTGAACTGAAAACTGCCACTTTCATGTTAGCTGTGAGAATTTACATCCTTAGTGCTAAGGAAACTAGTAGGACAAGCAGGGCCATAATTACTGTGCTTTTACAATACCAACATTGTACCTAATTATGGTTTAGTCTACAGAGCACTCTGTTTGTTTAATAATCCCACAGACAGAGTTTGAGCATATGTTTTTGCATCACCTGGATGTATCTGGGTACAACTGGTACTGCTGTCACAGAAGTGACAATTGACAGGATTTCACCTGTTTTACAGTATAAAGCATTGGCTCACCTGTGGCATGCATGAAATCCCTTAAGGGCATGAGCTGGAATCAGCATTTAGAGGCAAAGCAGCTCGTTGCAAAGAGAGTCTTTGTTCACTTTTTGTGTGGTAAAATCAGGGCATAATTTTCTTTTCACAATCTCAGCAGCTCGCAAAGCTGGTAATGAAATCCTCAGCACCCCTGCTGATGAAGTGAGATCTGCTACTGCTAACAAAGGTTAAACATCCATCATCCTTTTGACCTGCTAAAATTATTCCATCTGTAGGTTTGATCCTGAGTTTACCACCTGTCCCATGCCTTTTGTTTTCTACTTAAAGATGACCAATTTTTTCTGAATGTGAAGTTTTTGATTTCCTCTCCTGCCTCCTCAGCCATCATTGAAATTGTAATTATCTTTTCCTCGCATATGGAAAGTCTCAAAACTAACGTAAAGATTTTTGGATAGAGAGGGGACAAAGAGGAGCCTGAGTTGTATTTGTGATGGATTTCCTCCAGCCGGTTCTGTGGTGAGACTTTCCCCTGTGAAACTCAGGTATGTCATATTTGTTCAGGTGTCCACCAACTCCTTGTTCAGCACATCAGGGTTATGAGCCTCATTTCCATGACTGCAGTGGAATTTCTAAAAGTTAGAGTTTTCTTGGCCACCCTTCAGTCCCCAGACTCCAGGATAGATTGAAGTTACTTTAAAAATTAAATTATTATTAATTTAAAAATTAAATTATATCTACCTTGGTTTTGTGCAACTAAAACATTTACTCTGTGTGTAATCCTGCATACCATCCTATTGATTCTGTTCCTGATGCTGTATTTAATTTTCTAATTGCCTGTTTCTCTTGACCATCCTGTGTGACACAAATAGCCTCAGGGATGGAAGGGATTTAAAAAAAAGATAGCTGAGGAAAGCCTTCCCACAGGAATGCTGCCTTTGAATTAAATGTTTCCTCCACAAGGATGTGTGGGGCTCTTTTGGTTTTTGCGAAGTGTCCAAATGTCTTGGCAAGAAACTTCTAAAATTATTTCGACCAACTTGCTTGATAACATTATATCCAAGGTTGTCTTTATTTCCCTTGTATCTGTTTTGATAACTATTTTTTAACATTTTTTTTAATATTAGTCAACACTTATAAATTATAATAGAATGTCACGTTAATAGAACAGAGGAATAATTATCTAAACTGATGGTTCCTTGGATTTTGTTTGCCTTTGAATAATTCAATACTTAATTTCTATATAATTGCTTTTTAAAAAGATATTTAATACATTCAATAAATATTTTTAATGATTTTTTTAGTAACATTTAATAATTCTGAGTGATACTATTTGGCTTTCCTTGCATGATGAGCCAGTGTTGACTGTAGAATGCAGCTTAGGACAGGAGCTTGTTCCTGCAGTAAAGCTCTTGACAGTGAGGGATGACTCTTTGCTCCCTTTAAAAAGAAAGGGTTTTGTTATCAGTCCAAACTTGAAGCCTGTAATAGTCTTCTCATCCTTCTATCAGTCCAGCTCCTCTCCTTGAAGGTGTCCAGGCTTTGGCCTTTCCTCCTTGTTTCAAGCAGCCAGTGGGCAGAGGGGCTCATTAATCCTCACCTGGTCACTCACGGCTCCCTCTGTCCTGGGGATGGGGCAATAAATCCAAGCACAGAGGCTTCCACCACTGTTAGTAGGCAGCTGGGTGACACCAGCTGATATCACATCTCCTTCATTTTGGTCCTTCTTTGTAACAGGGACTTTATGGGCAAAATGCGAGCTGCCCTGTGAAATACCGTTTTGAACTTTTTAGCAGAAACCTTCTGCTAAATATTGCGTCTTGCTGCCTGTGAAATAATAAGTTTCCCTGTTCAGAAAAATCACATTGAAGACCTACTGACAGCAGCAGCTAATATCACAATACATTGCACTCTAGTGGTGTGAAAATTATTATTCAATATATGCATTTCCAAATTACCCTTAAATTGTTGGTCTAGGATTGTGCTATCAAGAAAGTCCGACCTGAACTGCAGAAGAGCACAATTGTAACTACTTTCCCAACTGTTAAATTGCAATTAAACCTGTATTAAGCAACCCTTTGGTGTGTCTTTTACTTAATTCTTATAATTTAACTTAGAACTGTTGATTGTAGTTATTTAAAATAACAGATACAATTTCAGTAGAGCCCAGCGTAATTGTGGAGCCATTTGTAGGATTAGAGTCAATTTTTAGAGGTTTATATGAGAAACAGCTTATTTTAGTTGCAAGTTTCTAATATTACTAATATTAGAATTGGTGATAACCAACTTGAATAAAATAGTTAACTCTGATAATGAGATTTTCCTTTCAGCTCCTTATGTAGACACTATTTAGAAAGGAATTTTAGCTTGGTTTTCTGCTAGTTCTCTCATCCTTTCAGTAACTGAGTATAGTTTAAAGTTATGTTAGTATTTAACCCCATTTCCCTCTAGATTAATTATCCTAATATAAAACAAATGTGTGTTAAACATATGCAGTTGCTTATGGAAGCAAATTTGGATGTTTCATTTAATATAAGTCTCTTGTTGCACAAAACAAACCCGTCATATTTAAGATTTCTCTGGTCATTAAAACTGAATTATGTAATAGGCTTCCATCTGCTATTGAAACCTGTTCATCATTATTTTGTGTCATTTTAAGTGGGAGCATTCTGAGAAACGCTTAGTGACAGCAGGCCTGGCTCTCCTGGCTGTGAGAGCAGGGTAGGACATGGCTTCCTTCCTTTCTTGCTGCCAAAATGAATGCGTTGCCTTCTGAGAAGGTTTTCTCCAAGAGTTTGGCTCTCATTGTTGATTGCTGTGGGATAAATGCAGCTCTGCCATCCATCAACCCCACCCGTCTGGGTGACACTGATGGTGCTTAGCAGAGCAGGCAGCATTACATGATTGGCACTGGGGCCACACAGGAGTGGTCAGGGAAGATGGATGTCCCTGTGCTGCTGCGCTGGAGCTGGGCAAATGGGATGGGAGCCCGCCAGGGCAGGTGTGGGATCCGCTGGAACAGGAGCCAGGCAGGGCAGGAATTCCACTGCTGCATCTACGAACTGCATTGACAACCTGTGAGGGAGCTGGACTGGGGAACTTCTTGAGAACAAACCATTTAGCTGATAGAAGATTCCATGATTTCAGGATTAACCTTTTTGGTATCCTATCCAAGATGTAATTTTTGGACATGACAAAAGGAGTAAGATTTGTGCTTGAGTCCTAAAACAATCAAGCACAAATGCTAACATAGCCTCAACATCCTCCTCCAGGGAAATAAAAGAGAAAGTAAAGAAGATAGTTTAGTTCAATTCAATCCAGATACTTTATAGTCCCTTCCGTACTGCTTTTAATTTTTTTAATCCTTTATGATAACTTATTTTCTCTGTTTTCTCAGTATAACTTTGTTTTCCCAATTGTGCAGTCATCTAAGTTACCTAGATCTTATCTATCTATATCTTTCCTTCATAAAGTTATCTATGCTTTAAAAGAAAAATGAAAACTTTACTTTTATTCAAAGTGATGATAAGCAGAGTAAGCAGAGCATATTTTTTTCTTATTATTCCCATAATGTTCTCAGTATCTTAAAATATCACAACAGTTTATGTCTTTTCTTTCCTCATGTGGACAGATGTCATTCTACTAGAGTTTGAAATATTCAAGTGAAATTGCTTTGTTATGTCTTACACGGTAAGAAAACTACCAAATTAAAACAATGACATCACTGATTACCCTTTGATAGATGAAATTTATCTAAATTAATTATCTTTTAGTTTTTGCTAAAAACGTTCATATGTGAAAATTGACAATGATAGAACATCTGCTCAGCAGAGGGCTTATCAAAGGTATTGTAATAAGCTATGTAATGAATGTTTCATCTTTCAAAAGAGAAAATATTTTCTGTGGCATTTATTTAAATAATTTGTCTGAAGTCGGGATTTCCATCCCACTTAAAGGAAAAGAAGCAATTTTGCCGTGAAAACATTAGAATTGAATTTGACAGCTTTATATATAACTCACTGAAGAAAGAAGTGTAACTTGGAAATATCTAAGTTCCAAGAGGTAGCACAGATAGGAGATGAAAAAGATTCATTTGAAGTCCTGCTTGGAGGCGCAGCGAGTGGCGCTCTGCGGCGAACCGGGTTTGAAATCAGCGCCGGGTGACTTGTCCTCAGTCCCCATCCGTCTGCTCATTTCTTGTGCTCTTCAGGAGTTTGCCTGTCAGACCTTTTGGAGGTTTGATCCTGGGAGCAGCTGAAAACCTCAGTCTTTTCTCTGTTGAGCTTCCTGATGAAGCAGGAAACGTGTCTGTGTACAAGAAATGTATTATTCAAGTCATTGCTCCTAGAATTCCTTTTTCATGTGAAAGTTTGTGTTGTTTATCCAAGTGTATAGGAAGTGTCCTTATAGAAGAGCTCCTGTGAGGGGTTTTGCCAAGATGCTTGCAGTTCCATATAAAAACCTATTTTTAATTTCTGAATATATATTAACTTTTTCGAGTCTTCTGTTGCAACCATTTCTTCCTGTCAAGTAGGAAATGACATTATGATGTTATGAACACACTATGATAATACAAGCTAAGGTCGTGGAGAGGCTCAGAAGTTTTCACATTCCATACAGATGGTTTTTTCAAAGTCGTTTTATTCTTTGACGTGGGAAAGAAAGAAGGGTTGTTTCGGTGGAAGCCTTTGAAGGCTTTGCACAAGTGAGAACATTTTTGCTCATGTTCGCCCTGGCACTGGCTGTCAGCAGCTGAAAGGGCACCTTGTTGACTCTGGTACAGGGCTTGTCACTCTTCACACACAGAGGGAGAAGTGATGGTCACTTTGACCCTCCACCCTGACATTTACATTTAATCCACGTCAGGCTGTTTGGAAAGAAGGACCGCTTCACCCTGGGGAATGTGTTTTTGCCTGTTTCCTCCAGCTTTCAGGGAGGTGAAAGATAATTGTGAAGAAATGGTTCAGAGGGCGCTTGTTGGGCCTTCGGCCTCCTTGTTTTGTAGGGCTATGGGGAGCAGGGATTGGCAAATGGCAGGATTGCAGGTAATGTGTTTCTATTAGGGTCTCTCTGTTGTATTAGAGAAGGCACCTGGCTATTCTGTGGTATTTTTGAGCCATTAAGGAACATAACGATCACATCATTTCGTAGTTCACTGAGATAGGTATCATTCTGTGAGCCTTTGCTGATTAGATAAAAATTGGCTCAGGAATATTTGGGTGTTTCTCATTATCTGAGTATATCTTAAATTTCTCTGTCTGTAGATTGTGGCAAGCTGAGTCTGAATAAACTTCTCTTGTTCAAATCCAGGAGGGGACTTGGGTGTCACCCCCCCTTTAATGTAAAAATGTTTTTGTCAAAGAAAGAGCCAAAAAGAACAAGGAACAAGACACCCCCAAACTTATCACCTGGCGACTTCCAAAAGTACTCCAGGACTTTAATCAATCAATGGATATTTCTTATCTTCTTATTAATACTGACCTCTATTAATATTTGCTTAATCTGATCCGTAAATTGTAGTAGCACAGAGCAAGTCCAAAAAATGTGAAGAATTTACACGTGGAATTTAAACATATGTGGCTTAAACTGAGCATATGGTGCTTTTACTGACAGGTACCTGTGCATGTGCTTTGCCTATGGATAAAGCAATTAGCTGATTAGTAAATGCTGAGTAAGTGATAATTGTTATGCCAAGAGGTAAATAAATACACATAAAACATCCGTATTTCTGTTTAGAATGCTTCATGTGAATATACGAGCAGCTCTTTAAGTCCCTCTGCATTTTGGAAGCAGAAATCAGGGTTTGGTAGATCTTGTGAGAGATTTTTGGGTTCTGCAAATTAAGTTTCATGACTTTGAACCCAGCATTATACTGAACCGGATAGGACAGAAATAAATGGTATCAAAATCAGATTTTTATGCCCTGAATGTAAAACTCTGTTTTACTGTTTTGCAGGACATCTCAAGGATTTTGTCTGTAGTTTAGTGCCGCCAAAATGTAAATATTTTACTCTGTGCTGGGCTCTTAAAATGTAGATTTAACTCCAAAGGCAGGAAGGGTTTGAAAAATACTATATAAAGTCTGAAATTCCTAAGAAGGAAGTGCTGTGCATGCTCTTTCTTCACATTTCTTTTTCAGCTACAGTAATTTAGGTTTTGGCCTATGATGAATTCTGTCATAAATTAATACCGGAATATACTTTTCAACTTTGGAGTAAATTTTGCTGAAATTAATCTGGAAACCCTCCCATGTTTCAGTGAGAGATCAAAGAAAATCCCAAATGGAAAACATGCTTTTGAGAGGGGGGGAAAAAATAGTTCTGAGTTGTTAAACTCTTGTAATGAAGATAACTTAATTAAAATCAAAGCAAAACTAATTAAGAACTTAAAAGTGCAAGTTTTTGGTTGCATAATATCCCTGAAACATGGCAGAATGGGTTTATTATCATTGGCAGAGCTCCTGGTCATGCAGACAGGTGATGCCAGTGTGTCCCAATGGAAATGTACAGCTGGATTTCAATTTTCTGACCACTCCCTTTGGCCTTTCTGCTCTTTGTTAGTCTTCCTGCTCTTTTGCTTCTGGAAAAAAAAGTTACTATTTTGGCAGTAAATTCCCCTTCTCTCATATGAGGTTTTTTCTGGGTATGCAGCTAGGGACAAACTAGCTGTGGTCTATCAGTTTATCGTTTTTATTCATGTATTTATGGTTCATTCCTTGATCTAACCATTCTGAAGTGGAAGGAAAAAGTACGTTCACACACACATCCCCCTAGTCTATGTGCATCTTTTCTTTCCCTCTTCCTTGAAAATGGAGAGGAAATGGAAAATTTCAGCTTTTTTTGGGTTTTGTTTTTTTTTTTTTTTTATTCACTTGAAACACAGTGAAAATATTTTTAAGTGCAAAATTAAATGAAATCAGTTTGTGAGGCATTCTTACTTCACATTGATCTTAAGCTATTGCTGTAGAGGCTTTAAAATATGGTGTTGTGATGATCTCTAATCCTTCAACATTCATTCCCATCGTGCTTGTATCGTATCCTTCAAGAGCTTCTCTAGGAATGTGCTTTTTGGGTTAGCGTGCACATGTGGTTTTTCTGAATATTTAGTGAAAGCCTAATGAGCAGGCTCCCTGCTCTAACGGATCAAGACTTCACTAGGCTGAGTTTTGCTCACTTTGAAGAGCGTTGCCATATGGGAGGTTTGTTTTTTTCGGCCTCTCTCAGGTGCTCTTGGCAGATGGAGCTGGAAGCGCTCGGAAGACAGAGCGCCAGGCAACTCCCATCCAAGCAGCTGTGGGGTCACCAAGACCACAGCAGGAGCCTGGCAGATGCTCAGAGAGCCAAGCAAGGGACTGCTGGAAGTGGGAAGCACAATTCTGGAATTCAGCAGCTTCTCTGGGCACCTGGTTCCTTGACCAAGGCAGTTCTTAATTAGATTCACAGCGAATCGTTTCCAGTCCCGTGACAGAGCTGGGGAACACTCAATTATATCAGTGTTATCTCCCATATATCATTCTTTTCAAGAGCCCTGTTGACCTGCCTTTCTTCACAGCATTCCCTCAAATAGGAAGGGTCCAGATCCCTTTGACCCTGAACAGTGCATGTGATCGCAGGCAGTGATCTTTATCCCTACTTATTTAGGAGCTGAGTGCAAGTTTACAGAGGGAAATGCCTTTTTAATCCAGGAGCATTCCTGGTCCAAGGAGACATCAGTCAGTCACTGCCTTGTGTGCTGGTTGGTTGATTGGTTTGTTTCCCTTTTTTCCTCTTTTCTTTTATCATCATAATGGAATTTTGCTATTTCCAAGTTCAGTGTAATTTCATACATTATAATTCTAGTTGCTTTCCTAATGAAGATTTTGAGCTTTGTCCTCTTTAAAAAATGTTCATCTTTAAAAAAAAAACCCAACAAAAACCAACATGTTTTTGGCTGTGGGAACATTGACTTTAAAACAAAGGCACCAGGTTTTCTTTCTTTTTTTTAAACTTTCCTTCTAAGAGGCCCTGCCAGGTGTTTGCAGCGTAGGATAGAAGCATAGGAGTAGTATCCTTAGGGAGGCAAAGCTTTCATTTACCCATAGAGGGATGATTTCTCACCATCTGCTCTGTATCTCAAAGAACTGGGATGTTAAAAACGTGAATTTTCCCATCCACTGGGAGCTTTCCTGTACAGCTCACATATTACAGAAGGAAAAAGGTGTCACTGAAAAGAACTGTTTTACTTCTGGGCCATCATAGATGACTCTTTTTTAGCAAGAGGGTTGTTGTGGTTTTTGTTTTATTATTTTAAAGCCCACTAATTAGTGAGTGTTCATGATTAACTGGTCAAATCCATTCTGTAAATAAAACAGCTGAAAATAAAAATAATTCCATAGTTATGCAAAATAAAAACATTTGAGAAAGCGCTTTCAGAGCCAATAAAACCCTGAGGTAATATTAAAGTGCTTCATTCTAAAGAATATCTATTTTTCAAAGTGTTTTATAAGTCAGGTTTTTTTCACTCTGCTAAGTTTTTCTCAAGATAGAGAATATAAAAAGCTTACATCTCCATAATTTCTGTATTGTTGCATAAAATGGAAAGCAAGAATTTAATAGTATGGAAATAGCTTATTTTTTTCCATTTTTTTTAAATAGTAGCAAACAATCCTTTTTGAAGTACACACACTCAACTCTGAGCTCTGTGTGAAACTACTTTTTAGAACTTCTTTATATCCAGTTACTTAGGCTATTTTGATAGTCTTTGCCCAAAAGGGGAACAAATGCAAGATTTTTTTTGTGTAGACATGTGTGACCATCTGCAGGTTTGAAAGAAGCTGTTGCACTAGGGAAGGGATAATCACCCTGCCAGGTTTTGTTTCAGACAAGATTTCTATTCTATAGGTGTTGCACATGTAGTTATTTGGGGAGGTTGGTGCAGAACCAGACACTTGTGTGACCTTGACTGTAGAAGTGTTTTTACAACTTTACATTTCTATATTTATTCAGTAATATTTTTCACTTAGCGGTCGGTTCAGAAACCTCTCTAAGTAAATAAATAAATGAATTTGTTACTCCTAATAATGAAAGAATTTTCAACTGTTTTTTGCTCTGACGAGTAATCATTGCAGAGCTGAATAGATAAGTGAACGTTTGGCAGTTCCAGTTTTAATATTCCCTGGTCTGTTGGAAGCAGATGTGCAATACACAGAAAATTACAGTTCATCCTGTAGCAAAAGCAGAAATTCATCATGGATTTCAAGAATACTCTAAAACCAAATATTGTAGAGTTCTTCTGTGTGTTTCTTGTACTACTCTACATCTTTGAAATGCTAAAACTTGCCAGACTCTCTCCCTCCTTCTGACTTCTTGGATGGTTTTTCAAGATGTGCTATCAAAGCAGAGCCTTTAATCATCTCCCTGAAAGCTTTAAGCAAAACCACTCCATGTAAACTTATACTCTTAATTACACAGTTACTCATTTTTGCTGTTGAGGGGAAGGAATTAAGATATAACAAAAATCCTTTCATTCTTGAAGGCTTAAAAGAAGTTGTGATATAGTTATTTTAAGAAATATGGAATCTATCTACATAGTAGTTGCAAATTTGGCTTGTTGTAAAATGGAATGGTAGTTGAGAACCTGACCTCAGAAATCAGGCCTGCACACAGGAAATGATTAAATGATGGCTTTAATAAAGTATTCTTGGTGTTTTTTTTCCTTTAGTAGTAATACATCCCATGGCTTTTGGAGCAATTAAGCCAATGGAGAGATCTGCAAATGGATTGGGTGTTGTCTCCTTCTTTATCCTTGGTTTTATTTCTTGTGACAGTATTGACTGCAGTGAAGTTATTTCTCTCTTGTGCCAGTGTAAGAATAATGAGGAAACCTTTTCCCAGCAATCTGCAATGTAACCTTGTGGAAGACACTTCTGTAATTTATATATTGATAAAATGAATATAATATATTGCACAGAGGTTTTGTGAGCTTTAATTAATATTAGAATAGTTTTACATTGAATAATGATGGAATAGTCTTGAGTTAATTAACTCTAGATCTCAAGGACATCAGCCTGTGGTGGTTGAATGCAGCAGATAGTGTGGGTGTGCAAAACTTCCAGAATTGCCCTCTTTTAAAAGCCATTGTTTTCAAGGTGTTCCAGTGTTGACTTTAAATTCTTTGTTTGCAAATTGGTCACATGAACTATAAAATAATTTTTATATAAAATGGAGGAAGGATTTGGTCATTAAATTCTGTCTAAGGAAATCGCTGAAAATAGATATGTGTACTTAAGTAGAACTTTGCTTACAAAAATACATCCTTGAAAATTTGATTACTTGAAGGAATTTAAAAATATTTTCTGTGGCAGGAGAGGTGAGTCAGGAACCTCCCTGCTGGTAACTTGACATTAAGGCTTGTTGGTTTCTATCTGGTGAGATAGATACTATCTATCTATAGATACTATAGATAGATAGTATCTCACTAGATAGATAGATACTACTATCTATCTAGTGAGAAGCTACTTCATGGTGAAATATTTAGAAAAATGCAGATTTTCTTAAAATTTTATTCCATAAAAGTAGATCCTGGTGATGTTGTTCCTGTCAGGTTGGAAGGGCAGCTCCCACTGAACCCTCAGCTGGATGTTAGAGTTCCCTGAGTGAGGGTATCAAGTACCACTAAATTATTGCCTCATATTGTTGGCTTTGATTTTTGCTCTTTGAATCATTTCATTTTCACTTTTGATTTTCGTTTCTTTTTTTTTTTTTTTTT
>VYXD01007326.1:358613-419751 GCA_013397195.1 Hylia prasina
TCGCCTTTAACCATTTCACTGTAACCCATTCTCATTTCCAGAAGAGCATCCCTTGTGTGACGTAGGGGAGTTCCTGTGCCACGATGGTGCCACTTGTGTGTCCTGGCACTGGCTGTGTGACGGGGAGCCCGACTGTCCCGATGATTCTGATGAGTCCTTAGACACGTGTAAGTAAAGGAGGAGCTGCTCTTTGCTTTTATCTCCTTTTTAAGCTGTAACATTTTCGTTGACACTGGCTGCTCAACTGAAAGGGCACGACATATAAACCATTTTGGTTTTTTATATGTCGTGTATGAGTCTTCCTGCCGAGGGGAGCAGGTTGCACTCAGTGCAGGTGGGAGACAGAAGAGATGGACGAGATGGACAGTGTTTTGTTCTTGTGCCACTCTCACTGGAGCACTGTCACTGGAGTGTGTGTGCCCTCTGCTCTCCCCGAGCTGGTGATGGGCTGAGAGGGGAGAGGCAGAGTCAGGCACAAATGTGCTCCTCTAAATACATTTAGGGGGACGTAGGGTGGAAGGGAAGAGTGCAAAACATTTTCAATAGAAATGGGAAAAGCATAGAAACATCAAAGGGAGGTATGAAAGACGATGTGAGAGCTATGAGGGGGAAATAAGCAAAGAAAGGAAGATGATGGAAAGCTTTAATAAAACATATTTAATTATAGTGAAGACCTTGTTGGTTTTTTTAATGTGGCTAAGAGCTTTTGAACACCAGAGTAGCAACCTTACAGACTTTTTTTTCTTATCAGCCTTGTAGACTGCTGATGAGGTGTTATTAAATCTTAATGTTCCCTTGTTTCCTGTGTTCTGAGGAAAATGAGGGAATTTCCTGATTTTATCCCCAGGATAATCACTTAATGTAAGAGAAGAACCATGTATTTTGTATCAAAGCAATACTGACAATCAGGAAGGCTGGAAATGGGGTTTGCTGCTCAAAGAAAAGAAAATATCAAACATCAGACAGTATTTAGGAGTCTGATCTTTCAAATGAGGGACAGAAGCTCAAGATGTCTGGGAGCCATTTCTGTCTGGGCAAACACTGCAGCGCTGATTGAGCCTTCCTCCTCTGCAGCTGATCAGAAAATTGCCTCGGGGCTGTGGCCAGGGTGCTCTGATTAACCACCTTCCACACACTCTGGGGCTCTCCGCAGCAATATCCAGCAGTGTTGGGTGCAGCTGGGATTTTGTTCCTGCACTGCTCATTGATTACCCCCTCTCTGATGTGTTTTCAAGCACAGCATTAATACGTGCAGGTAAAAGTTGTTTTCTAACTAATGAATATTGAGACAGGAGCACACGAATGGTCAGAGGGTTTTTAACTTGCCTCGTGATATTCACCATGTAGTTCCAAATCCAACAGCTAGCTGGATGTCCAGGTATTTTCCTCTTGGGAACTTTGCATGGTTATTGCACTGGTTTGTAAGACCTGTGTTCAGCAATGCCATTTAAAGTTGTGGCATATTAAAAACATGGCATTTGGAGTTTACTGATGGCTGGAAAAAAAGGGGAGGGAGTGGGAAAGAGAGTCTACACTTTTCTAACATCAACCAGCATGCTCCTCTCAGAAACCCCTTCCCCTTTGTGAACAGTTTATGTCAGATGCTTTCCTTAGTCTGTCCTAAACTAAAAATAGGGGTCAGCACTGTGGCTTTTCTGGTTGTAGAGAATGTGCTGGAATCCTCATTCTTTTCCAGCTTCTGTGGCCCTTTGCTGCTGGTTAATGAGGTGCCTGGGCCAGAGCTGACTGTGTGGGCTGAGATAATAATTGCCTTAGGTCTGCTGCCCTCTCTCACCGTCTCAATGCAACCCAGCCCAGGACTGAATGAGAACCAAGCCACAGCACTGGGATGTTGGGTGATGCTTTATTACATAATTACTCACAATTTTGTTTTGCACTGGATGGTTCTGTATTTTTTTTAGTCAGCACAATTTGCTGTCAAATTGTTGAAATATGCATGCCTACTCTGGCTTCATCAGGTAAGTTGTTTCTCATTAAAAATGAATATGATGCTCCTGAATTTTCCTGCTGATACTTTGCACCACAGTGTCTGTAAGAACTTATATATTACATTAAAAATATTCTTAGGCTGTGTTTGATCCCTGGTGCTAATGCCAGGGACGCAGCACATTCAGTTTTTGTGCACTGAGTCATATGTCTGTTTGTTTTAGATGAATTTGTCAGCTCTTTTTTTGACTTACATATGATGAATTATTTGGTGTAGCCTGACAGATATTGCTAGTTGTTCCTATAGCCGTAAACAAATGGATTTTGATTGATTTTCTGTGGATCTGTGCCTGGTAATAGGGTTTTCTGGGTTCTAATAATGTGCAAGCATTGATCAAAGCTTTTCCTGCAAGTGGAAGTTCTTAACTTCTCTCCTGTGGGGATTTCAAAGTGCAGAAAAGGAGAGAAATTCTCAAGCTGCAGCTTTTCCCATGGTGAGAGTATGAGAAGTCTTACTGGTCTCATTGCTCAAGCACCTATTTACAGAAAACCTAGAGGAACTAAATATCTTTGTGAGCAATCTCCTGGTGGCATTTTAACCAAGTGTTGCCATAGACCCTGAAAGTTGTTTGGCTGCACAAACACACGTGGTATGCCTGTATCACCCAATTTCCTCAGGAACCCCCCTGAAATCCTGCAGTCTAGTTCTTTTATTGTAAGGAGATGAAGGATGAGACAGAAAAGGGGGAAATGGTGGCATCTTTAGTTATTGTTGACTTCAGTGTCTGTTGGTAAAGGCTTGGGCAGGCACAGCTTCCTTGAGCTTTAAAGGGGTGTGGTGGAGGTGTCCTGGTGGTTTTTTCAGTCAGCAGAAAACTTCCAGCACCAGTGTGTTCCTCTTCTACTTCCCACCTTCCTCTAAATGGTCTCTCAAACAGCTTTGTAAAAGGAGAAGTGAATTCCTACAGCTCCTACTCTTGTGTTCTCTTCCATTTCTTAGCAGCTGTAGTTCTTTCTGCTGTCTGAAGATTCTGGTTTTTACAGTACCAAGGAACCTGGTAATTTATAATGAATAATTTAGTGAACAAATTTTGTTGCTTTTCTGTTCCAGAGTTGTTCATGAGAAAATTGATTTTTGGAAAAAAAAAAAAAAAGTGTATTAATAAAACTCTTGACCAAGTAATTTTTATGCTTTCTTGGGGGGTCTCTTGGTTGTTCATGGGTTTTTTTGCAAATAGTCAGGATTCGAAAATCAATTTACTCAACCTAATCAGATGATGCTGGATTCTTCACTAGGCTAAATCAGCAAGCTCACTCAAAATCAATAGAACTTTATCAGCCAGCCCAGAATCTGGCCAGACAGTTTGGCTTTTACAGATAGCTGTGAGTCTGGAGGTTGATGCAAATGTTCAGAGGGCCCTTCTGTTAAAAGGAAAAATAAAATGGCTGCCTGCAGACTCATCTGGTGTGATTTTAGTGAGACAATTACAGAACTCAAATCCATTGTTGAAAAGCACAAGAGTTTAAAAACATAACATTGACAAAAGTTTGTATATTTGTATCATCAGCTGACTCCACTACTGCCAGATGTAGGCAGTTACTACTTAGAAACATCAATGTAATACTCATTTTCTTGGGAATAGTTTTAGTGATGTTTTGGGGGATTTTTTGGTTGTTTGTTTTATTTTTGGTTTTTTGATTGGATTTTTTGGCTTATTTTACCGTTCTTGCCACTAGTGTTGGTCCTAAGCTGTAAGTATTATCTTAGCAACTGCAAGTAGAGAGCTTCACTGAATTTTTATATCTTAAAGATCCAGTTAATAGCATATTTTTGGGGTTTTTTTGGGTACCTGTATGTTTTGTGTTCCACAACTGTACCTCTAATAACATATTCATCCTAAGTAAGCCATGCCCGAGGAATACCATGGTTGCTGAAACCAGACAAATATTTGATGTGATGTTCTATTACCTGCTTTTCTCCTCAGCCTCCTACTAACAGAGCTGAGATCTAAAAGGTGCATTGGCAAATTACTCCCTCCATTCAGTACTTAAGGCTTTTTCTGTGTGTTTGCAGCTTCAGAACTCGTCTGGCTTGCATGTTGTTTGCAAATCTCAGCTCACCAGTGCCTCTCTGTCAGAATGTATTCTGCCAGAGCGAGGTGAAACAAAGGAGCAGGGAGAGAAGTTGCTGATTTTCCAGAGCTTCTTTTTGAAGCTGTGCACAGTGATTATGTTTGGGCAATGTGATGCTGGGTGCAGCAGTTCCAGCAAGGGCTGTTGGTTGTCTCTCAGCCATGGAGTAGAGGAAGGTGCTAGAACAGTACCTGATAGTTGCCCTGTGAGGAGAGGCTTGAGGTGTGAACGATGTTCCCCTGAGCTCCTCTGGAATCTGTCTGTGGTAGAACAAGCAGCAGAGCTCTACAGCAGCACAGCTACTCATTAAAACCATCTGGGACCCCAAGTACTGCTTGAATGAATAACCCATGAGAGGGGATCAAACCCTGCAGGATCAGATGTCCTATTAACAGAGCAGAGCTCTAAAAGGAACTGCCAAGTCCAAAAGTGCTTGATGCTCATTTATTTTAGCAGCAACAAAATCGTGAAAACATCTCACTCCTCACAGCCACAACATTTCACTCCTTCTTGTCTCTCCTATTGTCCTCAACGGCTCTTTCTTTGTGATCCTGACACTGTTGATCTGGTGTTTGAGCTTTCCTAAATGTTACCCAAATACTCTTTTCATACCTCCACACATACAGTTTATTGGTGGCTGACTGGCCCTGCACTGAAGGAACTCTGGTTTCCATTAATAAATCATCAGATTTGAATGGCCCTTGTCTTTGGAAGTTTGAGTACATGTGCCCTTATCGTTACATGTTGAAATTATTTCTGATAATTATCTTCTTCTGGGATTTTAGAGGATGTCAGTGTCTACAAACATTATAGTGATTAAACTGAAGCTGGAGGAGCAAAAGAAATGCAGCAACCAGAAGTGCCTTGTTTAAAAGCTTGAGTCTCACTTTGTTTGCTAAAAGTGTGTCTTTCATTATCTGGATGCTAATTATGGGAGACTAGTTTCAGAAGCTTAAAAATTGTTAATTGGGTACCTCTCTTGTAGTTCTTTTACCAGCAAAGGATAAGATAATTGGATGCAATGTTGCTCTTGTGGTATGAAACAATAAAGATAAAATTTCCTAAAGCTCCTAATTCTTTTATGAGTAGATTCATTGAAATTCAATAGAAGCTGGGATCCCAAACCACTCTTTAGTAGCTTTGGAAATTCCCAGCTCAATAAATAATGTGCATACATTGGAGGTGCACTGCCATGAAGCTGCTAAAGGTAAATGAAGAAAATGTTGGACATGAGGGGAAAATGTGGTCTTGTGTTTTCACTCTTTATAATTTTGGCGTGTGTAGTTACTGTTGAACAAGGAATCAGATCTATAAAATACCTTTTTGCACCTATTTTTAGCAAGATATTTGAACTTCTTACTGGCCAGATATTGATTTAATCTGCTTTGATGAATGGGTACTCCCTTTTTCTCTCTGCATCAGGATTGTTCCTATCAGTAGTGTAAAACTTCTAAAGCTGTTGTAGGAAATGAACCACAACAAAATGACAAATGTCAACAAATTTTATCAAACTGCTCTTAGTTTACATAAAATTAGGTTAAATGCTTAATGTAGCAATACAATATTGCCAACTTTTATGTTAGCTGGGGAGAAGTGTTCCTGACAGAACAAGAGTAACGTTTTGAAGGAGTATTAACTTTCCTGATACTGTTTTTACAGACCTGAAACAAAACACGCTTCTCACTGAGGCTCTTCTTGCAGTTCACCCTGGCAAAGCTGCTGTGGTTGGTGGACACTGGTAAAGAAAATATTTATACAGGCATTTTTATTCTGTCTGGAGTCTTTGCCATCCCGTTTACTGGCATGTAACCTGTCAGGGTGCTGTGCTTCATCCCATCCAGGTAGTTTGCTGGTGTCTGCTGGAAAACATCTCTGTGATTGTGACCTGGGCTTCAGTTTTTGACTTTTTTTTTGGTTTTTTTCTCCTTCCTGGAAAGGAAGGAGAAAACTGGGAAACCAGAGAGCTCATCCCCTGCAGGAAAGGTGTTTTTGCTGGTGTGATGGGATTGCTGATGTTCTGGTAGTTAACAGGGTGTTAGAGCAAACAGTCTGGAAAGGATGGGTGTCTGTGGTGCCCCTACCCTCTAAGTCCTTTGGGAAGGTTACAGGGAAGCACCCCCTGAGACAAATCCTGCACTGCCATCAGTGTGGAGGAGCTCAGCCTGTTCCACTGCGGTGTCTGGGGCTGCTCTTGATGATGCTCAGTTGCCATCCTAGAGGGGATCATTCCTGGAGGATGTTCCTGCCTTTCACTCCACTGACTCTGCTCCTTTTCCCTCTGGGCCCCCCCAGCTTTGGCTGCTGGGGAGTGCTTGCCTTGGGCCAGGGGATAACTTTGATGCTTCTGCATTTACTTTCAGCCACAGCCAGCATACAGGCAGTGCTGTGTGAGGCTCCAGAGAACATTTAGAGGCAATTCCTTTTTCTAATTTCCCAATGGGCTCTGCTGCTACTTCTGAGGCATAAGCACGTTGTCCCATCACTGGGATGCAAGTGTTTGCCTTTCCTGCATAAATCAGTTTATTCACTTTTTTTCAGGGGGAGCGACTTTAAATACTTGGTGGGATTAGACAGTGTCAGGTAACACCATGGGAACTAAAATTTACACCAGGCTGAGCATAAGGATCTTGGAAGAGCAAGGTGTGATCCTGTGCCACTTGAGTCAGAAATGTAGAGATTCTCATTCCTGGTGAGTCAGGCACTGCTGCCTGAGCTCTGAAGGGCTGGCAGCAGCAGCCTGGCCCCCAGCAGCTTCATGAAGTAATGGGATACAATTTCAGCTTTCTGAATAAAAAACCACTTTTTTCTTAAACAATTATTTACAAGTGCCCTGCTACACTCAATTACAGATTGGGATTTGGCAGGAAATAGAATTACTTGCTTCTGCTAATTTTCTTTAAAGCATTTTAAAGACTAAAAGTACTTAGTTACATTTTGTGCTTTGTTTTTTTCTTTTTTTGTTTTTTTTTTCCTTCCTACTTTATTTTCTATTCTGTGTATTCATTTCACTTTGGTTTCCAGTCTGAAAGTTCTTTAACATTGTCCTTTACATAGTCCAAACACTTAAACCTGTTCCAGCCAAATATAATTACATTAAATAGTAGTTGAAGGCTTTGGATTTTATTATCATTTGGAAGTTGGTGTGTTACATATGCAGATATTTAAACAGTTATTTATACTTTGTCAATATAAACAGTTACATTAACTCTTACTGTAGGCAAATGGTTTTGGTAAGGTGAGCTCATTTCTGGTGTGCTAGGAATGATTCTTGCCTTGCAAATGTATAGCAGGAGATTTGTGTGGTGCACAAAAACATTAAGAAAGAAGAATTCCTTTGTTTTTAAATGCTTTCAGTGCATAAAAAGAGAATATCCTTATAGAAGATTTTCACTTCTATTCAATGAAGTGCTAGGGTTTGTCACTATCTGAGTACATAAAACACATAAAATTAGATTTCATTTTGCCTTTGCACATGGTGCAAAATATTCAAAATCTTTAATTATGAATTTGGGGGGTTGATGGTGTCAAAACCACAGATTTGCTAGTCTGGGTTGATGATGAGAACTGCATGGGGAGGAATCATGGACCTGTTATTGCACAGAAACTCAGCAGCTCTGGCAAGGGGTCCAGGATCAAATAAGTGTAATTTCAGTGGCTCTCTGGCTGCATATTTTCCTTTGGAATAAAGTAAGCAACAAGAAGTTCAGTGTTGAAGGATGTAAAGGTCATTGCATCTCTCAGTGACACAGTTATTAGAAATACTACCTCCTTCTTTTTACCTGCACCTGATTATCCTCAGCACGATTTTCCAAAGTGATTTATGGGGAATTCAATTAAATGGCTGCCAGCAAAATGAGCTTCTTTTGAGGTCTGTGGAAACATGGAGATGTAATCCAAGGCAAGCACAGAGCCTTTGAAGGGTGATGCCCAATACCTAAAACTCTGAAATAGCTCATTTATGGATTAATTGCTTGCTAAAACTGCAGTTCCTACACAGAAGCAGATCTAATGGGATATATACTCACAAGACGAGAAAATGAAAAGATCAGTCTTCTGAAAAACCTATAAAAGTAATTCGTACTTTGAGGAAGACTTTGTTTTTAAGTTTTTTAACCCAAAACAATTTTATTTTCATAGCTAAGCTATAAATTACAAATAAAAAACCCCTAAAAATGATAATAATAAAAATCTGAAAAAGGAATTTCAGATGGGGAGAGACAAGATGAAAAGACGTGGCACAGTTTGTCTTTCCTGAGGTTGTGCTGGCTGTTAAGCTGAGCCTAATGGCTTTAGTTTTTCTTTCTCAGAATTGAATTTCTTTCTCAGAATTTTCTTTCTCAGAAATTGAAATTTCTCAGAATTTTCTCAGAATTTTCTTTGTCAGAATGCTTCCTGACAGCATTTGGCCACAAGTCAGACACTTGTTTCAGCGTGAGGCATGGCTTGGGTGTGGGCTGTCTGTCAGGTACACGGGCTGTGTGCTCTGCCTTCACAGGAGGGATGTGTCTCCTGCCCTGGGAGCACAGGAGACCCCGGTGAGGAGCTGAACAGGAGCCCTGTGCATCCAAGCACTGCAGCACTGGGGCAGAAAATGCCCCACATGTGCCAGGAGCTGGTCATTAGGCAAGGGAGGGAGCAGAGATGTCAGGTTACAGTCCGGGGGCTTTGTTTGGGCTTCTCTTAGAAACCCTTTATGGTATTTTGGTCCCCATTTCTATGCACGTTTATTTACAATCCATTTAATTTGTGTTGTGTTTAACAAGAGTTTTATTTTTTATTTTCTTTTCTCCTCTTTCATATTTATGTCCTTGCAAATCTCTCAAGGCTTTCTGCACATCAGTTGAGCCCTTTCACTGTAGCACTGCATTTTCACACAGTATTTTGTTTCTCCCTAATCCTTACTGTTGCTTTATTCATTACTTTCACACTTTTCTGGCTTTTTTTTCTGAGTTCTGCTGACAAACTATTTAAACTGCTATGAAAACTATTTTTCATTTTCCGTGTTCCTTTATTTTTCCTCTCTCATCATCATCAACAGGTTCCCTTTCCCTTCTCGTAGGTCTCATCAGTTTTGCTGATAACCCAAAGCTACTTGTTCATTTTCTGTCTCAGTTTTTATCTTCCCATTAACAATCCTTTGTGCCTTGCTGTCCTGTGATGCTGCTGTTGTTCAAGAGTCAGCGTCAGGAAAAGAGAATATTTTGGGAAATGAGGAGTGCACCTTTTGCAGGGTAATTCAGCCAGATCCCCGAGCTGATTGTGAGGGTGTTGACTTTTAGGCTGTCAATTAGGCTTTCTCTGCCAGGAGTAGCTCTGCTATAAGGGAAGTGGAGAAATTGCTGTATCACAGCATTGTCTGTTGATTAGACATTGATAAAATGTAGAAACGTATTTAGGAGAAAACATAAGTATATAGCATCATCAACCCCCTTCTTCACTCTGCTGACATCAAAAGGTAATTTTTGATAATGCAGGGATTTATAAATTACAGCAATCTTGGGTATGAAATGGCTTGTTGAAAGATTTTTATCTGAGGTGATGCTACTTCACCCAATTGCACTGAGGCTCATTACAAATGTTTATAATTATAATGATACATCTGGCCTGTAGATCCTACACTGGGAGAAATGTCATGGGCTTAAATGGAGGGCTGGATGGAATTCTTATTTATCGCTTGAAATTGCCCCAGTAATAATCATTTTTCTTCTCCTTCAAAATTACTGATGAACACATCTCTCATTAGCAAGGGGATGAATTTCTGGAAGAAAAGTAAAATTGCTTTTTTTGAAAATAGGGCTGTGATTTAAAGTAAGAGTTTATATATGTTTTTAGTGATGACAGGCACAGTAATTTTAGTCAGCAAAGAGGGCACTTTTCCTTGGATGAAGAAATGGTGCAAGACCAAAACCTCTGCTCACAAAGAGTAAGTAGTGCATAACTATGACAGAAGAGTGGAGCTTAATAAAGCAGTAAAGAAAAAGATAAAAAATAATTTCAAATGGATTGAGATTTAATAAGAATTTAATTCCTTATGTTAACTTGCAAATGTACAGCTCTAATCCAGAGAGTCCATATTTTAGCAGCTCTTACTTGCAGCTAGTTCTGGGGGAAATTTTAACTGTGCCAGAGGAAACATTTTCAAGACTGTGTTGCTAAACACCTTCATGTGACATTGCTCAAAGATGCATCAGTGTGCACATGCAACCACTTTGGAGCACTGTGAGCTGTGCCCTCAGAAACCATTCTTAAACAGTATGGAAGACTTGGGATATGCCCAGTATGAGGTAATTTCAAATTAGTTTTACTCATGAGAGCAGCCATTTACAGGACTGGACCCAAGTTTGTGTTTGTACTTCCTCACAGAGAATGCTAAATTAATTTTTACCATCTGCCATTTATAACCTTGTTAAAGGCACAGGTACGGCTGTTAATGGTAGGTATGCAGTAACATGAGTTATGTCAGAGTAAAATGTGGCAAACTTATTTTTCATTATTTAACTGTTGCAACAAAATCTAGGACTGGAGGGAGAAACCTATTATTTCATAGGATAATAAAATCACCTCTGAAGCTTTTCTACTCCTTCCTTCACTTGTTAAGCAGTCATAAATAGGCCAGGGCTACCAGGAGTGTCTCTTGCTGCCTTTGTGCTCAGGCTGTGGACGATATTGTGATGGCATTGTCTAACTCATTTTTTTTGCTCTGCTTCTACACCTTCTGCTTCTATTGATCTCTGAGGCAGTTTTTAAAAAACTATGTAGACTAAAGCTGTCTAAGGTGGTTCTCTTCTTTTTGCAAGACATAGCTTCATTTACAAGTGTGCTGTGTAACCTGAAGCCAATGAGCTCAGGTACAAAAACCCAGGTACAAATAATGAACAGTATAAATAATGGATATCTGCTGTACTATGAAGAGAGCAGTTATACAGTGTAACACCTGTTTGGTTCAATAACAAAGTAAAAACCACATTATTCTCTAGTGAAATCTGACTGTATTTTCATAGAAAAAACAGCAGCTATTGTCATTTTGCCTTTCAATGGATTTGTCTCCACCTTCCTAACCCTTTTCAGTCCCAACTGATGCTGTCATCCCAAATTCTGTTGTCAGTCCCTGGGAAGTCAAGTGCAGGAAGATGTGCAGTGAGCTGGGGCCACAGTGTCAGCATGTGCTTTGTCCAGCATATAAAATTAGTAAGGGAACATGTTCAGACACTGTGTTTTCCATAATAACAAAGGCTTTGTTCCATTGATCTGTAATTCCGAGTTCGAAATGAGACAATTCAGTTTAGTAGCAGCCTTATTTTCACAGTTGGGATTTTATTCAGTAACCAGTACTAAGTTCTGTGTCCAAGACAGAGAATAATCTTCTCCCTCTTTCCTCTTTACCCAAAGCTGGGATTTTGGATATTTTTTTTTAATTTCTACTTGCAGATGTAAGTGTACTGAAGGCTGTGGTTTTACTCATTAGGCTTCCCTAACACCAAGTCTCATTTCTTTTTGGCTGCACTGGAGTTGTCTCCGAGGTCAGCCAGGTCAAAGCTGCAGTTTCTGCAAGTAACTATAAAGCTTCTTCCCTACTAAAAGTCCCAGGGATTTGAATGTGCCTGATGAATAAGGTCAGTTGAAATGAACTACCTTTGTATTTGCAAAATTATTTCATTTGCCTTGTTCTCATCTTCCTTCATGGTGGCTTTGGCCTGGCCTTCCACCCGAGTCACGCCTTGATCTGCAGTGGACGTCATGCTACCCTGACTGTGTGACTTCATGGCAGGAGCAGGAAATTACAAGGAGATCATTAAAGTGTGAAATTAAATTCTTAAAGATGACACATCTAAAATAGCTAAAACATTACCCCCAAAACAAACAGTGCCATTGATCCTACTTAATTACCTGCTTAATAATTTTCTACCAATGTAAAGCACATTGACGAGGCACTAATCCATTTCATATTCACTGCCACCACAGATTTTCTCCTCCTTATTTGCTTTGAATCTCATCATTATTGTGCACATAAAACTAGTATTCTTAGAATTTTTATAGTGACATTTCCATATAAAATGAGGAGTAGTCTAATATATGAATACTAAACAGCTCATTAACATGGTTTGTAATATATTTATTCATGATAAAAGCAGCTGAGAAATGCTGATATAAAATAGTACTTCAGTCCCAGAGTATGTCTAAGACTAGAAAAATCATGCCTCGGATAATAAATACTTCAGGGAAAACAGGAAATCTTAAATACAAATAACATCAAATAAAGAGCTTTGTATGCTTAATTAAACACATTAACAGATGCATTTATTTCAGTTAAATAATTAATATATTACTAATACTAGCAGCCAGAAAATTTTTGTGTTTCAAAAAAACAATCTGAAAAGGTTTTTATTTCAGGAGAAAAAAAATGCTGCCTTTAAAAGACATCAATGACATTCTTACCTGGAATTGGCACAAAGATTGTTAATTATCAAATTGCAGAATGCAGGAACGAAATGCAGCAAGCAGAATGCGTGGAAGGAGAGCCCAATCTACCATGTCAAGAGCCCTGATCTTTAAATTTGCTCTATATGAGCAAGCCACTGTCTCCAGCCTAAGGAGCAGGATGGGCTTTGGAACAATTTAAGTGATGAACAGTTCCTTCTCTGTCCATGAGCATTAAGTGTTGGTCCTTGGAGTTATTTTCTCTGGCCTTTGAGCTGTGCTTGCTGTGCCCAGGCCAGAGGAACAGGCTGTTGTGAATTACCTGTCCAGAACTGGCCCAAGGCTGTGGGACAGAGAAAAGTCCTGCATTCACTGGTAGCATTTTATACAGACTGGAGCAGGAGTTCAGGGGTATATACTGCAGGAATAATTGATGCATCGAGGGTTTAACTTGTTATAAATTGATAATTTGGTATATATTTAGCTATGTGCTTAATTCCTTCCTGCAAGTGTTTTATACTGACCCAAACCAGAGTCTTTTGCTGCTGTTTAGTTGTAGTTGTGCCATATTAATTCAGCTGAAGTTTCATATTCCGCATATCCATATTCCATAATGATATTCAGGATCCCAAGCTATCAATAAACACTGCTGGTGCCTCTAAAAAAGGGTCAGGTAAGGTCCTTGATCTTCACTCAGATAGCAAATTGTACAAACGATGATTAAGATCAAGAGATAAGTGTTCGGTCATCTCAAATGTCAATAAATAAATATCCAGCCAATTATTTCTACTAGAAACACATCTGGTGTTGTTGACAGGAAGTATTATGTAGTACATTTTCCACACTGCTCAATATCCCCAAACTGGAGAAATCCTACTGATACTTTTTTGAGGGTTTTTTTTTTAGATAAAAGGGAATTTCTCCTCCAGTTTTCAGATTGAGTTGTTGGGGTCAAGTCACCAAAGCAGGAGAAATAGGACCTAGCTAGAGGGAGCTTGAATTCATGTAAATGCAAGGTAGGCTGCAGAGCTATGGGGAAGATGGGCCATTTTTAATTTCCATTCTGCTTGTGAAGGAGAGAGCCCAGCCCTGGTGCACAGGACTGTCTTTGGGCCCTTCCTTTCCTTGTGTACCAGCACTGCTCACAGTGATGGTGCAGGTGAGCAAGAATATTAAATAAGCCATTTCACAGCACTGTTCTTTAGTCTGCCACTGAAAGGGATGCTGGAAGAAGGACCTGGCTAATTTAATGTTTCTGTGAAGTGTGGTGCTACTTGGCTCAAGCATGTATATGGATTCAAACATTCTTTTATTTTTTAACATTTTGTATTTTCCTACAAGAACTGGAAACGTGAAATAGATAAATGTTACTTAATAAGCCAGAAGAAGGTCAACCTTGACTAAGCCAAGCTTAAAGTAAAAGAGGTTTGGTGGTTGGTGGTTTTTGTTTTTTTCTTTTTTGAGCGGATGATAGGTTGAAATGATGCATATAATATTCCTTGACCTTTAAGGCCTAGTCTCTCTGTTTTTTGGCATGCTGCTGTCAGATGCAGCACCCAGAAAGATGAGAGCACTCCGTGGCTGCCCTGCCAGCATCCATAATGCAGCCACAGGCAGGAGGGAGGGAGCAGCGCTGCTGCTGCAGGGGATCTGCTGCTGCTGCCCCTTGGAAAACCTCCTGAGGCTGTGCAGGACAAATGGCCCAGCAAGAGCCCTTGGCCTGGCAGGGGGAAAGCTGGAGATGGAGGAGCAACAGCATCTAATCAGTTTTCAGGTCTTCTCACAGCCTACACAATGTGAATGGATCAGCCTTCACACCTGAGCCTGGATTAAGAAGTGCTGCTGCCCCGCAGGGACAGCTCACAGAGCCTGGCACTCCTGAGTCACTGCCCTATCACTGAGCACTTTTCAGCTCCTGTTCTTACAGTCAAACAGCTGCATCTTGTCCTGTCTGCATCCTACAGTTGTTCTTTTTCTTTCTTTTTATTTTTTTTTTTTAAGAATTAGTTTTCAAAGTGCTTAAAATAGCTTGCTCTAATTGGGAGCAATCCAAGTCGAGAAAGGAAGAGAAAATTGCAGTCATCCAGACAGCTCAGTGGCTTTTCTGGGGTAAATCATAAAGCCATAAATCATGGTGTGTTTATTCTATTTTTCTGTGACTCAGCTGCTTTTGTGGCCACATTTTAGCTGCCAGCAGGCTTATAATTTTGAGTATATAAAAAATACTGTTAGATTCTTTAAGGAGATTTTACTTTTTTCAGTTTTATTTTTGTATGACAGTAAAGAGCTGACAAACTTCGTGTGCAGTCAAGGGAAATGTTTCTTTTCCATTGTGGAGAAGAAAGCAAAGAGACATGTAAAATTGTACCTGTGGAATGTACTGTGAGGAAAAGACAATGATGCAGCACCCATAATTACCTCAATCTTCCATTTTTAAAAAGAAATCTATGTTTCATAGGGGCATAGAATGGATTGTGTTTGAAGGGACCTTAAAAATCATGTAATTCCAGCCTCATGCCATGGGCAGGGATGCCTTCCACTAGACCAGGTTGCTCAAAGCCCTATCCAAGCTGGTCTTGAGCAGCAGCAGGTTTTGACTCCTTTCTTGTGTGACCCTCACTGAAAGGGGATTTTTACTACAAAAACTCGCAACACTTGGAAAATCAATGTGAAAAGTTACTGAGAGCAGAAGGAGGTGTTGGATTTAAGGTGGATTTAATATGGGTGTCTGTTGGGATCTCTCTTTCGGTTTTGATCTCTGTGTTTTTGTGGCTGCACAGAGCCAGCACTTCATTGGATGTACTTCTGGTTAAACTTGAATTTAAAGAATTCTTTCTCAGAGCAGTGTGGAAGAACCTTGTCATTAATGTGTGTGTGCATGTTTCTGTAACTATTTTGCCTGTGTAGGGAGCCCCACTCCTGCAGCTGCAGAGTGCAGGTGTTCAGTGAAACCTGACAGCAGATCTTGTGCTGCGCTGCTGGGCTGGGACTGAGCCCCATCCCTCAGGGAGAGATTCTTGCTGTCCTGATCAAAGATCTGTGTGTGGTCCATCTGTATCCCTGCAGGTCAGCAGAGCAGGGCTCCCCTGGCATCCCTCTGGCATGGCACTGTGTGATCTTCTAAAGCCTGAGATCAGAGGGTGTGCCAGGGGTGCTGCTGTTCCAGTGCACAGGGATGGGCAGGACTCCTCTCAGGCACAGCCTTATTAGTGGTGCCATTTAATGAACCTGGGGTGCTGAAGGGACTCTGCCTTATGAGGCATCAGGTTGACAGTAAGATCTCTTTTGGCAACTGAAATTGCCAGAATAAAAGAGTGCAAACCCCTCCGTGCCCAGTACCAAAGCTAATTCCCATTTCCATGCAATGGCCTCGGCACACGCCCCGTGTCCCCACTTTATTGTTACTTATTGGTCATGACAGATTTGTTTTAGTGGGATGTTTTTAGCTTGTTAAAGCTGCATTAGTTAGTCTGCAGCCAGCAGTAGCATTTGGAAAGTGATCCATGCCCTCCCCAGCAAATTGTTCACGAGGCAGTGATCTTTGGTGTGGCCCCCGTGCATGGCTGTGCTGAGCTCATTAAGATGTCTCTGCCTCGAAGAAGGTATCAGCTATATTAAGTAAGGAGTCCTGGCAATAAAAACAAATGCAGCATGGCATAGAAATACATTAACATCCCCTGGTTCACTGTAGCATCGTGTTTTCAGGGAAATAAACAAAGGCGATATAATCAACGGAGCTGGCATCAGCCCAGTTGCTCTGAGCAAACAGTATTAGCTTTCACAGGGTTCAGGGCTGGGTCTTCTGCATCATTAATATTCCTCTAAAGGCACGCAGGATCTTTGCTGCTGAAATCAGGAGTGAATAAAATAAAGATTAGGAATCTCTCAGAGCCGTGCCAGGTGTATTGCTGGGAGATGTGGAATAAAAAGCTTGGCACTGGTGTGGATGGTTTCCCTGGTGGGTGTCAGGGCCTCCTCCAGGCCCCCAGAGCACAGCCAGTCACTGGTGGCACTGCAGTGCTCACCCTGTTGCTGCTGCTTGTTGTTGTTGTTGAGGACTCAGAGGTTAATTAAAACCACTCTTCTCTGCGTGTCTGCTTTGCTCAGTGCCTGAGCTGTGAGTGCTTGGGGTGGCTCTGGCAGCAGCACGGGCCAAAACATCTCCAGGTGAACGTCCTCTGCCTCATATTTTGCCAGAGAACTGGGTGGTTTTACAAACAAATCAGGGTGAAGGTGGCTTGTGCAAACCAGCTTTTTCTCCCTAAAGCACGTGGCACCTCCAGTGGTCCCTGGATTGCAGGATTCATCCTCCCCAGCAGCTCTGGCAAACACAGGCTTTTAGCTGGTCTTGGGAAAGGTTTGACATAAATGCAAAGCCTGCTCTTAGTTTGGGCTTCATGAATCCTTTATCTACAGCGCTCAAGTGCTCAGTTTGGTCTTTTTAAAGTCTGGTTTGTAAATCCTCTACTGGTAACTATGTTTTTTCTTGCTTTTTCCCTTCTCTTCTCGTCCAGAGGGACTTTTGGAAGGCTGTTTATGCAGGGATGCCATGAGGCTGATTATGAACTGCAGCTAATTCTGGCATCTTGTAAATATCAAAACAGCACATTTTGTTTTTACACTAATGCACTAAGGTCAAAATTGCCTTTCTATTTGAACAGATAAGCATTTCATCTTTGTTAATATCTACAACTTAAAAGCTTAGGAGGATAACAACAATTTTTAATCGTGATATGTTGATGTTTCGGCTTGCTCTCTGAGGAGAACTTCCAAAGACAGAAATATAACGTGATGGTGTGTGCCAGCTCACTCTGAGAGCTCTGCAAGGAGCTTTACGTGCTGCTTTCTAGACATTGTACTATGAAAGAACTAGTCAGTGCTCTTCCTGGAGGTTCTTAGCTCTTGTCTCAGCATTGCTCCCTCTTTTGATAACATCTCTCCATCTCCCAAGCTGTCTTTTCAGATTGGAGTCTGATGTCTCCTGGACATTTCGGTGCAATAGAGTTTTCATGCTGCTGACTCAGTTGGCATCGTTTCCCCCTTATCATTGCATCTTATTTACTTTATGTGTGCATCTGTTTAGGCCTTGTGCTCCCTCAGGGCATACAAGATCACTAATCTAAGTCCTCAGTTTTAGCTCACCACTCTCCCACTCTTGTGGTTTGATGTGCAGTTTAAATATAATTGTTGCTTGAGCACTAATGCACGATTTAAAAATAATAAATGCCCCATTTGCTGAAGGCTAATAGTCAATTCATTCTGTGCTGCAATATCACCAGCACTGAAGTTCCTTCTGTGAAGGATTTGTTCTCTCAGGAGGTTGTTTTGTGAGCTTTGCTATGCCATCCAAACTCTTGCAAAGTGATGCAGTTCTGGTTTTTCTGTTGCTTTTTTGTCAAATTCCAGACACAACCTCTGCTGTCTTTTTGTTTGTCATGGTGGCCAGAGTGTCTCTGCATGTCAGGGCAGCCACTCAGCCCAGGGCCATGCTTGGAGTGGTGCAGACATGGTAAAACCAGGTTTGGAGGAATGCTGCCTGGACCTCTCTCCAAGGGAGGTTGTTTGGAGGTGAAGGGCAGATCCTCAGGATGTGCCTGGGGGTGCACAACCTTTGAATTACAGTAGGCATTGATTCAATGTTGTGTTACCCCCAATGTTTTTATCATCATTCTCTATCCGTGTGAATTCTGGTCCTTAAATTTGACACTTATTTTTATTATTTTTAGGGATGATCCATTCATGAGCAGCGCTCTTTCTCAGTTTAGTCTTGCATTACCTTGAATCTCTTCTGTTTTTCATTTCTTCCTGTATAACTGATAGCACAGGATAATGGTCACTATTTTTTCATATTCACATGGACTGCACTGGGAAGGTTTAGATTGGACATTAGGAAGAATTTCATCTCCAAAAGGGTGTTTAGGCATTGGAATGGGCTGCCCAGGGAGGTTGTGGAGTCCTTGGAGGTGTTTAAGGAGGGCACTCAGTGCTGTGGTCTGATACTGGTCAGAGATTACACTCAGTGATTTCAGAGGCCTTTCCCAACCTAATTGACTCTGTGCAATTCTGTGGTTCTTGAGTTTTACAGTTTGTTTTTCTAGTGTGAGTCAGCTGGAAAATTTTTGTTGTTCCAGCAGAATTTTCTCCCCACATTTTGAGGGACAGCATAGCCTGGAGTGATAGGCTTGATTTCAGTCATGTCATTAAAAATGTTACAGAGTTTCAAATGTTATTCTTTAATCACTCAGCCAGGAAGGGTCTGAAGGAAGGTTGGTTAGGTGTGGCCAGTATATTGCAATATTAGCCTTGGCATAACATAACCAGCGTTTTCACACTCTTCCCAGAGACTTTTTACAGAGATTCTCACAAGCTAAGGCTGCTCTGAGAAGGTCCACAAACTGTGGGAGGATAAGAAATGTGTTAGTCCCACATTTATTAAGGATTTTTATCTGTGAAGTGTGTGGAAACATGAGTAGAAAACAAGAAACAGTAATAACTTGTTTGATTTCAAAATGTAAATAGCACATAAAGAATATTGTTCTGTCTAGAAAAGAATATAAAGAAAAAATATTTGATATTTTATTATTTCCAGTTTGTCTCTGGAAGGAGATAGTTGGTGTTTTCCCTTTTTTGTTTTATTTTTTTGTTTAGTAGTGAGGTGGAAGAAGGAATATCATCGGCTTTTGTGGTGAGCAGTGGTAAAATCAGTTTATCAGCTTGCCAGCATTTGATAAATACTTATTGGAGAAGATCCCATATGAAAAGAATCTCATGTGAAATAAAAAGCATAGCCATGGAACCTCTGTGGAGTTCTGCCAGTAGATGTCACAGATATCACATGGGAGATGTAACTACAAGGGAAAAGCATTTTAGTTTCTCCTGGAGGTGATGCAGGTGAAGATTGACACGTACACGCACGTGGGCACACAAGAGCCAGACCTGCAGACAAAAATTGTCTCTTGTAGTGGTAGCTTATTCTGGAAAAGGTTTTAATGGTGCCTCAGATGAAGTGTGTGTGTGTGGGGAGAGAAGCAGGTGCTTTGTCTGCTGTGTTGGCACAATTCTAACAGGACACCAACAGGAAAGCACAGCGTGAAAACAGCGATGCTGCTCCACGAGGGAGTCACAGAAGCTGAGCTGCCACTGAGGCTCAAACAGTTTCTGAGCTTGAATCAGCAGACTGGTATCTTTCAGAATGACCCTATCTCTTGGCCATGAGTTATTTTGCAAGTAGGTCACAATCACTTAATTGTTTGAACAAATTCAGTATTTGGGGGTTTTAAGGAAGATAGTATTTGATTGCCTGTACCCATTGAATTGGCAGTGTAACTATTGAGAGAGGACTGGTGGAAATGTGTCCTGGTGAGACAAAGGGGCTGTTCCCCTGCAAAGGGTCCTGTACTAATAGACCTTTCTACCCTACTGCTGCAGGACTAGTCTTTAGGGCAGTTTTCTGGGGCTTTTTTCCTATAAATTTAATAAACCATATCAGTAAAACACTTGCCTAATGTTTTTTCCAGTGAATATTTTTATTTCATACTTTATAAGACCTCAGTGATACTTACCTTGTAAAATAAAACTGGTTTCAAAATGATCTAAGCATATGTAAGGGAAGAGCAAAGTATATTGAGTGCCAGAAATAGTAGGCAGAGGGGGAACCTCTGGTGACTTCATATTTGGCAAGTTTCTATCCCATCTACATTTCCTTCCACGTTTACATAAACATGTTGAGGGTTTTTTTCACTGTTTTTCAAATCTGGGTTGATTCAGGAACAGTAGTTTGTTAGATAATGGTTTTGTAGCAACTGCCAGGCTTCTGTCATGAGGATGAGAGATTAATATGATAATTAAACTATTGATTGTTCTTCCTGTCTTGCAATCATCATGTATTTCCAGACTCATCATTTTGGGACACAGGATTCTTAAAACTGGCAGGTAAGAACCACTGCTTGAGGTGGTGGGACAAGAGTTGCAGTTTGTAACAGCTAAAAGGTAAATTAAGATGCTTGATAACTTGGACACCATTTGCTCTGTATCAGGCAAAAGGTGCCTCCCAACATGAAGTACCCTACCTGATATGTTGTGCAAAATATAATAAAAGAGTTCAAAAAACTTCCTGTCATGATGCAGGATCAGTTAAGATGCTCTAGAGGATGAGGGCAAGGACCATGTAATGGTAATGATTTATGTTAATGATTTAATGATAGTGCTTATCACTGGTGCACATAAATTGCTAATGAAGCAGGAGGCATACTTGTAAGCTTTCTAGGAAGTCTTTAATTTCCAGGGCAGCAAATACAGATGCATGGATTTCTTTCACTGGTCACAGCAGCGTGAAGTTGTCAGGAGAGGCTGTGGCAGGGTTTGTGGTGGCCTGCAGGCAAACTGCTCCAGTGACAGGCAAGGCTCATGCCACAGCGATTTTTGGGGAGAAAAATGTGAAAAGGAGTTCTCACTTTGAAACCCACACCAGAAAAGTGTGTGATGGGTTTGAGCTGGGGAAGGGAAAGGGAAGAGGAGATGGCAGCTTTGATGGTGTCCCTTTATTGTGGCAGTGGGAGGCTGTGTTAGGAGCGTTCCAGCTGCGCAGAGAGCTTTCCGTTGGATTATTGGCACATTTGTGTGTTTGCCTACATTTCCTCTCACATATCACAGCAAAGGATTTCTTCCCTCAGAGTCCCTGGCTGAGACAGTCGAGTGCTTGCACGTGGCTTCCTCAGGTGGACAGAATCTATACAGATGTATTTCAAAAAGCAAGAAGACTGTGGTTATTTAGGGCATTGCTCAGTGGTTGCAACAACACTGAGCTTTCTTCAAAGGCTTTTATAAACCTGTAGATATTTTCAATGTAAAATACAGTTTTGCTGGTTTTTTTTTTACCTTTTTGACTGTATTTTTCACACTAAACCTCTAAACTGCCCTTCTTATCTATCTTCTGCAAAGTATCACAAATAAATTGAAGACTTAATCTACAAATCCCTTTGTCATGTCCTATAATAAAATATGAGCAGAAGGTAGTTAAAACTATTTATCACAGCATGCTTGGCAAGTCTTGGACTTTTTAAGTTAGATAAATTGTCAACTGCTCCATTTTTTATCTCATAAGACAGAACTAAACCAACATGAAACATTGAGCCTTCTTGCTTTAGGAAGATGCTGGAGTTTGCTGGTGTGTTTTTTTTTATTTATTAAACTCAGAAAATGTTAAAGGGAATTTAGGGCACTATACTTTTGCTTCTGTTTGAATTATCTTCTGTATAGTACTTTTTTAGAAATTATAATTTCCCTTTCAAAGTAATATTTTTTTGAATATGCCTGTTAGGAAATTATTAGGTATTCCTGGTCACTTTATCCACTTACAGTGCATGCTAAACAAACTCAGTAAGCATTTCATTCAGCATTAATGGGATAATTATTGTATGTGGAATACTGATTTATGATAAAAGGCACTTTTACTGGGATGTGACATTTGTTCAATTCATTACTCGTGTAAGATAGCAATTAAGCTTTACAAGGTTATTTTAAATTGATCGGTACAGAATTTTTGTAGCAATAGTCTTTATAATACATCATCTACAGCTTCAGTGCCATGTTAACCAAACATTAATTTTAACTCATTTGTAGCTGTTAATTGTAGCTACTCATTGTTTACACTACCTTGTAACACAAGAGGCAGAGTATTGTTAGTTGGTATGATTTATTTTGGTCAAGAATGGTTTTGATCTCAATTCTGTTGAAAGCAATGAGGTGGTGCTTTTGGATCTCTTAATTCCAGAGCAAATTGCATCCCAGAGCTACGTAACAGAATGGAAAATGCATCAGGAATTTCATCCCTCTGAACAGCTGTGCAGACAGACACAGATCCTGCCGGTTTTTCTGAGAGGCACTTTTAGCACCTCCAGCTTTCCTCTCCTGTTTCCTTAATCTCCTGTCCTTTTTGGAGGAGCCTTGGGGAGTCACTGTTTCATTCTGATAAATAATGGATAAAGTCCCTGTCCATCCCAAGAAAAGGCAGAGTGAGTGAGGAGCAGGGGTGTGTTGGAGAGGCTGCTGACCATGCTGCTGCTGCCTTGGAACAGGGAAAGCTCTCAGCATTCCTGGAGAGGGATACTGAGCTCACACAAGGGAGGCAAATCAGCGATGGTGATTCTTGTGTGAGGCTCCTGAGCTGCCTCCAGGGCTTCTGCCAAGATTTGCTGTCGGGGAGCCCCCAGGGAATGGGCAGCTCCAGGCTCCCTGTCCCCACTCACAGCCTGGAAACTCCTTCCAACCAACACCAACTGCAGTTGATCCTGAGCAGGATTTTAGCAAATCCTAAAACCATTTCACTTCTGGCTCCTTGCCTGCTCGCTGTTTCTTTGCTTTCATGTGCTTAGTAGCTGTTGAAATCCCACTGGTGCATAGCTGGTTTTTCCCCCCCTTTCTTTAATTTTTTCTTTTTCTCCAAAAAATAAAAGGGAGGTGAAAAAGGAACAGGATGCTGAAATGGGAGGGTGCTCCAGAGACTAGAAAGGAGAGAAAAGAACCTGGCTGTGGGAGGGAGTTGAAAGGAAAAAAAAAAAAAAATCTTCAGTCCAGCATTAAGTCAAGGCTGTGAATTCAGAAAAGTGGTATTTGCAAGCCTTTTAAGTCTGTTTCCTGCCAAAGATGCCTTCCTTCCACCAAGATAATTGCCCTTTATTAGGCAGAAAAAGCACAAGCAGGATTTACAGTATTGGGTTGAGGAAACAAAACTACATTTTTTCAGGAAATGCTCCACACAGGATAACCAAATAACTGTCCACATGGATGGAAGTGCTTGTAGATAAGGAAGTCACTTTTAATACAGTTTTTAAACATACTATGACTCATTAATAGCAATAGTATGAGACTACTAATGACTGAAGGTGGAAAATAATTAGGAAAATATTAGCAGGTACTTAAATGCAATTAGTAGGATTTTTAATTTCGTGGGCTTATTGTAAAAAGGGACAAAAATATTTTTTTCCCAATAAATTGGAGGAAGATGCTCAGACATCAGTCCTAAGTACATGGAGACCAGCAAAATGTAGCATACTATGAAAGATCATAGGCCCTTGGGTTGGTATGCTGAATTATACTGAATTTCTTACAATATTAAAAGTTATTTGTCTTCTAGAATAGCCCAAGTTTTTTAAAAAAATCTTTTGTCAAAGTCAGATAGTTTCTGAGAACTTTATATATTAGAAAACTCCATCTTTTCAAGCCCTTGGAAATTGGAAAAAATTCTTGTAGAGAGGAACTGTAATCTCTTGCTCTGATTTATGTAACATATAAAATGTATCCATTCTTTTTAAGCTTCCAATTAAATAAGAGATACTCACTCATTGTTACACTGTTCCAACAAGGAAAAAGTTGAAATTATATGGAAAAAGAAGAAAACGTTTTTTAAAAGAGCGACTCCTTTCTGCTCTTCAAGTTGACATGTTGGATTTTATGTCACAGCCAGTGACTGAAGCATCAGTTCAGAAATTAAAATTCCTCTGTAGTTTTGAAATGTATCATCAACTTCCCAATCACTGCTGGTTTAATCTTTGGGAAAAAATGAAAAGAAAAAAATCTTTGTGAATCTTTGTGAAAAAATGAAAAGAAAAAAATTATCACTAGAAAGGCTCTGTAAATTATTTTTTCTTCTCTCTGATGCCAATGGATGACTTAAATCACTTATGCTGATTAAAACCCCACAACATAATCAGTCTTTTCTTTTTATATATATATATATAATGTTTAATGCAGGAAAATGATTGATGTTACTTAAAAGTAGAAAGAGAGAACACTTTGGATACAGCAAGAGGAAACATCTCAGTTTTTTAGAGTTTTGGGTGAATCTGCCCCCTTGAACTTGTGCATCAGATTCCATCTGGTGTTAACCCCAGACTGTGTTTTTTCTTTGTTCTTTTTTTCCATTTTTTTTTCTTTTGTCTGAAACTCCTCTTAGTTATCAATATAGAACTTTTTCTCATCATTATTTCTACATGGGAAATATACACTTCAGAAGTAAAACTTAAGTATTTTTAGGGTTTGTGCTGCTTAGGATTGGAAACAGGTTTCTGCCCTGTACCACAAAAACTAAAAATGGGTTTCTGTGTTCAGTATCCTGAGCCCATGTGCTCTTAGAGAAGTAAATATTCTTAACAGAAGGCCAAAATTAATTAGGAGCAGGTTTGATTAACTGAAATAAAACAGAACTAAGAAACCAGATTAAAAAGTACACAGATTAGTCTTTGGATTTTTATTATTATTTATTATTTATTTTTTTCCTGAGGTTTTAGGTACATTGAATAGTTCTAGGTATATTGCATGTTTCAGTGGAAGCAATTCCTGCCTGGTTTTTTTCATATTTTTAGCTTAAATATTTGAGCTCATATCTGGAGAACTCTCTAAAATAATATATGAGGATGAATTTTTGTAGCTCCAGCATTTCTGATTGTATAGGTACTTTTAGAAAAATTAGACTCTTTAAGCAATTAAAAAATGAAGCATTAGTTAAATTAAAAAAAAAGAAAAAATATAATTCCGATTTGCTATTAGGCAATTCATTTATTTAACTAAGCAGAGAGAAATAAAATGCCCCAAAGTATATCTTTTATAGAGGATTACTCCCACAGTGTTATTTAATTTTGTCTGTATGTATCCTACAGAAATTGCCTGTATTCTTCATTTCTTTTTTCCTGTTTGTACATAAAGAATCTTATTAGCACATCAGTAATTTGCTGTCTAAACTCCCTCCAGGGACTGTTTTTCCTACACTTTTTAATGCAGATCTCCCAGGTGTTGCTGTTCAAATACAATGCCAAAGCCTCAGGTTCGCAGAAGGAATTATCCTGTATCAGCAAGGCGCTCCTTCTTTTTCTATTGAAAAGTGCAAGGGGTAATGCAGTTGGAAAGAAAGTTATTGCAAAAATGGCTTTGGCTCCCAGTCCAGTGTCCCGGCTCTGGAAGGAATAGATTGGATTGGAAAAGCAAAGTTCAGCTTGCAGCCCTAGGCCCTAATGGGTCACAGGACCTGAGTGGTTTTACAGATTTGCCTTCTGGATCTTTACCTCCCCATGTTTAGCACATCTCTTATGCTGTGTTAGTAAGTTTTTCATCACTCCAGTTACACAAGGGGGGCTGTGGGGAGAGCATCGCCTCCAGAGAACCCCTGTTTGCTTTGTCTCCCTCTGGAATTACAAGTGGAGCTGCTCCTCTGCTTCCAGCAGAGACCATCCTCCTTCCTGGAGCAAGGCACTTGCCCAGGACTCATTTTCTCTGCTGTGTCCAGCTTAGCAACTCCATTTGGCAGAGAAATTCCCCCACTGCTTGGTGCTTGGCATGCTCTGCTCCCAGTTCCGTCGCTTGCGTGCGGCTCCGTGCAAGCGGGACATCGACACGGCCATTTTCCAGCTGCCGGGCCCCACAGCAATTAAAAGGCTGCATGCACAGAGTGGGAGAGATGCCTGTCACTGCAGAAGTGTGAGTCCAGGCTTCAGATCTTCCACAGGCAGCTCAGCTGCCACTCAAACTGGCAGCTTCCCCCGGCCGGTTCTGCGGGAGCGGCGCTCAGCTCTGCGGAGGGTGCGTGACGGAGTGGGTTCTGCAGGAAATATTGGTGGCAGCTGGGGATTAAGGACTTGGCACTCACTGGAGCAGGGCGCCAAGTGAGGCAGTCATCATTAGCTGACTGTCCTGGGCAGCTGGGTCTGGAATGTGAGTTTTGACTCAAAATGCTCTTTTGATGGCGATCCCGTGAATATTATCTGTGACAAGGAGCAGTGCCAGCGAGCAGGGGGAGATTGCCTTGCTCAGAGATGCTGGACAGGGCAGCCTGTGGAGTGCAAGGAACAGGAGATGCACACTCAGACCCTTCAGATGTGGCCTGGGACAGTTTTTGAAAGACAAACTTACTGCAGAGGTGTAGTGCAGGGCCACTGGGATGGGAATGAAAGCAGCAAGCAGGCTTTCATCTTAATGCCACAAAGTAAAGGGCTGCATTTCATATCTGCTTTCCGTATTTTAATTAAAGTTATGGGAAGATGAAAAATAAAAAGCTCATTATTCATAAATGGTTTTTCACCTTCAACATTTCAGTTCACTTTCTATTCCTCGTTTAGGTTATGATAGACTTAGAGTCTTTGAACTTTAACTCAGGAATCTCTTGATCCTGCCTTCCCCTTCATCCTGCCCTGCCAGGTTAAGGGGATGGGGACGGGCCGAAGGAAGGTTTGAAATTCAGTTTCTGCAGAGTGTCTTGGCAGCCAAGCCTGTCTTTGGGCGGGTGGGCTGCTGTGCTGCTGCAGACCCAGAGAGCCTCTCTGCTGGGGCAATTACTGGCAGCATCAGTGCCCTGTGGTGCTGTGCCTTCACCCTCTGAGACTGAAAGCCCAAATCGTGCCCCTCCAATGGCTCTGGGTGACCCAATTTGCTCTGGGCTGTTCGGGGGAAAAGAAGGAATTACTGATCAGTGGTTCAGTAAAAAGCAGCTTTTCTCAATGTAGAAACAAGAAAAGTTCACTTGTAAACTGCAAAGTGCAATATTTTCATCCTCTGACTTTTCCTTTCCCACATCCCTTTCGTGTATTTGTTTCCTGTAATGTGGTGTCTGTGTCACAGGTATTAAGTCTTTGAAAAGGAATTGAACCTACTAAATGAAAAAGTATTCAGTCCTACCACACTTCTTAATACCGTAGGGTCTCTGCAGACATGCTTTAATCTTTGTTAAGGTTAATAATTACATTATAATTTTTTGTAACTATATGAGGGTTAATGAAGCAGGAATGTGGTTTATGGAGAATTCCTTTTACAGAATTGCTTTCAAAAATTTTTCAAGTGAAATAGTGCTCAACTACATATTTTTCAGTTCAGGAAATCTGTTTCAGTGGAAATTATATTAGATTCAGAGAAAACTTATTATTCCAGTGCAACTAATGTCTTTCATTTTTAAAGTCATAGTTTGAATATTTCATCTGTTGGATAACTATACTCTTGGTGGCTTTGCCATACTGATATCACTGATATCACTGTCATTTATTTAAAAAAAAAGGACAGTGATTGAAAAAAAGAAAATCCTGGCTGGGACTAATCCTATAATTTGTTCCAAATCAGTAAAGTCTAGTCTTTATTCAAGGTGGAGTTTTTTCCCCAAACAAACTGGCCCTGTTTATCTATTACTGCTGCTTGAAGGTTGTGGAGAACAAAGTACAGGTAATTTTAAAGCTCCCACTAAACTAGAAAGGACACACAATAATTTCCCTTCACCTCTGGGACTCGAACACAGACATTGTTGTGTAAAATAAGTTATGACCTCCTGCAGAAAGGAGTTTCCAGAGTCCATCTGGTGTACAAAATTGTAAAAGCTCACCCTCTGAAAGAGAGCAGTGTGGAGATAAAACATAGCAGGTTCCACTCCCTGGTCGTTCTCAGCTGCTGTCCTCAGAGGCCTGGGAGAACTTTAATGATGCTTTAAAAGTTTAGGTCCTAAAAGGCAAAGCAAGCCAGGGGAAGCTGTGGAAGAGCAGCAGGGAGGCTGAGGTTGCTTTCAAGCAGAGATACTTGGTACAGAGTACATTAGGAGCAGCCTTCCTGGGGCTGTGAGGATTTCAGAACTTGGGATTTGCTGGGGAGGGTGGCCTGGGAAACAGTGGAAGGGGTGCAAGGGGGTGAAATCTGAAGTGATTCTGTTGTTTCCAGAAAAAGCTTGTGTTTGTCCCTTTGCTCTGGGGGTGGGGAAGAGGAAATGGGGTGTGCTGCATTGATAAGAACCAGCAAATGACACAAATGACAATTTGCTCAGGAGCCTCCCTAACCTGGTGCCAGTTGGCAAACTGGGCTGCTCTTCAAGCATCAGTCAAGAGATTCCGGGATGAAACTGTTTTGCAAACAGTGCCTCTTCATGTGATTCTAATGACAAGTCTGCAACATCTGGCTGTGGTTTTGGACTCAGAGCTCACACATTTGCATGCCCTGGTCCCTCCAGAAATGATTTCTGTCTTGGAGGGAGAACAGTGGCCTCTGTATCTACATCCATGGTTTGTAATATCTCCTCTTTTGATTGCTTCTTAGCAGCCTGGAACAGATATTCTGAAATTACTTAGGAGCACATTAATTTTAAGAGTTTGCTCGAAATCTCTCTTTTTGCTTGTTCCTGAGTTTAGTTATTTTGTTCTTGTTGTTTTCCAACTCCTTCATAAGTTTCTTGCT
The DNA here is from genome assembly GCA_013397195.1 of Hylia prasina. Classification (NCBI taxonomy): domain Eukaryota; kingdom Metazoa; phylum Chordata; class Aves; order Passeriformes; family Sylviidae; genus Hylia; species Hylia prasina. Next base: position 387,306 of record VYXD01007326.1, read on the forward strand.
CTTTTTTCAGCCAGTTCTGTTCTCTCAAAACATGGGGCGCTGGGACTTTTTCCACACAATCCTGAGACACCAAGGGCTCTGCTCTGTAGAGCTGACCTGGAACATGGATGTGGAAGTTTTCATCTTGTACACATTGAGCTCCAAACCTGCTAATTCTGATAGAACAGAGATGTTTCTGTCAAACACGAGCACGTTCTTGTGCTCATGTTGAATTAGTGGTAAAACCTGGATACATTTTGGAGGTGATTTAATTATCTCAATATCACCATTAAGGGTACTAACTGGAAGGTGGGAGTAAAAATAATAGTAACTGTTCGACAGAGACAGACAAGAAGAAACAAATACAGAAATACAAGGTTGCAGACTCTATGGGTGGGAATGGTTCAGCTTGGGCTGACTGTTGTGCAGTGCTGGGGTTTAATTCTTTGTTTGGTTTTTCTTTCGACATTGCACTTTCACCTGCTCTGAGTTTGGATCTGAAGCAGCCTTTATTGAAACTTTTTTGCAGTGACAGAAAATCAGAAACAGGTGAAACACGATGAAACAGTAAAGATAATCCCCATCGATGGATTAATGGACATAGACCCTCCTTTAATGACCAAAGTGCTTCCAGTGTCACTGTATGCAATGTCAAATACATTTCTTGTCCAGTGCAGTGTCAACTTTATTGTCAGTGGGCAGTTCCTAAATTCTGTGCTCGGTGCATTTCCCTTTGGAGTCTGGAAGCTGGAGGTGTCCTTTGGAAGTGCAGGGACTGACATTCCTGCAGTGATGGCTCAAGGCACCTCCAGCTGCACCACAAATTGTCACCAGGAGTGGAGTCAGAGATTAAAGGGGACTCACTGAGAGAGGCAACAAAAGCAACAAACTCATCCCCACAATGGGGCTTCACTTCAGTGTGTTCAGAAAAAGCTGAGCTTGAGTCACAGTCAAAGCAATGAATAACTGGAGAAGCAGGAGATGGATTAAATAGTAATTACACAGGGGGAAAGGTGTTCTGGTACTAGGACTAGAAGTGACTAATTTTTTTTTTTTATAAGCAGTCCCAATCTAAGTCTTTGATGACTATGCCAATGTATGGGAGATCCAGAAAAAAAAACCCATTTAATTTAAAAGACACTGCTTGTCATGGCCCATGTTTCATTAGCAGTAACTTGTGAATCGTGTGCATCACACCTCGTTGTCTATGTCACCTCATTTTTTTTTTTTTTGTTTATGATAGCACAGACAGATTTTTTTCTTGCTATAGTCTGTAGATTATTTATTTAAATCTCCAACATGAATGCCATTTTTGGATTTTAGTGGAAGTTTTCAGTTCTGTGATCTTTAGTAAGTCAAACCACCAAGCATAAAGCCATGATGAATGTGTGGTCCATGATGAATGAGTGGTTTGTGGCTGGGTTTGTACCCCTGGCACCCCTCCCTGGGATGATCCCCTGCTCTGGGGTTCCCTGTGTGCCCTGGGCAGGGGCTGCAGGGATTCCTGGGGCATTCGCCTGCCTCAGAAGTCATTGGGAAAGGCTCACTGATTCCAGTGGACTGGGATCAATTAGTCTTCAATTAGAAGATGACCTTGATACTCTTTCTCTAATCAGCATTTCCCTGTTACATCAGTGCTGCTTGGCACTGTCCTAGCTCCAGTCTGAGTAATTTTTTTTATTTCTTTTCCTCTGGATCTGCATTACTGCTTTTAGAATGGAGTAAAGTCAATTGAAGTAAATGTCTTCCTTTGCCTTATGCCTGTACCAACACACATAATTTACTTAATGCAACCCATTAGTTTGCTTTCTCTCTTATCTGTTAGCCATTATTTCATTCCTTTTTATTTAGAAGCTCTAGATTTCTTTCAATAATATTTCAGTTTTAGTATAGCTCCTATATTTTTTTTTAATAAAGACACCATATAACATATGCACAGGCAAATATTTCAGTTGGTAATCATATAAAATCTATCTATTAACTTTTGAGAAACAGAACTACACATTTCTATAAATGCCTTAAATATTCTAGTTAATTGGGATGTGATCTTTCCTAAATGTGCCGGATCACTTCAGCCTGAGTGCCATTCAATGTTGCAAATTTTGTTTTCTGACTTTTAATCATTAGTGGTTATTCCCCTGATGAGCTTATTAGCCTTGAGTACAAATACTTCATCTACCCCAGTGAAGAGCTAAAAGTCTGAGGAACTCCTTAAATATGCATGGATATCTAAAGTTCTTTTTTCTTCTTCTTCTTCATAGGAAAGAAAGTCTAGTGGCACTGTCATATAACATAATCTTCACTAATTTTACTGTTTCAAGGTCTCATATTTTGTAGGGATAGGCTGTGGTTTGATATAGATAAGAAATGCAAGCCTTGTACATACCAGCTCTCTGGAAAAAAGGCTCTGTATTCTGTCTGTTTGCTGTGGAGTTTTACACCAATATTATATTTAGGAGTCAAGCAAGAGGCACCACATTTCTGTACAACTTCCATCCATTTGAATTCTTTGGGCTGGAACAAGTTCTGTATTTTGTTCAGAGCAAGGACCGAGTGTAGTCCAAGGACACTTTATCAGTCTCTGATGACACATAACTATGTAAGATATAAAAATGATAAATTAGAACACACAAGGGTTGTTTTGGTGACCATACTTTCTCTTGAAAATGGAAGTGACTGAAGCTTTGATAACAATTTTCTGTAGTTTTCTTTTTGCTCTCAAATCTTCATCAGAGGATCTCTCCTGTGTAATCTCTGCCTGAGGATGGTTTCATCCCCTTTAGTGATGTGGACAGTCGGACAGGGAAGTTTCCTTGACAGGGATGTGAGTTTTGGTTGGTGTTTGTTTGGCTTTTTGTGTTTTCATTATCAGGGTAAGCATTATTTTCAGGTTTTTATTTCTCCATAACACAGCAGAAAAATCCCAATGACCAATCTGAACCATCCTTCTTTTATAGGAACATGGGACAGGATGTAGGAGCTGGGATTGGAGACAAGATAACAACAGCAGTAGGGATTTTTTGAAAAATTTGAGTGCGATGTGTCATCAATTTCTCGAGCTTTTTTTTTTTACCTGTAATCAGTCACTTTTTCTTTATTTTCCTGCGAATTTTTAGGCACTGAAATCTCTAAGCGTACTTCAAAGTTTTAGAAACAATTATTTTCCTTGCTCTTTTACTTGATTTTACACTGAGGCACAAAGGAGTAATGTGGTTTTCTCCCGTGAAAATGAGAACAGTGGGATATTAGAAACCTGGATTTTAACATTAAATGTATGTACAGTGTGTATTTGCAGTGCTTACATATATTTGTGCAGTGCTAAAAATATATATTATTTTCCCCAACCATCTTGTTTTGCTGGTCATAGCTTTCAGTTTCTTTCTTTCCTTTCTTTCCTTTTTTTTTTTAACCTACTTAAACTTTCCTCAAATATTTCCAAATACTATGAACCATTTGTAGCTGTCCTAATTCTGGCTCATAAGCAATGCTAAAAATTCCTCCCCCAATTGACAGCTTTCTTTGCCAGATTACAATATTCCCAGCTGATTAGTTATCTTAACAGTGGGGTTTTTTCTGAAAAGTACAATTAGCAGAATTTGTTTCAAGCTCCTACTAACAGCTTGTTGTAGAATGTAATTTATTTCATGTTTTCTGAGCAATGAACGTTATTCAAGTATTTTTGAAGTCTGCTAAGAGTATATTTTCATCCTTTTCCTTTCTTTCTTTTTTCCCCAATGCCAAGAAATAAAAATTGAAAATATTATTTCATCTGGAACTAAGAGCCCCGTCATTTAACTGAGTGGGATGTGCAGAGGTTGTTACTGTTAAATTCAAATATTTATGAATACAACACAGTGTGGAAAGGTAGATGGGAGGAGAGGGGAAGCAGGAGCATTCAGCAGTGGAGATTTCTGAACCTTGGAGCAGAGAGTGCTCTGCTGGGCTGAGTTTGAAGAGGTTTCAGCTCAGAGTTGAAGCTGAGGGAAATCTGAAGTGAAGGTCTCATCCTCTGCCAACACAGCCACTTAATTTTCATTCATTAGGGAGTTCAAGATATAAACTCTACAGCAGAAATCTGTTGCTTTGCCCCTGTTTATTTATCAGCACTGATGGAAAAGGCAGACAGCAATCTTGCATGTAGCTTTTGTAAAACTTCATAAAGATAAAAACCCTGTAATACATCCTTCCCTTGGAGCACGGTAGCTGATGCTTGCTGAATGTCTGCTGAAGTGTGATTATATCCTTGGAAAAAAAAGGGAAAAGTTACTGCAAGGAGCTGTTAAACGTCTTGAGGAATAAATACAGGAGCCTGGATGTGTCTGGTTTGTGTTGTGGGCACAAGAGGGTGGTGGGAGGCAGCGCAGCAGATCTGAGAGTAAAAGGGAGGATGGAGGAAGAGAATAATGCTGGTCCCAGATTTCCCTCTGTCACGGTCTGGTTGTTCTGCAAAGGTTTTTTGGAAGCTGAACAAAGATTGGAAGAAGTGCTATCCAAACTTCCCTGTGCCAGGGTGCATTAAATACATCCCACATATTTATGAGTTGGAGACAGAGAGTGGTAAAAAAGATGGGGGTAGGATTTTTGTTGCTCAGAATTAGGAAATCTACTTCTGTTTATACTTCATTGTTCTGATTTCAGTGAACAGTGAGAAGGGTGAAGTGCTACACAGACAATTCAGAAAATACCACAGGTTTCTCTCTTAGCTGCACAGAAAATCTATGTCCTTTTTTTAAAGTAATTGTTGGTAAAATAAAGAGTCTGAATCTATGTTTATTGTAAAATTTCCATTTTACAAATCTCTTCTACAGACTCACTGAATTTAAAGACATTTAATGAGAAGCTGGACTGGTTGTTTGTAAGACACAGGTAGAATTTTCATAGGATAGGGAAATTTCAGTTATGCACATTCAACCTTTAATGATAATTTTCACATTTAGCAGTTACTGCAAGGCAATGTGGCTGTTTATACTCAGGATAATACTTATTTTTAGTTAAATGGTTATTTTCAAACTGAAGTCACAGGAGATTGAAGCCTACTTCTCTCTTTGTTTCTTTCTTTTCTTGCACGTTGTTTTCTTTTAAAAAGAAATAAAAGACTAAAGAGATTTACACTGGCCAGAGTTTAATTTGTATTGATATTTGTATCTTACCTCTGAGATTTTGGAAAAAAAATGGAATCCAATTAGGTCAGACACACACAAATGAGAAGATATTGCTTTGTGTTGCATGAGCACTGAAACACCTGAATCCAGCTTAAAAGAAAGTGAGCAGGAAATTCAGCCCAGCCTATGAAATGTGGACTTTGGGTTTATGCAAAACCTGGTTATATTTTAGTGAGTATTTATTGAAATCACAAAGTTATTGTGATTATTAAAATCTGGGTTGGAGGGATAGAGTTTAGAATACCAAATAATTTTAATAATAATCTCATTGGCAGTGTTTATATGGGAAAAAAAAAATCAGTTGGTCTGCCATTCTCTGGATGGTAAAGAGCATGAAAACAGATCTGGTCTGCAATAGTGGTGCTGCAGGTTTTGGTCATCCCACACAATTTAGAGCACCATGTGACCATGGCCATTCCATACTGGGAAATAAACTTGGCTTTATGGGTTTGTAACTTGTATGTAGGACTAAAATACTGTATAAGGAACTGGTAACAGTATGTACTCCTGTTCTAAATTTATGTATTTTTAAAGGAGATGCATAAACATCCCAGCATTTCCTACTGTCTACCAATTTGTGAGGTATCTTCTCAAAAGCTTTTCTTGAGAATTTGCTTTGTGCATCGACTACAGAAACATTTTTCCCCCCCACAATTGCTTAATGTGGACTAAAAGAAATAACAGTTGAATTTTCAGTCATAGGGAGAAATTTCAAACTGCTTTCTGTGGCTGTAAATTTCCTCCCTGAGTCTTTTATTCCATGATTGTACCAGGTGGATAAACACTCTGCTATTTGCACGTTAATGTGATACTTGGTGTTAAAATCAGAAAGCTGCATCTTACAAATTCTGTCACAATGCTGTTGCTGATCGTGTAATTACTACAGTTATTTTTGATTAGCCAGCTCTCCCAGCGATGCTGTGTGGAGCAGGGATGTCATCCTTACCCGGAGCAGCCTTGGACCTCAGTCAAAGGAGATGCTAAAATCACCCTGTACGTCCTGTCATTGAAATGGATCCTCTGAGCATTATCTGCTGACCCTGAGGGCTGAGAGGTTTTAGAATCGCTAATAAAAGGCTGTGTGTGATGATAGCTCTTGGCTGATGGGGAGTTACCTGACCCTTTTAAGGCAGGCTGAGCTGCCCCCGTGCACCCGCTTTTGTCAAGACTAAAGGGGTGCTTAAAGAGATCCTTTTAAATGACTTGGGCATCCTAATAGGAAGTAGTTTGAAACAAGTTCTTTACAGTTCAGTATTAATGACCCTAAAAGTAAAATTGCCCTTTTTCTGGTCTTTTTTTTTAATGAGCATCAATACAATCAAGAGTATATCCAAAAGTGCACGGATCTGCAGTTTCCTGCAGAACCAGGGGAAAAAACTGGGTGTAAAGCAGCATAATGTGTGGGAATTGGCCCTCTCCCTGCTCTCAGTGATGTTTGAGAATAATAAAACCTAGCAGTACGACAGATGCCTTTTGGGAGCACTTAGAGCTTTAAATGGACTCTCTGTATTACAATACTAAATTGCGGAGTTACTACCATAAAACACACAAAATAGATTTACATTTAAAATGTAAAGGAAAGAGGGAGATAATGTCACAACGAGGCAGCAAAAAGGGAAAGCAAATCCCAATAAATGTCAGCTCCTTATTTCACTCTCCAGTTTGTTAGAAAGTTAGGAACATTTTAATTTTGAGTCACTTCTTGCCAATAAATAAATACATAAAATTGGGCCTCTGAAGCTTTTCAGCCTCATGGATAAACCCTCTTCAGTGAAACTACGTGTCAGTGTGAGGGGCCAGGGCAGATCCAGATTGATCTCTGCAACAACAGTTGTCTCCTAAAGCTCTTCCCCAGTCTCTTTCCCTCCTCATGGTTCAGACTCTTCGCTCTTGGTAATTTTTCTATCTTTAAAATTGAAGGGTTTAATTTTCTGTTGTTATTAATTTTAGTCCACGATGGTATGGTTTTCCTCAGTTCCTTTACTTTTTTTTTTCTTTTTTTCTTTTTTTCCACCTATGACCTTCACACAATCTGTTGCTCTCTCTCCCTGGATTTTATTTTTTCAGATGTTGTGAATGATCTAAATGGAGCCTGGCTCCTTGAGACTGTTGGTGCAGTAGTGCAGAAGTGGAAACAACTGGTTTTTGAGAATGTGACGTAGAATGTATCTCTCTTTTCCTTTGGTTCATAAAAGCGCAGTAGATTAACTCAACTAATAGTGATTTTTCTGCAGCCCCTCAGTGTGACATGGAATAAATATTCAGAAGTATCAGTGGAGCTTTTTTTTGACAGTTACTCGATGAGCTTGACTCAGAAGTGCTTTGTGAGGATGAGTCTTCTCTTGATTCATAAACAACTTGGGTATTAGTCAAACTTGTGCAGTAAATTCTGCTTTAGCATAAAAGCATGGCCTTTCTCCACTGGAAAAAACATTTTTTCCATCGCCTAAATCTGGAGTTTTGCAAAGTCTGGTTAATTCACCTAAAAAACTTTCTAGGTAGCTTGTGATTTATGAAAGGACAGAATTGTGCTTTTAAAAGAAGGGTTTTTTTCTTGCAATGAAAATAAAATAGATGTTGAAAAGGGGACTCGCCTGTAACAGTATTTTCTGTGACTTGCGTAAAATGTATTTGTCTTTATAATGACATTGATTTTTATTGCTCCTATAACTATGAAAATAATTAAGAGCATTTCACTGAGCTAAAGAGGGATGTTTCATATTGACTTGAGAGTTAATTTAAATTACAAATGAAATACAGGAGAAGTGCCCTAAAAACTGATGTGTACATTTTCGTAGCTTGGTGAACGGATAGCAATTAATGATAAGTGATTTGCCTCCAAGTTGCTTTGAATAGCAGATCTCAACACTGAGCAAATAAGCTCAAGCTCACTGGAGAGAAGACAGAGGAGTTAATCTCTCCTCCAGGGCAATGATGTTCCAGGTGACATCCTTACAATGGATTTTGTCACATTGTGTTTTAATGCTCCCAAACAATGGGTTTTCACCTTTTATTTCCTTAGGATATTCTTTCACAAATGGTCTATTTAGCAAGGTTTAGGCTTCCCTTGTGTCTGCTCCTTGGAAATGAATCAATAGCATCAATTGGGATTGATTGGGTAGGTCAAACTTGTTTTTTTGCACCAAAGATTCGTAACCAGAGGTGGTCATGGCATGAATGTACAGGATTGAGTCGTGGAATGTGTGGGGAATATTGTGATCAGCAGGAGCAGGGCAGTGATTGCCACCTGTGCTGGGCACTGCTGAGGCCACACCTTGAATCCCGGGGTCACTTTTGGTCCCTCCCTGCAAGAAAACTCTTGAAGGGCTGGAGCACGTCCGGGGAATGGTCTGGAGAACCAGGAGCAGCTGAGGGAGCTGTGGGGAAGGATCAGCCAGGAGAAAAGGAGGCTCAGGGGAGCCTTCTCACTCTCAAAACCTCCCTGACAGGAGGGTGCAGCCAGGTGGGGTCTGCCCCTTCTCCTTGGTTCCAAGCAATAGGAAATGAAGCAGCCTTAGGCTGTACCAGGGGAGGTTTAGATTAGATATTAGCAAAAAACCCCTTCTTCACTAAACTGGTTGTCAAGCCCTGGCACACTTCCCAGGGAGGTGGCAGACTCCCTGTCCCTGGAGGGATTCAAAAGTTGTGGCACCTGGGGACATGGTTCAGTGGTGGCCTTGCCAGTGCAGGGTTACTGGTTGCACTCAATGATCTTAAAGGGTTTTTTCAGACCTTAACGATTCTGTGAGAATTAAAAATAATTGCTGCATCTGGAGACAGCTAAAATACACATTAAACAGAAAATGCGCGGAAAAGCCAGTGAATGACACAGAATTCAGCCCATCTGAGTCGGAGACGTGTAAGAAAAGTGTCATCTCTTGACAACTGTTTATTGATGAAATGATCAATTTTCTAATTGATAGTTTGGGAACATTGTAATGAAGTGTCAGCTACTTTGCTTCTACCATTATGCACAAATGAGTAAAGTTATTTCTGATTGTATTTTTTTTTTTTTTTAATATTGTTCTGTCAAATTCACAACTCTTAGTGATGACAACTTTGGAATCTTTTAGGGATTCATATAGATGCCAAAACATATACTAAATGTTACTGAGCAGCCTGTCTCAATTATGTTTTGTGGCAGAGAAGTATTTCATATACATAAAGTTTTTCCATTGCTTGTGTTTATTTTATTTCATACTCTTCAGCTCATTCTGATTTTTGATTTTGCTCTTTATTATCTGGTTTTCTTCCTGAAAATTTTGTAGTGCAATTCGACATTGCGCCACAGAAATATGTTTCAAATTTTAATCATTTTTATTTTTTTCTGCATTCTAGTTTGGCAGAACTGGGCAGAATAGAACTGCTGTGTGTCTATTCCCAGGTGCATTTACTTTCCTAATGAATATCATTTCTGGCTGAATTGGAAAATTTCAACACAGACATCCTGTAGCTGTGCCATAGCCAGTGCTTTGGTTAGAGTGGAAAAATCCGGGTCTGCTCTTGAGCCACAGTGGGTCAACAGATCAGCACTTGTGCTCCACAGTGAACCCAAACAAGTAGGAGACACTGATGATGGGATATGCAGGTGTGTGTGCACTTCTGTTTAGGTAATCCGGGACAGGAATATGTGAGTCTTAATGACACAGTAAAAATAAAAAATAGCTGGGGGCCTTAAAGGATTATTTTCTGCCAAGCCTGTCCTCAAAGCAACTTTTATTCAGCAGATGATTTATGTGTCTGGTTTCTGCAGAGTATTTCTTCCTCAGAGAGAAACTGAGGGTGGTGGAGGCTCTTGGCCAGTCAGCTAAAGCGCTGTGGGAAGCAGGGGTGGCTCTGTGCCCCCCTGAAATCGCTGCTGCCTCCCGGGGGGGCAGATGCTTCCCCCTGCCCTGCTGCCTCAGCAGGCAGCCCCTGCTTTATTGATCCTCCTGGGATCAATGGGGAAGTGCTGTGCAACAATTCCTGGCCAGGTTTGGTCCTCACACTGAAGGGGGACTGTGGAGATAAAAGCTCAAGAGAGGAAACACGGAGCGTGGCTTTCTTGCGGACAACATCCCGCTACAGAAGGTCCTACAGGAAGCTGAATAGTCACTTCTGCTGCTTCCAGCTCAGGTGTGAGGCAGCAGGACAGGCTGGAGCAATTAAAAAGCCAGTGAGTGCATCTCCTCCCAGGCCTTCCCAGGGTATTTGCTGAATGCCAGGCGCAGCCTGCCTCGCTGCAACAGAAATTGCTCCTGTTGATTTTGATGATCTTGGGCTTAATTTCAAAAGCTTGAGAAGTTGTTCTGGTGTGGATGGTGAATAAAAGGACTTGAGAATTAAAAAGTAGAATCCATGCAAAACTCCAGGAGTAAAGTGGCAGTAAGAAAACTACTGGCACCTGTCCATGTGCTGCAGTCTTATTGGAATAAATGCAAATCATCTTTGGGCTGAAAGCAGCACATGTGAAAGCTTTTAATTTTGTTAAAATGAATTACCCATCATTATCTTGTTGTTAATATGTAGAAGTAGACTACTGAAAGACATTGAATAGTCACAGTAATTTACCATTAATCAAGGAAAAGAAGCCTCAAAAGACAGGTTAAAATCACATTACTGAGAAAACAGTTTGCATCTTACATGAGTAATTTGCTGTGTAAAATTCAAAACAGAAATAACAGCAGTGTGTGACTCCATTGATGAGGTTTCTCTGCAGGTGTCTCTTAGAGTAATAAGAGGCCACACAGATTTTCTTTTTCACAAGAAAAAATCTTTCTCTATACTTTTAGTGCACAGTTTGCTTTTATTTTACATTTCGTCCTTTCTGTAACTGTGGATTGTCTCATTTTGGTCCATACTTAGCTTCGAGGTGCTCGCTGGGAGAGTTTTGGTGCTGATCCTTAAAGTGTTGTGTTTGTTGTAATGTGTTTACTCAGGTTGACCTTGGGGTTTGAGCTGTAATTATTACACAGAAGGATGAAAATTTGCAAGAAATGATGACTTCATTCTAATGAGCACACTTCTGTAAATATTCTTCCTCTGTTTGTTCTCATTCTTGTGCTTCTCTAACAAAATAGACAAAGAGCAACCCTAGTAATAACTCCCACAGCTAAAATCCCTAGGTTTCCTTGAAAAGGCAAAACATGAGAGTTTCTGGTTTAAAACTTTCCCAGGGATGATGTGAAGATGCCTTGTATTCACCTGCCCCTTCCCATCTCTGTTACTGCAAATGATGGTCAATACCACTTGAGTGAATCCCTTGGAAGTGACTCAGTGAAGGCAGATGTGCTTCAGGTTTGTGACGTGCCAAAACAGGTTTTGGGTCAGGTTGTAAGTGAGAAAGTCCTGCAAATTTAGACCCCATGGTGATTCTAGCAGTGCTGCCAGACTGTGAGTGCACACTGTGAAGGGGGAAGGTGTTCCCAGAGCACCTCAGCACTGCAGACTGAACCATTTCCATCATTAGAGTGGGAAGGTGCAGGCACCAAAATCATTCTGGTGCTGCTGTGGGCATTGCTGGAGAAGCTGCTGTAACTTCAGGTAGCCCCTTCTCATTTCTCTCAAATCTGTGTGTGGTTGTGAAGCTTTGATCCCTGCATGAAACTGAGAAGTGATAAGAGTTTCTGGAGCCCTGGTTTATTTCTGTGTGGTTTATCTTGCCAAGGGCGCAGCAAAAGAACAATTAATCTGCTCAGTCAGACAGATTTTGCAGGTAAGATTTGGTTATTGTAGCAAATTTGCTTTGGTGTTTGCGGTTTCTCAAATCCTCCCATGTTTCTCATTGCAGCATTTGCAAAACAAAAGCAGAAACATGTTTTTGAATCTGAAAATGTGGAGAAATGTTTCATAAATTATAAATGAATGTCAGTGATGTATGAATGTGCATGCTAAACTGATGGAAGATTTGAAATATGCAACATGTTAGCATATAACTTTACTGTTTTCAATTTTTGAGTTTCACATTAGGGAGTCACAGTAGTACTTCAAAACCAATTTAAAAATATTGTCATTAAGATATGTTTTTATTCACTGTCAGTATATGGGAGCTGTCATGTACCATGGGATTTCAAAGTCTGTCCTTCTGCTCTTTCATCTGGAGTTTTTAATAAATTTTCTTGTTGAGCTCAGTTTTATAAAAATCCTTAGATTTTACTGTGTAACTAAAGGTAGACCCTTGAAAAACTAACTGATGGCAACTCTTTGGAAAGTGTTTTATTTCTATTACATGCCCCTGAATTTGGGAGGGGCCAGATATACCACATAGAGGCAAACACAAGGTGACATCCTGAGCATGGTTGTCAAAAGTCTGGTGATGCAAAGCTTCTTGCCAGCTCAATAACATGCTCGCATTTCTTCTCTCACACAGCTTTGTGTGTTTTCTTTCCTGTCCATCAAAATGAAACATTCAGAGGCTTGAGGACTTTACTAATCAAGTAAGCTCCTCCAAATTAGTTTCATTTACTTGAAAGCTCTGTCAAGACATATGAATCCATGTGATCTTGCTGTTTTTAACCAGGAGCAGAGAATCTAGGCTTAAATAAAACTTGCAACTCCAAATTCTGGCTAATCCTTCTCTTCAAGAGCAGAACAGAAACCTCAGTTCCTCTCTGTGGTTGCTGAATGATATGAGGCCAGACAGCTAACATGCTTCACAGTCAAAGGAACAGGAAGTTTTTGGTTATTTATACTTTTCTTTTGCTTTCAGCCTTCCAGTTGTAATATTTTTTTCCCTCCAGCTTGGTGTATTTCACCTTATAAAAATAAACTTAGAGCTTATGGGTTCCTTGTACCACAGCAGGGCCTTGGAGGCCTCAAAGGGATGCAATTAATCGAAATGCTTGGAAACAGCATGCTCCCCAATCACAATAAAATTCAAGATAATCAATTTAATCTAATTTGTTTCAACTGTTTTGAAAGATAAAGTTGATTGTGAGAGCAGCTGGGCCTTGAACTTCTGTTCTTCAGACATTTTTAAAGATTTATTGTTGAAAGCAAAGGAATGAAAGTAGAAAGCTGTTCTGCAACTTAGTGTTGGGGAAATATATACATCAAGACTGAAAGCATTCATTGCACTTTGTATTCAACATGTTTTATTGGCAGGCATTGACTTGTGTTGCTTCTGCAGCTGACCATTCCAAGCAAACACACGGATCAAAACTACTTTTAACCACTTTATAATTATTTTAATTTATTGTTCCACATGGATGTTTCATTTAAAATTTACGATTCAGTTAGGCTTTGTATTTGGGTGGAGGAGAAATTCAAAATATGAATTGTAGGTGTGCAAATGGATTGGTGTGGTGGTCATCATTTTGTTGCTGGCATTAAGTGTTTAGGAGTGTCAGGGCTGTGTATCAATGTGACTGGTTTTGAAGCATTTTCATTTTCACAAATGCAATTAATGTTGAACTACTTATTGCCTTCTGTTGGACTCTGAATAATATGTTCATGTGAATTAGTGAATCCACATTTTTCATACTGTTACTAGACACTAAAGAACATAAACAGAAATACATTACATGTTTTTAAGAGCAGTCTTCAAAGAGAAAAGTCCAGTCAAATTCTCCATTTTCAAGATATCTGAAATAATTCCTCAAATATCAGCCCAAATGAGGGATATCAAAGTAGGGAGTTTTCTCCTTCCCTTAAATACTGCTTTTGCTCTCTTTTACTGTCCCATCTTTAGTGCCACAATTATCTGATTTAAGGTATGGCCCTAGGTGTGTTTTTATTTCTCTTCACCATTCTTTTTGGTTTTGTTCTTTATTGTCAATAAAATGGTATCATTTTGTCCCAGCTGGAAAAGTTACTCCCTTCAAAGCACTGCACCTGCGGGTTCATTTTATTGAAAGGCATTTTGAGATGTAGACAGTAAAACTTAACAATTCTTTTGATAGGAATTGATGTGGAAAACCGTCACCAAGAAAAGGAAAACAACAACAGGGAGTAAGAAAAGGAGCAGAGGAAAAGAGGTTTTTTTTTTTCATAAACTCTACCCTGTTCTAAAAGACTGACCTGTATTAAAAGTAGAAAGACATTTTAGATCCTGTACTGAGCTTTTCACAACTGCTTTCCACACAACATTTGATAGCTTCCAACAAATGGAAAGAAAATATTTTGAAATGTTTAAAAGTGAGAGAATATTAAGTATCATTAAGACATTCCCTGGTCACATAGGGAACTTTGGGGAACTGGGTGTAGTGGAAGGTGCCCAAGACAGGGGTTTGAAATGAGATTAAAGTCCCTTCCAACCCAAACCCTTCTGTGATTCTATGAATGTTCTTAGTCTGTTAATCTTTTAATGTATAAATTCAATCCAATTAACTGTTCTCACTAAACTCAAAGGCAACACAGTTGAATGTAATGTGGGATTATGGTGATTTACACCAAGATTTTACTACAGTGGGTGTTCAGCCTTCAGTAACACCCACTCTGTCTAAATAAAGGGCTGCAGGCAAGCTTATACCACTTCTTTTTTGTCTGATTTTGTTTGTTTATTTGTTTACTTTTCAGTTGTGAGCAGTATCAGCAATTTTAAGTGATGTAATGTCCATGAACCAAGGACTTGTTTTTCCTGCAGTGGTGACTCAGTGAGTTTTCAAACTCTTAAAACTGACCTTTAAATTATGAACCAGCTACTGTGAGAAAATGTGGCCCTAGGGTGACCTGCTTCTCCCAGACTATGGAACTGCAGCTGTCATAACTGTATTTATAGTTATTGGTAACTTAATATAGGAAATGATTCACTTATTAAATCTATTAAGTCATTTTGTTGTGAGCTACTGGCTAGCAGGGTTGTTGGCAGTAAAAGGTGTCCATTCCCTTGCTTTAGTAATGAAAGTAAAAGGGAATTTGCCAAAAGCCATTTTTTTTCTCTGTCCTTTGTCAACATCTTTCTCTGGAGCCTTTTTGCCTTTCCAAAGTAGATCTTTCTGTGGAGTACTGAAAGTGAGGGGTTGGAATTCTGACCCTTAGGGGTAGTTTGGAATTTACATGTGGGACAGCAAAGTACACCAAAGAATCCTCAGAATTTCTGAAGTTTTGTAGACTATTTTTTTTTTTCCCCCATATGACTGTTTTCTTCATTTTGGCCACGAGTCAGCCAAATGACTTTAGAAATGGTGTTTATTGTGTTGGTTTCCTACCTCAGTTCTACCTACAAGTGCTGCCTTTATTGCCTGGCAGAGACCTGTGCTATACAGAAATCCACCAGAATGAAGTTTGAATTCCAAGCTGGACCCCCACTCTGATTATCTGTGACCTTCTCAAAACAAAGACTGGCTTTCCAAGGACCATTTCCATTTATCTTCTGTTTGTTCCCGCCTTTCCAGGAAAGCTCTGGGATGACTCAAAGTCAGGGGCAGCTGACTGCACCCTGTCATATAAAAATAGATCTCATCTCTGTTCAGTAAATAAAAGGGTTTTCTGAAAAGAAGGATCATAAACCAAAATACTCTTTGGCAATGTTCTTCCTGAGATGAGACAGACAGAGAAGAGGTTGCAGGAAAAGAAGTTGCTGGGCATCTCTATTGTTTTCACCTGCACTTTTCCTGTTGGCCAGAGGTCTCTTTCTGGCAATTGCTGACAAGCACTAGAGGCTGTGGGGCAAAGAAGGGATCTGATTAACTTCACACCAGGGTGCTAAAATATTGTGTTAAGGCCTGAAATTTCAGGCCAGAGCCCTTGCAAGGCTGACTGATCTCACTGGGCTGCATCTTTTCCTGGCACAGCCCTTTTACAGACCATGGGATGTGCAGGTGTCTGATTTGCTTCTCTGTCCATGGAGACCTGCTCGGGAGGAGCTCAGGGATGTCAGAGAGCTGCTGCTTGCTTGGTGCTGCTCTCCACATTTCCGTCTTGATGAGTGGGTGTAAAAGGCTTCATAAAACATTTGGTATATGCAAATGAACAAACAGGTGAATTATCAAGAACTATCGGTTCAGGAGGAAAAAAAAAAAAGTCAATTGTCTTATCTTTCCTGGAGACATGCTATGGCCAGATAAGCAGTTCATCTTCCCAGGTATGTCCCATTAAGTATATTACCCAATCAACTAGGATATATAAGGCATATTGCAACTCTAATCTCCCCAGGCAAGTAGTATTCAATTATCCTTACCATCTTCAAGAGAGAAATATCCTGAGCATTTAGAGCGCTTGCATTTTTGGCGCTCAGTCGTGTTATGTGAAGGCTAATAAAGAACATTCCAACTAAGAAGGCATGAGACAGGCAGATGAAATATTGAAGAAAATAGTATTATATAAGTCCTGAGGTGCAAATGTTCACCATCCCTCAAAAGGGTTTCCTGACATCTTACCTAATGGTTTGAAATTGGGTCAAGGATGAGAATGACTTGAGAATTGCCATCTACTATGCCAATGGTGTGTGTTTTGTGTGCATAATTATAAATAAAATAGAAATTCTGTGGAGTACTTTGTTTGCAAGTGCCCTTTCTGCTTTAATTTTTTTTTTTAATTGTGTATCATTTTGCTATGTAAATTGCTTTTTTAATTGACTGCTGTTCAGACAGGCCAATTTTCCTGTTACTCTAAGGGAGCGTTAGAGAAGTCAGAAGTCACAGCTCCCACAAGTGCTCTTGAAAGTGATGTCTTCTCTACCACGTGAGACATGGCAAGAGGCAACGAGTTCAGTCCCAGACAGCTTCATAATTTGGTAGCTGACAAGAATCCAACGTAATTTCTTTGGAGGGTTGTGGGAAAAGCTCTGCTTGGTGTCTGTTCCTGGCAGGACTTGCAGCAGGGGTTCCTGTGGAGATTGTTTGCTGCCTTCCCAGACCAAACCCTGCTCTCTTGTTGTTTCTCTTCTCCTCAGCTTTACATATATTGCAGAAACTGTGTCAGTTATATGAGCTAAGCTAAATACTAGAATATTTCAGTCTATGAAATATGTTCTGTGTTTCAGAGAGAGAGCGAGTTTATAGGAAAGCATATTCTTTGCCTGATTATTACACGCAAATGGTACAGCTTTTCATGGGATGTGTTGTAAAGGTTCCATGAAACAAGGGAGCATTTCCCAAATTCCTCATCCCTCCATTCCTTAATTGACCTATGAGCTTCTTCATTCTAACATTAAAAGATGTTGTTAAGAGTACACATACTCTGTTCTTACTCCTGCCCATGATGTACACCTGTATCTGTATTCTTCATGACCGTATTTTGCTAAGGTATAAATATCTTAAAAATCATGCATATTTACTGTATTTTCCTACATTTTAACACCTATTTTCTTTGCTGGTCCTTTGCTCTTTTCCACAGGGCACATTCCATACACCCATGAAAATGGTGCAGTGTTATTTTCCCTCTCTTTGATTTTTGTTCCCCATTCTGTCACCAGCATAGGACAGATCCTTCCACATCTGCCCTCCTCTAAAGGCTTGCTTTATATAAAGCACAGTCTCAGGTGTCATCCCAGGAAAAGTCCCCTGATAGAATGGGAATATTCATCAAAATTGATATGCATTAACCAGCCTATTAGATAGGCAGATTTGGCCTATAGATATTTAATCTTCACTTACTTTCAGTGTTAATAGTGAGAACTGAAACCTTGCAAAAGTAACAAATTTTTAATTAGCCCTTTGTGATCTGAAAGTGAGCAATGCATAAGACATATAAAGGTGTTTTTTTCACAAGAATTTCAATGTTTGCAAGATCAGAGAGAAACGGAAATCTGTAGATGTGCTCCAAATTATGTGTTTGGCCAAATTTAGTCTTCTAAACTCTTGAAATACCTGGTATAACATCCATTTACAGAAGAACTAAATTTATTTGGCTAAGTAGATAAGTAGTAAAGATACACACTTATTAATGGGAAGAAATATATGGATTTGAGCTGAAACTGGAAGCTGATATGAGAGGAGTGATATTCCCTGCATCACCTGTACCCCATTGTTGTTTTCTACTCAATTTATATTGTTCTCAGAGCAGTTCTAACCTAATCAAGTGGAATACATCTATTTCCCCCTACCCTGTCTAGAGTACATGGCTGTTTGTAAATTAAGGGTTTGGAGCCTGGCTTTTTCCCTTGCTTACAGTTGCTTAGCACAAAACCAAAATGAAAGAAAATCCCCTAATGTGGTAAATAGGACTTATTACTTAGTGACAGTACCTTCCATTTCCAACCTCAGGTTCCCAGTGGGTCCCACATTTGCCTTTCCAGCTAACTTTGCAATGAATTGTTCATCTCTTTCTGAGAGAAAGGGCTCTGCAGAAGATAAGCAGTTCAGACAGAAATAATAAAAGCCTCGATTGCAACACTTACCTTCTGTGTCCACTTGGGAAATGCTGCCTTCTTTTACATCACTTCTTGACTGGATTATGCAGGAGGGAAAAAATATTTGTCAGGCTGTCCCCATTGCTTTTGCAGTCTGATTCAGGCCAGTCACAGATACGTAGGTCATGCTGAGTGTTTTCCCCTGAATTCCAATTTTTAGAAAAGTTCAAGAGTCCCAGCAGATCACATTAATTCGGGACTCAACTCTCCCCCAGTTTCATGATCCCTTAGTCTTTCTTTGTTATGCTCTCCCTGAATAGTTTGCTGCAGCCCAAGGATTTTCAAATAGCTGGTTTATAAATAACCAGCATATGCTAACAAAAAATGCTTCATAAAAATAATTCTACTTTTTTTTGTTGTAGTAGCATGTGAGACTAAGAAATGTGGCATTCATGTTCAAATCTTCTAATTTCTGAGAGGGTTTTAGTGGTAGAATTTGTTACCTCACTGATGTTGCTGCTGTTGTTCAAGTCCAGGAACTTCTGAAGGAGCAGTGAGATTATTTGAAGCAAACAGATCTGAATTGGTTCTGTCACAAAGCCAAAAAACTTCAATTAAGCTTTCAAAACTAGATTTCATTCTTCGTGCACAGAATAATAGCTGTAATGATGGATCTGTAAGGTGGGAAAGTTATGGAAAAATAAAGATGCTTTTCTCTTAATTATTTCCCCCTACATTTCTATTATATCTTCACTATAAGCAGAGTAGGATAAACACTGTTATGTGTTGTTTTTCCTATGGCTTTACTGACCACAGAAGTATTTCAGATAACCTCTATACAATGTCTCCTGCCTAAGCAGCAATTTGTACATTTATTAAGCGATTCCTGGTACTGAACTAAAAGTCCAGCTGTTAATAAGACAGTCCAATTTAAAAGACTGCACAATTTCCACTAAAATCCGTGTATCCCACAGTTCAGTGCTTTGTAGTGTAAGGAACACTCCAGTCAGGAGGAGTTCAGCCAGAAAAGGTGATACCAGGAGGCCGACACAAGCTGGCAGCTGAAGGACTCCAAACCCTCTGCTGCCAGACTTGCTCGCTCTATCAAAAGTATCTGCCTGTCACTTCCTCAGTTAATTACTGTGGTTGCAACCGCAGAAATGGATATTTTTCAAAGAATAATATCCCTTGATCACCTGCAGCACAGGTCTGGGGTTATCTTTTACTGCCTGTATAGAACCTGACTATAATTGGTTGTGACTAAATCTCCCATGACAAAATTTTGAAATGATTTTTCATCTTGGCGTTTCAGATGCTCGTGGTGTGTGCCAAATTTTCAAGGCTCAGCTCAAAAATTGTCTGAGGATGGCATGTAGGGTCACTAATGGCATTTTTAGACATGTCATTAAAGATAAAAAAATTCTGGGCCTAATGAAAATTTAACCAGAAGTACATTAATACTTTTTATTGTTCACCAAAGTTGACTATTCATCATCAAAGTAGTTTGTAAGGATAAATTTTATATAGAATGTAGAATGCTAAAGAATAGAACCTTTTTTTTTTTATTGATCATAGAATTTAGGAAATATTCATGTATATTTTACAGACTCCTGAGAAGAAGGTAAAAACATAGTAGTTTCTTGCTCTTTGTAACTCTTTGTAACTTTTGCCTTTCACTTTTCAGTGCCTAAAAATCATGCTAATCTAATCCAGAATAAATACATTAGCAGAAAGAAAAACAGAATTCAAAAGTGTAACATATGCAAAGACATTTACTCTGTGTGGATTTTTCATAGGAGCTCCACAAGTGGAGGCTGTCTGACTTTCTGATTGAGTTTCTGAACTTCATGAAACATATGCTATTTGAAGAAGTAATGAAGAATATTGAGGAATAAAATTTGTTCTTTTCTCCTTTCCTCTTTGAACAGTACTTTAAATGATATATAAAATCAACAAGCCTTTAGAAAATCTCCTTTGCTTTTTAGAGAAATAGAAAATCTTAACCCAAAGAATTCTGTGGAAATATTGCCTGGGGATATCAAATTTATTCTGCATTTTAATGAAATCACAAATGAGTCAATTTAAAAGTAGTATACTATAAACTCTGCTTCCTTCCTACATCTGTTCATAAACATAGAAGTATGTATACCTAGGGGAAACTTGCTTCCTCTTACATGCAAGCAGGAAAAAAAAAAACTAACTAGGAATACAAATTTTTCCTCATTCCCTGTGGGTGAACATCACAGAAGGCAACCTAGTTAAGTTTCATTTGTGAGAGGCAGAGCTCCTCGTGGATGCTCGCTGTTAATCAGGTTTGGTGCAGACAGAAACGTGGCACTCTGGATCTGAGGAGTGTTGCAATTTGCATTGAGCCAGTCAAGCAGAACTCCTGCCTAACAAACCATCATAACAAAAACAAAACAAAACAAACGCAAAAAACCAAAACAAAACCAAAAAAACCCAAACAAACAAACAAAAAAATTAGACCAAGAAAAGTCTTATTTTCAAACAACTTGTTCTGCAGAAAGTTTTCTGGATTCTATAGCAAAGCGCACCTCTTAAAAAGGCTGAAACAAACTTTGAGGACATGTTTAGTAATTAAATATAATCAAAATACTTACATATAATCTCTGGGTCTTCCAAATGGACATTTTTAGAAATTAGAGCTGACATGTGCCGGCAGGTTATAAATGAGCCCTTGTGTCATCATTGCCTGCTTCTGTCAAAAGTGGATCCCCAATTTCTGCTGCACTGCACTGTGTGCCTAAGCACTTCTAAAAGAGTGTTTCTGTGAAGTGACAATCAGGCATCAGAGGCCACAAGTGGCGTCTCAGCTGTCACTGTGCAGTCACACAATGAGCTGCTGCAAAGGGTGACTGCTCACTTTGTGTGAAAGGAGTGGGATGTGGGGAGGGTAATCCTCGTGTGCCAAAACTCGGGTTCCAAATCCACATCTCCTCTGAGAGCAGTGACTGAGCAGTTTGGTGAATAGAAGGAATGCTTTGACCACTGTTAGCCCTTTTTTTTTTTTTTTNTTTTTTTTTTTTTTTTTCCTTGTACCTGAGCAATGTTATATTTATATTTCTCCTAAATGAACCATCCATACCACTTGAGATGTACAACAGAGCGAGGACTGCCAGTTTTCTGTTCAGGTTAAGCTGTCACACCTGAAACTCTGTCAATGTGAATAGAGCCAAAGGGATACTTAGTAGACACTTAAGGTGTTACCTGTGCTTGAAATAGAAATATCCTCTGAAAAATGTCACATTTATTCTCATGGATGCAAAACTGTTGCATTGCTGTATTTTTAAGGTGTTTCCTGGCCTTTTGTGCAGTGCAAGTCAGCACAGCAAGTAGTGGATGGACTTCATGTGCTAAATTGCGTGAAGATGGTGCTCCATGAATCCAGAAATAAATTTAAATAAATTTTATCCACAAATAAAATACACTGTGGGCTTTCCATTCCATGAGCATCACCCTTCAGCAGGGTAATTAGTTTTGAGCAATCCTGAATAATTCTTGAATTCATTTTTTCTTTGTCTGAAGTGTTAGAAGGCATATAATTGTGTAAGTCTAGAAGGAAGATTCAGAATTTTGTAGGAAGTTGGAGATCAATGCATTAATTGTGAAAGTTTCTTTTCCCAAATGTGTAAATAGACTTTATTGACCCGTGTACAGATGCTGATACACTTCTTTTGTAGCCATAAGTAGCAGTAGAGAAATTAGAGGTTTGTCATCTGAAGTATTGATCCACCCTCCTCTCAATATGATCTGCAGGTGTTTTACAAACATTACAGTGATATAGACTGTCCTTACCTCCTTTAAATTAATATTTTCATAGCATCTCCTAATTTCTGTACTGAATCAGTTTGAAGTGGTCATGGTCACAGTGTTTTAACAGCTTTTTTTCTTTTAATATAACACTTCTGTTTGAGGTGAAAGTTGTGCTGTCCTCCATCTCTAATTAATTGTGCCAGCAGCCATAACATTTTATTATGTGATCCATAAAGCTTTTATTTGGCATGAAATAGAAGTAAGTTAGCTTTGGGGTATGAACTGTTCCAAGAGCAGAGCCTCGTATTTAATTCTCTTTAAAATCACCTTAGAAGATATTTAAAGATTCCTTTTGGTCTTGCTCAGGTATTTCTGAGGGCTGTGGTTGTTGTTCTCATGAGAAGTCAGTAGGTGACAGCTCGAGGATCAGCCCTCCTGGTGATGTCCCTGTTCTCCTGCCCACACCGAGCATCTCCAGCCCTGCTCTGTGGTTTTCCCTGTGGCACCTGATGTCTGTCACTGCTCTGTGGTGACAGGGCCTGCCAGAAGCCTCAGGATAAGGTTCAGTTTGATGCACACTCCAGCCCGTTGTCCTTCACCTTTCCTCTCTCCTCAGCTCTGGGTGCGTTGGTGTTTTGCAGTGACATCGGTTGAGGTCGAAATGCTTATCAGGGAGATTAAACAGCAGAAGGAGAATATCAGAACAAACTCAATAGATCAGCTCTTCTCTTTAGCTTTTGTGTGGGGTTTTGACTCAAGCCACGATGTCAGAAAGGCTAAACCTCTAGCAGGGCATCAAGGGAAAGGAAATGTTCCCATTACAGGGAGATAAAGAGCTGCAGTCTGCTTTCTCTGCAGTGGTAGCAGGGTCATCATTAGTCATTCATTATTGCATGACACCAATATTGGGTTTAATTACAATTCAGGCCATTATGTTTTCTAATAATTTCATGTCTAAGATATCAATATCCAAAATTAGAATAAATGTAGTATAATTTCCTTAGTAGCAGCCTTTATCTCATCAGGAAGCCATATCAGACAAACAGGGTGAAGGCCATTGTGTTCTACTGGGTGGTTAGCAAAGGCTGGGTTTATTTGGTTTAAATATAATATGAAACAAGATGAAGGGGAGGGAAAAAAGCCCCAACTATGTTATGATGAAATCACTTGGCATAGCTCCTTAAATCTTTGCCTCCTACCTAACACCATGTTAACTCAATATTAAAAAAAAGTAAACCCAAGAAGGTTCAAAAAGTCCATGCTTGTAGTTGCTGAAACAGACAGCAGTGGGATACAAAATCAGCATTTTAACACTCAGGAACAAAGAGACCTTAGCTCTGGTTGATGGCAGGGCAACACAAACCATCAGGCTTAACCTGGGACTCTGGGTTGAGAATTTTAAGAACTCCTCTATCCTGTCCATGCTCTCCCATAGCAGGCAGAAGTGAAGATTCATCTTTGGCTCTTTCATGTTGACACCTATATCCAAAGAGTGATTTCATTGGAGAATAGTTACTGTTCACACTCGTGGCTATTACATGAATGTTTAACTAAAGATCAAAATGCCATAATCTGGTTCAAAACACACCATCAGGAGTGATTTGCAGTTAATATCAGAGAGCCTCTGGGCGACAACTGCCTCTCAGAAACCAGCTTTCCTAAAGCAGCATTCAAATGTTGTCTGATCTGCAAATACAGAATTCTCCTGGGCTTTCTATACAATAACCTCACATACTAAGTGCAGTTTTGTCTTCCCAGTAGAGTCTTTGGGAAATTCTGTCCTTGAAGTCAGGGGCTTTTTTCATGTTTTGTAACTTACTGATGTGATTTTTCAAAGCAAATTCCTTAGACCATTTGTATTTTTATGATCTATTGATTTACCAAGAAACAAGTTCAGGGGGAAAAAACATCCAAACAAGCAGTCTATAGTATTAAAAACTGTGTGGGGATTGAAGAAAATGTCTTGTAAATGTACTTTGAATTATAGTAACACTTGCAAACTTAGGAGCTTTGAGCAAAGCTTAATCTATTATATGCGTATAGAGTCTATTTCTGATTAACTTCCTAGGAAATTCTGTGAAAACCCCTCAACCTACAGACTTCCAAAAGATCTTTCAGCAGATTCTAGAAGGTCAAAACTATCATTCTGATATTTGTGTGGTGTCATTCAAAGCAGTGAGCTGGATCTTAGGGTCAGGGGGTGGTTTGGGCTGGAAGGGACCTTACAGACGGTGCAGTTCCACTCCTTCCATGGGCAGGGACACCTCCCACCAGACCAGGTTGGTCAGAGCCTCATCCCACCTGGCCTTGTTGTGCCTGTTTTCCTCTCCTCTGTGTATTTTCTCTTAAAGCTTGGCGTTTATTGGGAGGATTAGGACTAATGGGACACCATCAGATCAGTGTCAGTGTCTGGTGCAGGGCAGTACATCTTCTCTTGTGTCCAGACTGATTATCTCTCTAACACACACACACAGAGTGAATCCCACAAGTGGCCTATCTGTTTCTCTTCAGGTTTTGCAGAGCCAAGAGCCAATCCCCTGACAAACACATTGAACTGCTGAATGTTTAACCATATTCCAGTGAGGATTGCATTGTGGACCAGACTGTAGGAATTGAGGAAAATTGCAACATTTGCTATCAGCACAGAGTAACTCATACTTTCTTCTGTGCACTTGCCCATCTGCAGAGCTCTGAATACAGCAAAACTATTAACTCCTGGGAGAGGAGTTTATCACACTGAACAGGAATAAGAGTATTTTACATGCATGGCAATGATTTAAGTATTTTGTAGGCAATTTACTTGCTTTTAAGCAAAACTGGTGGTAATGCACATTGCAGTTTGTCAGTGTGTGTGTGCTTTCAGGTTTATGCAGGGATGTCTGAGTGCTTTGCTGGATGGGGGTCAGTGGCCTGTGCTGAGCACAGAAACACTTGGACACATCCTTAAGTGTAGGCACACAGTTTGGGCTTTGCTGATTTGCCCTAAATACGTAGTTAAATATAATACTAGGGAAAGATTGCTGGGATAATGAACAGTAAATTATGCCTTTCCCAAGGGGATAATGCCCTTTCTAACATCTTCCAGTGCACCTCTGCTTAAACCCATGGCTTTTTGCTTGTTATAGAAAGCTCACCTCTGCCTCTGACTTGAGCAGAGCTTGTGCCTATAGAGGCAGTGTACGTACACAGAGGTAAAATAAGGGAGAAAGTCTTGTAGATTGTTAAATAACAGTACTGTAGATTGTTAAATGAACAAAAAAGGACTGCTGGAGTTTGTGGTCTGTGTAGAGGAATATATAAAGGGGAAAAAAAATACTCCATGATACAAAGTTTGATTTCTTATTCCAAAGTGTGTTTTCTTATTTCACACTTATTGCTTACAAGATTTAACAAGAAAACTGACCACTCCTTTGTTGTTTTCCCAGAAGAAAATGAATATAATTGGATATTCCTGTTAGAAGAGAGGTCCTCTTTCTCTGGGAGCATCACTGAAAGAAATATTGCCTGAGAGTTTGTTGTCCATGTTTAAGATGATCTGGACTATTTGCTTAATAATAGAATTTAACTTTTGGTCATCCCTTAAGTGGTTGGGCAGTTGAACTTGATGGTCACTGTAGACCCTTCCAACTTTGGATTTGACTATATTTTGTTCTATTCTTTCTATTTTGACACTTAAAACTCAATTCAAAGAGAAAAAAGAAGATCAAAGACATGCAAATGGTTCTAATGAAATGTTGGAGAACATTTACAAAACCTTCAGTTCAGGCTGGGAATTGGATTTGGTCAAAGGCTCTCACTGAATAATGTTTATACTATTATTTGCTTATGTCTAAAAAGACATTTTCTAACCACTATGAGAGTGAGGTTTGTGAACTGCCTTAAATGGAACCAAAAGTTTAACAGAAACCCCAAAAACTAATCCTAAGTAATAATTAAATTATCTGTAATTAATGTTTTAGTAAGAGCACATATTTCTCACTGACAATTGGAAATAGGATTATTTTCTAATTGTACCTAGTAAAATAATTTTACAATAATATCCTCTAGTTTCCAAAATGCATCTTGGTTACTTCCTGTGGAGTAAACAAAAAGAGGAAGAAACATCATCTTTCTTGATTTGTTTTGATTTTAAAAACCAACCCATTTGCATTTATATTCATGTTCATCTGGGTCCACTTTTAAGCAGAGCAACCTAAAATAGTCTTCCATACGTATGTTAGGATATGTTTTAATACTGTATTTGTTTTCAAATCTGCTTAAAATTTAGTGTTGGGCTACACACATGGAAATCTCAAAGCAGAATATCATTACAGCAGTTTGTGAAGGTTTGTTGAAAGATTCCTGTGGTCATGTGAAGTATAATCAGCCCAAACAATATTCTCAGCTGTATTGGGAGGTAACTGAAGCCAGGCTGGTGCTAGCACTGGTGTGGTGGAACACTGAGGGGTCTGCAAGTCAAAATTATTTGTTGATATATGCATTTTACTAATGAAAAAAATACAGAAATAGAATTTCAGTGAAATACGAACCCGAGAGACAGACAATGTCAATGTAGAGAAGTGTTATTTGTGTATTGGACCTGGAAAAAAACCCAAACTTGTAACAGAAAATAAATCCTTTTTTCTAGCCAGATTTGAAAGGACAAGTGGGAGGATGGTGGTTTGCAATAGAGCACATTCTGAGGCAGACTCTGTCACCTCTGTGTTATGCCTACAATTGCACTTGCCTTTTGCAGCTTCTTCTCTTATTTTTCAGCAATTTCTGACTCAACAGCAATTGCCTTCAGTGCAGGCCAGCAAGGGGTGCTCAGGGAAAACAGGAGCATTTCATAATCCTTGTGTATTCCATGGATTTGTGCTTTTATTTCATCTGACAGCAAGAAGCACAGAAGATAAAACGGGCAGCATTAGGCTTTGATTTGAGCTTTTTTCATTTTAAATGTCCTGAGACACTAACATTGTTCAGGCTGTGATATTCAGATTTCCAGCACTTTTATTTCAAGTGTCATTGCTTATCATTATGATAAAAAGACATTGCCACTGAGAGAAAGAAGAGAGACAGCTGTGCATATTGTCAGACCCTCCTTTGGAGTGGATATTTTCAAACACAAGGTCCTGTTGAATTTGGAGTGCAGGGAGGTTGATTGATGGTGTAACTGATTTAAAGCTGATTTCTGTTATTGGGCTGTCATTGGAAGAGAGGAGGTGATAACACAGCTTTCATGATTAGCTCTGCATATGGTTTGCTGATAAGGAAGCTGGAGAGGTAATACTGTATTTAAAAAAATCTTCAGGCTGGAAGGAAGAGGAGAGGGAAGGAAGGTGAATGCTTTGACAATATTAACATTTCTGCTGGATCCAAACCAGCACAGAGTCCTGCAGCAGGGCCAAAAGTATGAATACAAACTAAAGAGCTGAAATCCAGAACAAAGCAACACTTATTTAACAGCCACAAAAAACCTCAACATATAAAACTGTCAACATAGTGGCAAATTATTCTAAGACTTGGATATTCCTCAAGGTATTGTGATAAAATCTTCAAATATTGCTGTTCAGTTCACCTTCTGCAGTAAGTTTAGCCTAGCTGAATTGAAGTGAAATTTTGATACAAAGAATTTTATCTATATGTGTGTCTATGGTGCTCTGAGTAACTTGGACTTGTGGAAAGTGTCCCTGTCTATGGCAGTGAGGGTGGAATTAGATGACTTTTAACATCCTTTCCAACCTAAACAATTTTATGGTATGTATGTGTGTGTATACATATATATATATATACATATATATATGTATGTATGTGATCTTTCATTTGAAAAGGCATATTATTTGAGACTTTGCTCTCTAGTTTTTGTAGCTCTTTAGGTGCCTGAAAATTGCACTTTCCTCAAAGTTGTGAATTCTCATGGTTTTGGAAACTGCTCAAGTTCACTCGCACCTTGAGAACAGCTTGAAAATTACATTTTTCTGATCCCCAGAATGGGAAAAAACAGTAAAAGTAACCTGTACTTTAACAAATCTTAACCTGATAATCATACCCTGAACTAAGTGCAAGAATCATAATATTTATGAATTCAGGCACTGTCACTTCTTAATTCTGATCAGTATGAGAAAGATGAATTTCCCTGACAAGATTTGTGCCTTGATTCACATACCTGTGTTACAAGTTGGGATTTTGGCTGTGGCACCTCTCTCTGAAGTGCAGCTGGGCACGTGCAGTGCCAGCAGGGGCTGTTCTGCCTCCAGGGTTTTGGTTCTTCAGAGGTCTGCCAGCACTTTGGAACCCATTTATAGAAACACATGAGGTAAGCAAATGTTATTTATAGCATTTAATGCCTGCGGGGGGTTTTTAATACTTTTTTTGTTTTGTTTTGTTTTGTTTTGGTTTTTTTGGTAGTGATAGCTCTTAGAATCATCTACCATAAAACAAAAGAGCAAGCCATGATTAAGTCTTTTTTTTTATGGAAATGAAGGCAATGATCCATTAACCCCTGGTGTCAAAGCTATTCATCATTCACCAGTCTTCTGATATGGGGAAAATAAATGCAATTTCAGCATACTCTGTTCAGCTGGTCCATTTTCTAACAGTACAATAAACTTGTAGAAGAATGATCAAAATTTAAAATATGGGTGAAGAATGAGGTTAGTGTTGACACATAAACACACCCACTCCCAATTAAAAATAAACAAACAAAAAACGCCACAACAACAAAACCCTGAAAACCAAGAAAACATAACTTTAAAAGTTAAAATTGTTTTACTTTTGGTTTTGGCACTTGGATGTCAGAGTGTCAAGAACAACAGTGAATCACAATTAACTGTAACAGTGATAAAAGAAAAGCTGTTGCTAGCATAGTACATAGTATTAACAAACAATTAAATCAGTCTCTCTTTTTTTTTGTTGTTTTTTAGCATTTTTCTACCCATATGTTTATCTTTAGAATACTTGTGACTGGAAAAGGTACCTGCATCTTCTGTTTTACCCATATGGTCCCATAGCAACAGATGCCTGAAATGGCTTAGGAAAGGTGTGACTCATGCTATCTGCTGGATTTTTCCTGGCATTTTTTCCCTTGATTTGTCAAAATATTGCACAAAAGAATGTTCACTTATAGGATTACAGACCAAAACCTACATTTAGAAATGCTGTCATAAATGCCTGCATGAAGTCTGGCTGTCTTTCCTGCCAAGGACTGTTAATGCTTAAATTAGCCACCTGATGGTCTGGTGCCTTGTTGTTCACAAATGTCAACTGCTCGTGAAAGAAATAACAGTTTTTTTCCATCAATTCACAGAATAACATTCTGAGTGAGCTCATAAGCCCTGCTAATTGCTGGCAAAAAAAAATTGCATGTGCTTTTCCTTTGGATTGTTTAGTGCTCCATTGTAGGTGACAAGGCAGCACGTGGAGCTGCCACCAAGCCTGCAAGTGGGACTCTCCAAACTTCACCTCTTGGAAAGAAAGGGTGGGTGAGATAAGGAGAAAAAACCACCAAAACTTGATCTGAGTCTTGTTTCTGGTTATAATCATACATAATTATTAGGCAAGGAATTTAAATTATAGCTTTTTTTCTCTTTACAGAGCTTTTTCAGATGAAAGGCATATTAATTTTCCATGTTTTCCTGCCACTGAAGCAACATTGTTTAACATGATTGTGTTTTTTTGGTACTCTCTATCTCCTCTTTGTCCTCTCTCCTCCAGCTCTGAATTCTTCAAAATAAAGAACCTGTATCAAGGCTCACGTGGGTTTTAAATGCATATCTGTAAATAAAAACTGTGTTTCTGATTTGAGAAGCAATGTTTAAGAAATGTAATCTTCTAAAAACTCTTTTCTTGAGTTATCAAAACCACCCAAAGTCAAGCTGTGACATGTTTCCTATAATGCAATCTAATTTCTAGAATCCTGTTACCAAAAGAGCCATTTAATTTGTACTTTTCAGCAATTTTCTACTAATTCTCTATTGTAGTTGCTGGAACTATTCCTTAGAATACATTTTATTTCAGATCTATAACTACCCCCTGAAGCTCAGGCAACCTTCAGCTGATGAAAATGTGATTTTTAGAGCTGTCTACCACACTATTCTGAGAACTAATGAATCAGTTTGTGTAGCTACAAATATCTGGAATTCCTGTAGCTCAGCAGCAATTTTATTTGACAGTAGGCAAATGGAAATATTTCTGAAGGAATAGAGGCTTTAATGGAAAGACTGAAGAAACAGAAAGCCCAGATGGAATATTGTCAGTGTTGATGTGTTTGTATGAGGCATAAAGGTTTGCCTCTGCAGATCTCCAGCAGCAGAGCCTCCAGAGATGTTCTTTTTAAATCTCTGCCTCCTCCCAGCCTCTTCCAGTTGGGCTGGTCAGGATACTCAAAATTAGAATGTTCTTAATATTGGATGGTTTCATAAAGCCAAATTTTGAATTATTCAGAATATGGTGGGAATATATGTGTCAAAACGAGACAGGTGATTGACACCATTGGTTTATGGCAAGTGTCCTGAGCAATTGCAGGGAATTGGTATAAGATGATCTTTAGAGTCCTTTCCAACCCAAACCATTCTAACAGAGGTTGTGACTTCAGCTTTCTTTAGATGAGCAAAGTGCTCTGTGAGAGGCCAGCTATTTCATTATGCACTAACAGGAAAAAAACCCCAAACTATTAAACAGAGTGTTTCCATGGAGAACCTTTTGTTGTGATCTTTTGTTGTGCATTATTTATGTGTGTTTGCTGAGGTGGTGAATGAAATAGAAAAGCGTTGAGGGTTTTACCACTGCACTGAGCACAGCCCTGTAGAGGGGGATTCACACATGTTGGAATTACTCCTGTGCCACTTACTCACTTTAGTGCAAACAGCTCATTGTCATTTTTATATTGTGTGAATGAAAAGGTTTGGAAACAACACAAAATTTTCCTTTTTGATACACCACAGGGCGCTTCTTAGCAAATGAGCAGTTCTCTTACTTTGGGAGACACGTCAGGGAAACTTCCACACCACCTCATGTTTCTTTCAGATGTTCTGAGGCAGAGTTGGGACACAAGTTTCAAAGATGCTGTGTTCTTTGTGCCAGGGCAGAACTTTATTTGATGTGCTTGAGAGTTACTATACAGTTTTGCTGCTCTTTTCAATGAATAAAAGAAATAATAAAATATTTAGGCACAGATTAGCCTAAGAACATGGTTACTTTCTGTGGGGAAGTAGAAAGGCAGCGAACAGAAACTGCTCCTCTGGGTACTGTGTACTTTGGTTTTCTAGTATTGCTGCCTCAAAAGCTTTGTAAAGGGAAAAAGGAGATCTGCTGGGCACTTGAGAGTTGAATGTCATAAGCAAAAGAGTTCATATTTGGGAAAAAAAAGATAAAAGAACCATTGTAATTATGTCACAGATTTGAACATTTTAGGGGAAACCAATTAAATAATTTGCACTGATTCAAAATACATTATAGTTTGTGGAAGAGTGTTTATTTCTCAGGGNGCCTTGCAAACCTAGTTTAAGAAATATAAGGAGCAAATTTCCCTCTGAATGTTCTTAATCATTACTTTCAACATAACTGTTTCTAATCAGTAATTTCTACCTGCAAAATCCATAGAAAACGTGCTGGCAGAAACAGATGGAGCTGCCCAATAACTGACAGCAGAACAATGGAGAACCCTCCAGGGAGGTGTGAAACTGGGATTAAAGTGCCTCAGCTGGAGGAGGATGTGGAGCAGGATCTGCCATGGGGAATGTTCTGTCAGCAGGGCAGGCAGCAATANTTGCACCAATTTTCTATCCATTGATTTTGACCAGAGTATGAACTTTTACAAGACCTAAATCTTTTATTAGCTCACAGCTGTATCACTGCTGTCTTCAGTCAGTTTATATAAGCTCCTCATTTTGTCTTTGATAGTGTCTAAACTTTTCATCTGGACATCCATATTATTCCATTTTTGCTTCAGAATTTTGATTTTTTTTTATTGAGATGAATAAACTATGCTTGATCTATGCTGTAAAAAGATACTTTTTTTTTTTTAAGACAGCAAATGGGTGCTTCTTCTACGGTCCAATATCCAAAAGTAGTAGGAAAAAGAAATGACATTTCATTTGTTTCAGGACTCCCAATACTCTTCATGTCCTATAGGGATGCCATATTTTATTTCCGTGTGGCCTTTAATTTTAATAAATAAATATCTGTGTGATCATGTATGAATGAATATATATATATATATATATATGAATGCAGCCTTGCAAACCTAGTTTAAGAAATATAAGGAGCAAATTTCCCTCTGAATGTTCTTAATCATTACTTTCAACATAACTGTTTCTAATCAGTAATTTCTACCTGCAAA
>VYXD01007326.1:424954-511902 GCA_013397195.1 Hylia prasina
GAAGGGGAAAAAATCTGTGATACTCGGAAATAACTTTGTTACGAACTGTTATAAAAAGGTATTTCAACTGGATAACTCCACTCAATATTAAATAAAAAAGTAGCTAAATCAAAGTTTAATTGGATCAGGTGCGCATTAACAATAAATAAGCTTAAGGATTCAGAAACATAAAAATTTCTAAGATGAATCCAAGGGCTCAACCAATTCAATAAAGTCTTCTGGAAAGTGGCCAGTAGGGAAACATAAAGCATCCAGGGCACAGGGAGACTTATCCAACCTTGGGATACTTCACAGATTTAAACTGAAAAGTTAAGAACAAAGAAAAAGCCCTCGTTGGCAATGGCAGACTTTGCCCTGACCTGTTTTTGAGCACATTGACTTCAATCAAGTGCTCAACACTGTTGCAAAAATATGATTTCAAATGGTAGTTTTATAAGATTTTGTTTCAATTTATCCTTTTGTTTCTTTGAAACATTATATATATATATTTATATATTAATGTCCTCATATGATTTGGTATTTTATTCTGCCTGCTTTTGTTTGTGGTTTTTTTATTGCTCTGAAAAATTTTACTCTATTTGTAGTTTTTTTTTCCCCCTTTTCCATTACATGTGTATTTTTTAATACATATATTTAGAAAATTCTGTAAAGTAAAATTATTTATTTATCTATTTATCTATTTATTTATTCATATTTTTTTTCTTCTTTTTTTTTTTTTTTTTAAGTAGTTCTTCCTTAAGGCTTTCCTGAGGTGAGATGCTGGAATTGCATGGAAAATTCCAGCCGTGCATCATGAATTTACACAATGGCGTGATGATGGTTTTGAGATATTCTTAATAGTTTTCTGTTTGCCTTTTTGAGAGCGACTGAGCATCAAGCTGACACTTTTAGGGAACTGTCTGACACGACACCAGATGTCTTGTGTGAGTGGCAGTGTCTTATCTAGGGTTTATTATTGGGTTATTTTTACTTCTGTGCTGCCATTTCAATGGATCTGCCATTTTATCAGCAGTCTGTGTTGCCTGTGCCTTTTCCATCAAACTCATGTACAAGCCTTCCAACTTGCCATGTTGACTTAAATGTTGAATATCATCACAGCTCTGAGCCCTGATGCTTGAAAGAACCTACTTTTATCACAGGGGGAGAAAAAAGATTCTGCCATATGCTTTTAATCTTTTCGAGATTCTTTAATTCACAGGGTGATGTTCTCTCTTACCTCATGGTGGTACAATTATTTTAAGATATTTAGGTAAGGGACTCTAGTAAAAATGTTATCATATAGATATGGCTTATATTCATTCTTCTTTTCCAGAAGCTTCTCACCTTCTTAATGGGCCTGTATAAACTTGAGAGACATTTTATTTCTATTTTAATTCTATGGGTTTTTTTAGCTTCCTGTATGTATCTTATTAATTACCTTATCATGTGTTTGTTAGTTCTTTTTTTGATACAATTTCCACCTGTTTTCTAAGATTGGAAGTCTCATTTTGTCTCTACCAACCTCTGTTTTATGTAAATACTAATAACCCACTAATTGCTGTAACACTGCTCCTGCTAGTAAGGGATGTGAGTATGATCTGCCACAAGTAGGTTATTCATTAGTCCTCAAAAAGAAAAGAAATGGAGAGAAATACTTCAATTTTTGTAATGGATTGCATTGATTTTACTTTGGGGGATGTTTGGCTTGTGGTTATTTGTTTACATAAAGAGGAAAAAAAAAGGGTTCCCTTAGCAATTTTTTTTTAATCTGGGTTTTTACTGAGCTCACATTATGATAATGACTTGCCTCTGAAGAATTGTTCTATATAAATTTAGCCTTCATGATTAAATTTAGAATATAGTGAAACAGAATTTTAACTCATTTAGAAACTCTCAATCCATCTCTAAATGAAGTTTTCCGTAATCAGCTTATATGGGGGGAAAGAAAATTGAGAAAATTCGATATTTAACAGTTAAAATGTGACATTGTGCAGACCCCAAGACAGTAGGAAGAAGAAAGTCCTGCTGGGCTTTCCTTTAAGGAACATTTCCCATTGCTATTAGAAGCCAATTTTCCAAACTCATTGTCACCAGTGGAGTAGCACTGTCTTTTGTACAGCAAAAATTGATGTTTTGTTAGGAAATTTACTCAGTTTAAGCTTTAAAAAGAAAAAAAAAAATTTTGATACATTGTCTTTCTCAAATAATGAGAAATTGCAAATGAGTGTCAAATCATGATTGTCTGTCCCTGAAATGTGTTCTAACCCAGCAGCTCTCACAACACAAAGCTGTCTGGAATGGTGTTATGGAGAGCCAGTTGTTTTGTGGGCAGGTGAAAATTAACAACCTGCACCTCTCTTCAAAAGCTCTAATTTTTCTCTTTTTATCCCCCCTCATTTTTTTTTTTCCCCATTGTAAATTCTGCCATGAAGCTGAAAAAGAAGAGAGGTTTGGTATTAATAATGTTTTTAACCTTCTGAATGATTAATATTTTGGTGGGGACTTGGTATGAATGAGATTATCAGGTGTTCTGATTATAAGAATTAATAATGAACTCAAGGTTAAATAACACTTAGATAGCACTTTTCAGTGGGGGAGTTCAAATGTTATATACACAGAATTAATTGTGATGTAGAAAATAACTATTAAAACCTTGGAAGTAATATTAAGGAAAAGCAAATGTTGGCAAAACCAGTAATTCTTCCTTGAGTTAGGACTGTGAGTAGAACCAAGCTATCCTGAGTTTCAGACCCTGTCTGAATCACTGTATTAAAACCAAGCCACACCACATTAGAAAAAGAGAAATAAATATTTATTTCCTTATTAGTGACTAGGATTTAAATTAGTCAAAGTAGAAAAAAAAAAATACATGTCACAGGAGCCTGGATGCTCCTTCCCAAAAGCAAAAATTATATGAATTATGAAATATTTTTAATTACTTCACTTCTTTTACTAGCTGTGGAGAGAGGAGGCAGGCACAAAGGATATTTGTCTCTTGGAAGAAGAGACACGGTGTCACCCTGGTTTTGAGGATTTTTCTAGGCCTTCTGATTTGTCTTAAATATTGGAGTCAGAATTTTTACTTTCCCACACTTTTACTATAAACAATGGCTTTGTTTTCCTAACTGTCCTTCATTGTTTACATATTTTTAGGTAGGAGGAGAAAGTTGATTGACAGTTATCCTGACCAGTGTGGTTTGGGAGGTGGGATTTCATCCTCCAACCCACAGGCACCTTTGGAAATGTATAAAAATCAGTTTTGTAAATAAACTCGGGGTTTTTTCCTGCTTTGCTCATCACCGTGTCCTCGTGAATTTCTTTCGTGTCATGTTGTGGCAACATGACACTGCCCAAAATGACGAAAAATCAAATTCTACTGAAGTTTTTTTGTTCTTTTTGAGAGTCAGTGCCACAAAAGGCTGTTTTTTGCTGCTTTTCCCTCAGAACAAAGTGTGAGATGAGAAGTCAGTCAGTGCCCTCCTAGTCCTGGGACAGGGATTTTGGGGATCCCTCAGGCTCTGAGGGGTTCACACCTCGGAGCTGTGCCTCATCCCAGCCAGGAATCCCTGGGGGCTGCGGAATTACCCCGGGATGTGGGAGCTCCCCTGGCCCAGCCCAGGGCAAGGGAAGGGTTCCTGCACTCCTTGCTCAGCTGAGGAGCAGAACACATTCAGCTCTGGCAATTCCAAATGAGAGCAAATTAAGGTAAATTAGAAAATCATGAACTATTTAATATTCTTATTTCCACATTATTTATTCAGAAGAAATTTCTATTAACAGTGCATTGGACTCACAAGGCAATTAACTCCCTCCCCTCTCATGGATCCCTCTGCAGATACACTGACATGCTCTGCAGAACAAAGGATTTGATCTTTGGGGGAAATAATTTGCTGGAATGTTTTTCTTTCCTTTTTTTTTTCATTTCTTTTTTCTCATTTGCTTATCACAGTGTTAACATGTGAGGGAAAACAATGAGTTACTTTGCTGCTGTCAGTGAAGACACAGATGAGGAGAATGCATTTACATCTACATCCACTTCAGAATTGTTTTACATCACTAATGTTCTGAGTATCCAACATGATTGTCTCCTTCCTTCCAGTGTGCTTTGCCCTTGTCTCCCTTGGAAAAAAGCAGAAATAGAGTACACAGCTTGTGAATTCCACATTTAGTTCTGTGCCTGATGGAGACACAAAACACAGATGATGGCTCCTCTCAAAGAGTACAAGTGCAGCTAGCTCAGGTCTCAAGTATTTCATTGACAGGAAAATGCATTCTTTCTCATTTCCATGGGGTTCAGGAGTCAGTTCTGGGACGGTGGATGTCTCTGTGCAAGGTGGTTTGTTTCTACATTGCTCTATTAAATGCTGCAATGTGAAGTAATGCACACTTTAATTATTCTAAAACATAACTTATACATTAGTTTCCATAGTAACTTGTCATTGCTGTGACATGGTTGGAGCTAGTGACATTTGTGAGTCAATTAAGCAATGATTTGCAGTGTTTTATTTCTCAAGTAGTTAGGTTTTTTTTTTCTTTTTTGTTATGGCCAGCTACGTTTGTATTGAAATTGTTATACATTCCATAGTTATATGCTAGATGGAAAATTAGTCAATGAGGTAATTGCATTTTAAGCATGAAAGAAGTGTAACTGAAATCTGTTTCTGCAGAAGGTTGTATTTTCAAAACTACACTACTTTGACACATGGGAATATTGTTTCTTCAGGGCTTGCTCTACTATTAAATAAAGATTTAAGTGTTTGGCTCTGAAGGAATCATCACTTTCAACCAGGGACAATTCACTGTGCCAGTAAAAAGGTTGTGTACAATTTAGAAAGGACCAGAGAACAATGTTCTTGGCTCTAATTAGTTTTCTTGATATATAAGGCAATATATTTCTCAGAAGGATATAAATGATTCTAACACTTTTATTTTGACATAATAAGGCTTCTAAAGAATTAGTGAGTTTAAATGAAAAATACATACAGTACAGGCAACTCCTCTTTTCCATTGGTACCCCCACAGTCATAGCTGCAAATGTCTGTGCTTGGAGGAAACTCAGGAAATAAAGTATTGTGATACTGTTTTTGCAAACTGATTTTTTAATGAGGTCTTCAGTAGAACATGTTGGAGAAGAGCTAGTTCACCCCGCAGTGGGTTTGTTGGTGTGGAAGAGAAGCAACACACAAATTTTGTCTCAATTATCCAGATCTCAAATATTCCAGATCATCTATCGGGAAGAAATTCTTTACTGTGAGGGTGGCAGGGCCCTGGCTCAGGTGGCTCAGTTGAGGTTGGGGCTGACCTTGGAAGTGTCCAAGGCCAGGTTGGACAGGGCTGGGACAGCCTGGGATGGTGGGAGGTGTCCCTGCCCATGGCAGGAGGTGGAATGGGATGATCTTTAAGGTCCTGTCTAACCCAAACCATTCTGTGATGGTGGTTACAGACTCTGAAAGCTGCAAATCCACAATTACAAAAGAATGCTCTGAGAAAGGCTCCACAGGTGACTGAGGTTAGAATACCAAATACCCATGATGTGATGTAGAAAAGCTTATTTTTGTTTATAGAGTCACTAGACTATATTCTAGTGTGAGATAAAAACTTGGATTAAACTCCTGGTCTCTCCTGCCTGCCCCAGAAAAGCTCACTGTCCATCACATCTGCTGTTCTCATTCTCAGCTGATGACAGAGGAATCAGAAATAGGTTTGTTCCATGAGGTCAGTTGAAATGCTGATGGAGAAATAAATTGAGATTGTTTTTGAAGGGAATATATCTTGGCTTTTTCATTCTTTCCCTCCACTTCCCCAGTCACCAGGAATAGCTGACCAGTGGAAATGTTAGAGACTGATGGACTTGCACCGCCTAGAAATTCATCTGCATTTTTATATTTACCTATTCTGAAAATTTCCAGCTACTGATGGAGACAGTAAAAGGTTGTGCACAGCATTACAAAAGTCTGTGCCAAATAACAATTGGAGTCAGGAGGGATAAAATATATGAATAAAATTGGAAAACAATAAAAGCTTTTCTAATACCCGACATGCTTTATTTTAGTAAAATTTCTTAATAGTTTTACTTCCCACAGTGATCCACGCATACACATATTACAATTATTGCAGTACTGAAAAGATCATAAAAAATTGTTAAAAACAGGCAAAGCAGGGGACACTACTGTGGCCTGGCTGTAAATTGGAGACAGCAGGGGCAGATTTGAGATGAAGAATCAGAAGTTTATCTGTCACCATTGTAGTGTAATGTTTCAGTTGTTTTACCTGTAAAATGAGGACTGTAGGAAATCAGTTGGGTGGGTTGGTCAGAACATGGCCACGTACACAAATTGCAACAGTTCAGGAAGCTACTGCTTGTCAAAGGAGCAGCGAAAACTGTATGGATATTCCATAATTTTTGAGAGTAAAATGCGAAAATTAAGGGTTTTTGCATTATCCTTAGGAAATAGAGTGTGCTTTGCACACACCCAGATATCCACACACACACACAGTGAGTGACTGTGACGTGACAAACTGTAATTTAGCTGTCATCACATGAACGTGGCCAGTGACTCCTGAGCAGAACCAGCCATTATATCCATGTTTTCCAAATACCCCTGTGCACATGGAAGGGGAGAGCACTTAGGCTACAGCACACACCCCAACAAACACACTGTTGGTAGTTAGTGGGTTTCATGCACATGCCTTTTTCTGAGTGTTAGGAGTGCTGCTGATAAAATTGCAGCTGTGACTGAAATGTTGTCAGTGTGGCCACTTGCTTGAGATTATTATTCCTTCACTTCCCTTTGTTAACAAAGGAATCCAAATGCTTTTAATGAGCTGTCATTTAGGGTGTCGTCTTCTCTTCATCTGAGGAAAGGACAAAGAGGATTTCCTCTAGTTTGTCATAATTTCTCATCCACAGTTGCAGTAATCTTAGTTCAGGGTTGAATTCTGGATTGTTTAGGTTTGGAATTCTTATACTCTGGATTATGTTTTCATTTCAGTGAACTGCATTAAGCATCTGTTTCTACTACTGTACAATTTGCTATATAACTTGCCCCCATTTCTGTATAAACAAAGTGTTCTTCCATTTATTTCTGAAAGGATTATCAAAAGCATCCATTTGGTGACTGAAAACTTGGGTATTTTAGCCCTATTTTTAGAAATTAATGAAGTACAGCATGTGAAATGCTGCACTATATATCTAACCCTTCTGGATCACTGGGCACCTTACAGAAGTTTGCAAAATATTTCTGTTACAGCTAATTGTAGAGTTGTGAGTCCACAGAGTTATCAGAAAAAAAAAAAGATTTGAAACAATGAAAGGGTTTTCATTTAGCAAAGTATTTATTACACTACGATCATTAAGATGAAAAGAATTTTAATGCATGTTTAGATTTCCATTGCAAAACTGAGCAGCTTTGATCTGTGTGCACTGCTAGGCCTTCATTCTTTTCCATGACACCTATACACATCAAAAACATGTAGTAGTGAAAATCTCTCAATTTTCACCACATATATCTTTAGGCTGCCACGTTGCTGCATCATTTTTTCACTAGGAAAAGTGGCATGTGTAATTACAGGGAAGACACAATTACAAATTGCATGCAATTACAGCCAAACAAGTAAACAAAATAAAACTACATTCAGTGAGCTAAGGAGTAGCTGAAAGCCTTTTAATGGAGATGCCAAAGATGAGCTTCTGCAGCTCTACAATTTGCCAGTCAAATTATTGTTATTTAGGAGAACTTCCCCACAGAAGCTCAGAGTAGAGCAAACGATTGGTAAATTGTCTTTTGAAATTGGTATATACTCTTCTAATTGGTTTTCCCCCATTATTCCTTGACAAAATTTTAGTATTTTCAAAGTTGAGAACTGGAGCATTTTCTTTCTTTAAATCTGAACTTTGATATTCTACTCGTCTCATGAAATGTGACTGAGGGGCACATCTCAGGAAATCAGTAGCACTTTGAAGGTGTGCTTGTAATAAAAAGATTTATGAGTTTTTGAAAAGATGGCACAAAAGAGGATAAATACTGTGCCTACATTGTTCAGAAGTTTATCACTGAAAGAAGTCCTATCTTCTGGATCTAAATCAATGGGAGAAGTAAACAAAGCTGCAGAGATAAGGTTGTGTTGCCACTATAGATGGGTCCTATTATAAAAAAAAATTCTGTTTGTAACCAGCTGCTGAGAATTTCTCTGTTCTCCTGTGGACAGTGGAGTTGTGGTGCAATTACAGCTGTTTCATGCTGCAGGACACAAAGGTTAATCAGATCTTTTCTCTTACCTTTTCTACCATAGCAGGGCTGCATCCCATATAGAGGTTGTTTTGAGTTTCTGGTTTTTGCTTTTTTTTTCCCCTAAGATTAAAAGTCATTGGGAAGTTTGGATAAAAGGAGGAGCTGGCATAGGGATTCCTTTAGATTCCTTTTAACAAAAAAAGCATTACAAAGGAAGTGTTCCTCAGCCTATCCCAACACAGATTGTTTTATGATTATTTGGAATGTGTTTGGCAGCTGCATCCTCTTGACAAATAACCCTCCCTCTCCCCAGCAGCATACTTCAAGATAATTGGCTGAAACGTTCTTAGCAAATAATTATTTGACCAATTAACGCTGTTAGTCGGCAGAGTAATGAACTGTGAATAGAGTTTTAATTCCTGTGAAATCCCACACTTTCACGAATGGAGGAAAGATAAAGAGCATCTTAAAGTTGTTGAACAAATAATTTTTTTAGAAAACAGTGGAAGGATACAAAAGTTGGTTTTTGTGGTTTTGTGGTTTTTTTTTCTTTCTGCAAACACTTGTGGAGACCAAATGCTTTTCAGATTGATGTTTGAGAGGAAAAAAGTGTAAAATGAAAGATGAATACTGACATGAAATTTTTAGAGTTTCTTCAAGACAAGAAGAAATTTTTGAATCCTTTTTGAGTTTATTCACACAGAATCACAGAGTGAATGATTATCGGTATTAGTCAAAGGCCTACCTGTGAAGAATTTTCTATTTATCCCTTGGTACATTTTAGCTAAATTTAATATGGGCTTTGTAACTGGCCAGCAATAGTCTTAAAATATGTTCTTCAATAAAAACTGAGTGGTCAAGCTACTGCCATGACTTGAATTAAAAAATTGTTGTGGAAACCAAGGGGAAAAATCTAAGAAGCAACCAGGAGTATTGAGAGAAAAGGTCATATATTGGTCGTATATTAAAGAGGAAAGTAGATAGGCAGGGGAAAAAGAAACAAACAACCAAAAAAAACCCTAAAAACACATCAAATCTAAGTAGAGGACCAAACCAGGAGTAGCTGAGAAATACTGAAGGTGAAGGAGGATTAGCAAAAGCAACAGGGACTAAAGACTAAAGCCAAGGCACAGGAGTAGAAAAAATTGCTGGAAGCAGAGCATTTATCAGGCTGAAACAATGGCACATTCACACCATTGTGCTCTGAAGTAATTTGCCTGTAGGACAGAAAAATATCTTGTTTTGAAATCAGATGGAAATTAAAATGCAGCACTGTCTCCCAGGTTCTTTTTTTAGGAAAGCTTTTTGACAGCTACCAGTGTCAGAAAAAGCTTCCTGTCTTAGTGTCTCTAACTTGAATTAAGAAAAATAAGCGAGAAGCAAGACTTTGATGAATCTTGTGTCACTGTGTACATGGATATAAATTTGAGTTATCTATTACTTTGTGGATACTCTGCAGAGAAGCTTCTTAGATTTCAGTGACATGAACTGTATTTAAAAGTGGTTAAAAAAATTGTGTGAGCGAGTATAGACTGAAAATCAACGTGCACTTGAAAATACCATTAGAAAATATCACCTTGCTACTTTTACTTAGTGTCTCATTAAACAGATGAGGCTAAATTTTTATTAAATGAAAAGAAAAAAGGTTTATGGTGCACTTCTTAAGTAAATAGAAGAGATCTTCCAATCCCCTGGAAGTTCACCATAGAAATATTAGCAGGTTTTCAAAACTAGCTCTTTCTGTTCTTTGTGCAATTTTGGATCCTTTCCTTTTGCAGTCATTTAAATAGAGAGAGATTATGTTGAAATGGTACAAATTTACATAGTTCCTTAATTTACTGACATTTGTGATTATCATATAGAAGAGGTTTTACCAAAATTGGGAGGAAAGAATGGCAATGAGGGTGCAAGAAGGATAGAGGGATATTTTTTTTTTTTGTATTTTTACATCTCTTCTTGTTAATCTGAATAATAGTGTACAGAA
Organism: Hylia prasina; assembly: GCA_013397195.1. Lineage (NCBI taxonomy): Eukaryota > Metazoa > Chordata > Aves > Passeriformes > Sylviidae > Hylia > Hylia prasina. The sequence goes on from VYXD01007326.1 coordinate 435,149, forward strand.
TCTTTCTCCAGTCTCAAATACAGGGTGGATGTCGGGCTGCTTACTCCACCTGTGGAGCCACAGAATGAACAGCAAAGAGGCCAGGGAAGTTTGAAGGAATTCCTCCAGCAGTACACTTTTTTCCTCACCCAGTCAGTGCTTGGAGACTGCAGCTTTAATTACTGCAAATAACCTTGATTTGATCTTTAGTTTAAGTAAAAATGTCATATCAGCAATTAGAGCAAAGCAAATATTGCAAAAAGTTTTTTGCTGTTCCAAGTTGCAAGAAAATCCATGAATTTTTGTTTGGTTGGTTTATTTTCTCCTTTTGCCTTTTATTTTCACTTTGCCACAAGAAGAATATCATGCTTTTATTCATAAAATTGTGCAAAGGGAATGATAAGAACAGCTCTGTTACCTGATATTCATAGTTGGTTTGATGAGGAGAGATGAGATCAGATCAGATCAGGGCAGGAATGTTACTGGGATTCAGGAACTAATTGTGCAGCACCATGGGATGCATAAATAGTGAAATGGCCAGTAAGAGGTGTGTGCTGGCAAGTGCATTGCATTAATGATTAATCTGATTTTGAGTAATGACTAAATATGACCATTACAGCCAGGTAAAATGTTCTATATTTCTGGGATACTTTACCCCTGGGAAATAATCCCCCCGTCATCCATCAATTTTTCCTACTTGAGAAGCAGCCATAATGAGCCTCAGTTTTAATGGTGTAGGTCATCTTTACCTGCATCTATTTTATAGCCTTATAATATCCTTGATTTCTGTGAACTTATTTGTGATTTATGTTGCTATGAATAAATAAAGAACAAATATTAACTCGTACAGCCACGCAATCTCCACATAATTATATAGATGTGGGCTGGATTAGCCTCTCAGCATCCCACTTGAAAGTCTGGAATAAAGGACATCAGGTGTTTTACAGAAAGGTTAGAGAATATTAATAGCCCTAAACAGAAGAAAAATTCAATTATGAGCCTAATAAACAAATTACTCAAAGATGTATTGTGTGTGCTCTTAGTATGCAGTTAATTATGCATGATCTAGCAGGCATTTTTTTGCTTTTCCTCTATATTTGATTACTTGAATTTAATAATTTACGTACTCTCCATCAACACACCCTTGGGAACCCTCATCTGATGTTTCCCAAATTAAAGCCTCATTGGTTGTGTTAAATGAAGCTAAATATATAATTCAGAAAAATGAGAAGGACCAACCAATATTGACAACTCCTCCTGGAATTCCAGGTCTGGAATAAAACTCTTGTTGAAATCTCCATCCGCACCTTGTTGGAAGATTTTATTGAAATCAAATTTCAGATTTTTCCACTAGTATTTCTGGATGATTTGTATAATTATTTGCATTTCTGGAGGGAGTTGCAGGGTGCCCTAGTACAGTACACATTTTATTTGAAGGAAGTGGCAACAGTGAGTATCATAAATATATTAAACCAGGTTGTCCTTATTTCATGCGTGAGGTTAGTCTAGAAAGGTTTTGTTCCCTAAGAATTGAAATAAAGTTAATTGTACCTTTTATTATATACCTTTTGTAGCAACATTTAATTTAAGGGTAAATGTGCTGTGGTTCTGCAGGTGTTCAGCTCTAGTCTGTGTGTTCCACACGGATGTGAATTATTTCTCCAGCAGTTGTATATGTTGTTTCAAACTGTGAAGTTGTCATTTTTAACTTCTTTTAAATAGTTCTGAATAAGTAGAATAATTATCACAGAGGTATTTTGTTGCTGTGTCTTCTGCTTGCTGCTTCACTCTGGCTTTTTTAGATGTCTGATGGTATTTTTATTATTGTTTTTCTCCCAGCTCGTGACATTTTTCATTTGATTACAATGATTGTTCAGGTTAATGGTTTTGTTTTCTGCCAAGAACCCAGATCTTTACAAAAGCATTAAAAAAAAACCAAACCAGTTACAAATACAGGAGGAGTGGCTTTTGCTGAGTGACTTAGTAACAGAAAAAATTTCTCTCACTAAAAGTTGGTAGCTTTTCATTAAAGGGTCAGCAGCATAAAAGCAGCTGTTGTTGTTGAAGATGTATCCACTGAAACACTTCCAAACCCAGTGCTCTCAAAGCTTTTCTCTGTTCTAAATGTAATTACTGTTCTTCAACCTTCCTGTTCTTTCTGTCTCCTTAAAATGATTCCACATACATTATCTTGTATCCTTTTGCTGACATTTGCCTTTTCTCTTTTTGAAGTCTCTGTCAGTGTAGAATGGTGTTTTCACATGCTTTCTTCATGCCTTAGCTAAAGCAGGAAGAGAAAAATCAATGCTGGGTGTGCTTCTTTATGCACTCTGTGCTCTCCCTTCCTTTCACAAAGCTGCTTCTTCTGACAAAAACTCAGCTACTGGGACAAGTAACCAAACATCCCACCTGTACCTGCCTTTGTCCCAGTCTTCCCACCAGTTTAACCAGTGGGGGACAGGACTCATCCCGTGTCCTCAAGACCACTCTGACATCTGGCTCTGCACTGACACTTCATATTTTGCAAGGATTAAGATATGCCTTGCTCATTTTGTGTCAGATGCACATGGGTTTTGATAAAATTGGGTTAATGAACTCAGTAAGAATCAAATCTCATAGTCTTGTCAGAATCTGGAATAATTTTAACTTACTGAGAAGTTTGATCAGATGCACCCTGTCTATAGAAGTTGTTTGGCTTTTGTATTCATTCTTTTTTTAGTTTGCTTTTATTTATCTTTTTTTTGTTGGTGAAGATGTGGGGTTTAGATGAAGGAAGGGCAAGGTTTGTTTTTTGTTTTGCTCTTAATGTTTTATTCAGGGTTATTTAGCATCAAGCCCCAAAACAGGGTCAAAGCCCGATTGTTATGCTGGCCTAAGGAATAAATGTCAGGCTGACTGAGAGAGTTGTTCTCCCGAGCTTGTGTGTGCTCAGCAGCTCACTGAAGCTCCACCAAGGAGTGATCACAGTCAGATCTGACAATCATTTGAACCTCTGTGCATGCCAACAGCTGTCCCCGGGTCACGGGTGACAGAGACATCTCCAGCTGGATGGAAACTGATGGTGAGTCACTTAGTCTTCCCAGTTGTTGAATACAGATAAGTTGTAAATCACTTTAGGTCAAGAGAAAAAAAAACCAACCAAAACCACTTTTGAGAAGGCACAGGGAGATCTAGGTGAAACAGTGAGATAGGAGTTGAAAAAGCAGCTTGTAAAGGATTCAATTCCTTCACGACATCAGTAACTAGAACAAAATTTGTATTTCCTGCTTTAATTTTTGCAGCTTGTTGTGACGATGCAGCCTTCAAACAAGAAATCTTGCTTAAAGAAATATCATCTAGGGATGGAACTGGTGATTACAGCTTTGGCACCTAAAAAAAAAAAAGAAAGAGATGTGGGTTTGAAGGATGGCATGCTTGTCTGAATTGGAGACACTTACACGAATCAGAAGTGATAATCCATTCCTGTAACATGTGATGCACTGTTGCATTCCAGGATGAACACGATCAAACCTGGCCATGCTCGAGGGATGTCTGAGATTGCCCTGACTTCCCAGCATCACCAAACTGCTGGGTTTTGCTCCCACCAATTTCCTGTAAAGAAAAAAAACAAAACAAAACAAAGCAACAGTAGGCACGGTGCCTGCAGAATTGCACAGGGGAGGGAGAAGGGGTTTAATCACCTACAGCTTTCTGCTGGGAAACTCTTAGAAGACATAATGAGAATTGAGGAAAGTTTGACTGCCAGCTCTGAGTGCATACACATGACTATGCCCTGGCTTTCCAACAGGATGTGACTGAAGAAATACCCTTCCATATTAAAAACAAACAAACAAACAAACAAACAAAAAACCCCCACCACCAAACCAAACCAAACCAACAACAACAACAACAACAAAAACACTAACCCTGAGAGAGAGCAGAAAAACTTCTTTTTGTTTTAAGTAATTTTCAAAACTTGGAAGGAAAAACAATACTCCTTTCTTCACGAGGCAGTTTTGGCAAGTTCAGCGCAGGCATAAAATCAATTTCTCTGCATTGAAAACTGCTTTTCATTTCACTGAGTCGTAACGTGTCTGTGAGGGGCTGGGAGCTGGAGTTGTCTGTCAAGGCTGGAATAACTCTTGGAACATCACTTGTTCTTGGTCTGAAAGTTGTTTATCTGATAACAGCACCTGCTCTTGCATCAGATGTGATGGGAGGCAGAGGGTTCCAAGCCCTTATGAAAATTGTTTTCTTAAGTTCATTTAATGCTATACTAAAAAACCAAACCAAACCAAAACAACACCAAACAAAACGCCCAAAAAACCCCCGAAGAAACAAAAAACCCAAACAAGCAAAAACCCCCCAAAAACCCCAAACAAACAAAAAACACCCCAAACTTAAGAGAGGATGATTTCCTGCAAGTAACAATAAATATGGTTATAAACCAGGAAGGACTTGCAGTGTAAATAAACCAGAGCCAAAGGATGAATTAAGCACTAACAACCACATCTCTTTTTAAGAGTGTTTGTCTGTCTGTGGCATGTGTCCAGCACCAACCAGATGGTATCTGAAATGCTGAGCGGTTTAAGCTATGGGCTGAAGGAGTCTCAGCCTGCCCATTAAAAACAAAGCAAAACAAAATTATTTTAGTTACTGATCTTACCAAGGTTGTCCTAGAGCTGCACTAATGAGCAGTGAAGGCACTTTGGGTGTAGTCTCACAAATATGAACTGGTGCAAGACAGAAAATGACATTGGTGTGTTAGGAACTATGTGGTTATGGTGGAATATACGGACTTTGGTGAGCAGGAGCTGCTGAATTTTTTAAGCAGTTACTGTGCATGGGAAATATCAGTTTTAATTAAATGTTATTGAGCAAATTATGAAATCAGAAAGCACAGAATAATCCAGTGACTGTTCATCAAAGATGTGGATAACTCAAGTTCATGTGTTTCTTCAGCTCCAGTTGAGATAGCTCAATTAGATTACAGCATTTTGTGGGTAGTGTTCACAAAACAACAATAAAAAAAATTATTCTTCCTTTTGCATTTCTACTTGGAAAGAAAAAAAAAGGTTATAGCAAACCAGCTAATGAATATTAGCAGCAAAAAACCTAGGCAAATCTCACTAAAAAAGGACAGGTTATAAAAGCCATACAGTTCTATAAATGACAGAAGGGGTCATTCCAAAGAGTGCCTACATTTTGTTACAAAAAAATCTCTTTCACTTTTACTGAGCTCTGTTGGGAAATCTGCTTTTCTAGAAGATGAGGGAATGATGGTAAAATGCAGAATCCCCCTGGAATTGCTGTGGCACAGGCACTAACTGAAGCTGACGAAAACAAAGATGCAAAAGTGTTCAGAAAAAAATGAAATCTTCGTGGTAAATAGAGTTTTAGAAGTGAGATGAAATAGGTCTGAAGGAAAATAAAAAAGGACTATTAAGAGTGTGTGGTTGGTGGACTAAGAAGACTGAGCCACCATTGTGAATACACATCAAGAGGAAAATTGTATTTAGTTAACATTTAGATTTCTTTCTTCAGATATAAAAGGACACTAATTGTATAATTCACAGTTCATGTTCAGAAAAGGAAGAGATTTGCTCTGAATTAAAAGTCATGCTATGAAACAGCTGGGTGGGAGTGAAATTGGCAGTTCTGCACAATAGGCCAAGCATGAATTCCATTATCCCCATGGCACAGAGAGCAGAGCTTGCTGTACACTGCCCAAAACTGTGTAAAACTCAACGTGTGGAACAGGGAGGAGGATGTTCCCTACAGCAATCAGTCAGCAAGTAACATAACCCCCCCAAAAAGGGGCCCGGTGATGAATAAAATGCTGTGCCTGTCTTGAAATCCACCTTTTAAACCAGTTCAAATCCTGGCAGTGGATGCACAGAATTCCAATAATCTGATAAACTGAATTTGAAGATGTAAGACTTAAACTTTGAATAATTTCTTGAGAACAAAAGATTTTTGAGAACTCAGAACACCTCAAGACTTTAAGTAGCTTAAAGATGGATTTCTGCTTTGAGGCATTTAAGTCTGGGACTTTTTTTTTTTTTTCTCAGAAGCCATGACAATTTCTCTAAAAGCTCAGCCGGGAACTAAAGAAGTTCTCTTAGACCTCTGACTGAAAATCTTTCAGGTAATAGCTGGTTGTGTCTGCACACCAGTAAAACACAGGGAAACAATGTGAGTACTGACAGGGTTTTGGGACTCTTATGGAGCTCTACAAATCTCCCTCTTGTTTATCTTCCAACATATAAAGGTGCCTTCATGGAAGTGGATAAATGATCCATTTATCTATTTGTGGACATACAAATACAGTCACTGAATACAGAGATATGTCAGACCTTTTTTTTTTCAACTCATTTAAATTAGGAAAGAAACTATTTTCCTACTCATCAATCAAAGACTTTCAGCAAGCACTGTAAGTCTTAAAAAAAAGTACACAAAAATGTTATAGCAGATGTAGATCTTGAGGGGGTTGGCTTTGTTTTATATTTCCCCCCCCATTTGCTGCATGTGTCTGTTGCCTAATTTCTTGTCTCTTGGTGGCATCCCTCTCCATAGCAGCAGGGTTGGAACTAAATGATCTTTAAGGTCCCTTCCAACCCAAAACATTCTGTGATTTGTCTCTGTCTCTGATCCTGGGTTACGCTGCCAGTATTTCTTTGTCTATGCAGATACAAATACCATTTTTCATTTTATTTTCTCCTTGATGTCTGTACTGGCTGATGGATTCTGTAGCTGCTCTGCAGGCAGCGTGAGGGGGAGAAACTTTGTAAACTAATATATACATGAGCCACTGCCTGCAGCAAGGAGCCTCTCAACTGTTGTCTTATGCAAGTAAATGGGAGAAAACCACTTCTGTTTAACTGCAAAATAAAGGCCTTGGATACTGGCTCATAGGCTGGGAGGGTTACTCCTTATTGTTCCTCTGACAAGTGAGTATTACCTTGAAGCAAACCTGAGACAAGCAAAGTTGAGGAATGAGATTCCAAGGAACAGATCTGAAAAGCAGGCAATATATTTGCTAGGAAAAATGGGGCCAATTCTTTTGTATTGTGATCTCAGCTTCAATGCCTTTCTTTTAATGTTTAAAATAAATGCACCAGGGTAAAGCCAGTGACTGTCAAGCAAAGAGATGTGAATAGCAGAACATGAGTTAGGACTAAAGAAGTGTTTAAAAATGGATTTTTTAATTTTTTTTTTAAATAAAAACTCAAAAAACAAAGACCACCAGGAGGCAGAGATAACAAAAATGGGAGAAAGGTCCTCCAAACAGCATATTGAATATATATATATATAAAACATTTTTCCATAAAAGCATCCAAGGGACAATGGCAGACAGAAAGGGAAACATCACCTTTCAAATATTTGTTGTAGTTAAGAGGTCCCGAGACAGAGACCATTCTTTATGGTGTAGACTTCTCCTTTTTAATCATCTCTGGCATGGGGAAAAAAGGAAAAAGCTTCTGTGAGAAAGGACATGAATAAAAGGTAAATTTTAAATACTTCCCTCCAACTCCATTGTTTATTTATACTTTTTATAATTGAGATATGTGGGTCAAAGATCAGGAAGAAAAAAAAAAATCCTACATTCTTTTAAAACTGAAACAAATTTCAATGGCAGTAGAATGAAACATCATTTTTGAACCAGCAAAACGGGGATAAAAAGTTATCCCAGCTACTGATCCTCTTAGAAGGACATCAGAAAAGTCTCAGACAGACTCGGCCACCACTAATGGACAGTAAAACCACCACAATTGATTTTGGTGTCTTATTTTAGTCAGAGGAGAAATGCAAGTTTCACTATGGAGAGGCCCTGACATTTTTTCCTTCTTTTTAAGGAAGACTAACAAGGTAAAAATGGATATTTGGGCACAACACTGGATCCCTACAGGCTTTGTTCTCTAAAAATGAGGTATTTTCACAGACCAAACTGCTGCAGGGTGTTTGTGGGGCAGAGGGAGAGGATTGTGGCAATGCCCCTACCTCCATCTTCTTCAGCCAAACACAGAAGGACAGTACAAATTCTTCACTCCAACCTTCTCAACCTGCAATTCAGGTCCTTGCCCAGGAAATAACAAACAATATTCAGTCTCCTCTTGGAGCAATAAGAGCCAGGACTGATGTAGATACAGCCCTCAAAGCCCAGGCTGATCCCAGCTGGAATTAATGATAAAAGGAAATTAATTATTTTGAAGTCAGGTTGTGGCAGCTGAGTTCTCATCTCTTCCGTGGTGCTCCTGTGTGTTGTGCAAACACTTCCCTTTCCAGCTCTTTCAGGTGCTTCTGCGTAGCAGTGCTTTGAAATGAAAATGAATTTCTCTCACCGAGATTAGGAGACTTTTCCAGTCTTCGCATTTAATTTAGATGTCCAAATTTAATTTGTCAGCTCTGGATCTACACCTAGAACTCTTTTGAAGGTGTGAGACGTAATGAACAGACAGAAAATTAAATATTTGCAAAATGTTTTTAAAGCAAAATGTCTGTGGACACCATTGACTGCTTTACTTAGGAAAGAAATAAAAGATATTTATCTGTGAGAAAATGGATGCTAAAAAAATGTGAATGGGTGATAGCTAAAATCACATCCTGCTCTTGTGGAAGCCTCTTAAGGTTAATAGGAGTTGAGCATGGATGAAAACTAAGCAGTGCTAAGAAAAGGAACACAGTTATGTTACTTTTTAGGTTCTAACCCAGAAATATATAGCACAAAGGGAAACTATGGAGATTAATAGGATAACATTGTCAATGGAGCAGGCTCTAAATTGAATCCTTTAAATATATGTGTCCTAAAAGTCCTTAAGAATGTATTCAGGTAAAATATGAACATTACAGTCTTTTGTTTCCGAGCTGCTTTCATCAGAATAAAGTGACTTTTGTGCCTCACCAAATGCCAGTGCACACAGCAGATAGGTTCACTAACCACAAAAGGAATTGCTTGAAATTATATTCAAGTAAATGAACTAGTTCTCCCAGAACCTGTCTGTAAAGTGTGCAAATGATTCTGACAGCACCCAGAGTCACCCATGTCTCTTCTGTAGTTATCAGATATAAACTTTCTGTCATTATTTTGTCAACCATTGTAGACTTAAAAAAAACCCAAAAAGCACCAACACCCCACCAATATCTGTTATATACTGTGACTTTCCTGGAAAAATTCTGCTTGCTATTTTAAGTGAACAATAAATGTCCCTGCTCTAAAGATACTTAAATTGCAGCACTTATTCCCAGCTGCACTGAGCCTTTCCATTTTCCCAGGCGTTGCTGATTCTCAGTAAGAATTACTGAATACTGAGTCACTGGTAATATTTTGGAACCACATTTTAAATTTTGTAGGGCTTTTATATATATATATATAAAATAGAAAAAAAATCAGTTTGATGTCATTCATGCCATCCTTTTCCTGGAAGAGGAGGACTCCTTACAAAGTTGGACTTGAAAATACCAAGTTCAAACCAGAAATTTCCATACCAACATGGCCCAAGTCTGTTTGCTACAAGGTAAATCAGTGGGAAGGATACTATCTCTGTATTCAACACTTATATAGTCAACAAAAATATAAAGGATTATATATTTTTTAATCATCATGATATTACAAGGACAATTATGTGCTTTTTTGTCAAAATCTGAAAATATTTTTTTCAGATCTATATAAGAACTTCAGAGTATTTGCTAAATAAATTTATATAAAATAAAAATTCTATATATAATATATAAAATATTCACATATATTTATGAAATATAAAATTCTATAAAATATTATATATATAAATATTTATATGCATAAAGAATATTTGCTAAATATAGGAACAGGAATTTTTTTTTTTCCATATTGAACTTCAGCTGTTGAGTCACAGTGTGTTAGCACAAGGCAGTTAAAAAAAAATTTCAGACAGAAACTCCACTTTCATTTTGACAAAGTAGCATGTTCTGAGGTTTAGAATATTACATATAAAACCAACATCATATATATTTCCTCATAAACCATTTTGACACTTTCTTGGGTTTGATATTTGGAAACATTACAACTGTTCACCTGAATACAGTTTTAAATCTCGAGTCTTGACAGTTAAAGCCCAATATTGGAGGAAATGGTCTTAACAGCAATCATCAGTCCAGCTCAGTACACTCTGTTGCAATTATCTGGAAACCTTTCCACCACTAGTCCTATTGTGAAAGAGAGGAAATAGCTTCCATAAACTTCTTTTTTATGCTTGTCAAAAATAGAGGCATAACTTCATTTCTATCTTCAATGCACTAATTTTACCTAACAATTAGTTTATTACCAGAAGCTTCTAGTTCAGGTACATAAAAAACTTTCTAAAAATAGTGTACCCATACATTGTATTTGTTCTCTGGTTTTTTTTACTTGATAATTTTATTACCATTTTATAGATTTATATGGAAGAGGTTTGATTTTATTTCATAATTTCATAACAAGTTTAGCTGGTTTTTGATTATTTTTCTTTTTTTATACATATTTTATTTTTATGCTGATTTAAGTTATACACAGGATTTTGCTAAGGGCTTGGATTCATAGAAGTTTTTTTTTTAATAAACCAAAAGGGTGTTTTCTCATCTTGGAGTATAATTTCTTAAGATTTTCCTGTGACACACACCTCTCTTCTGGACCTTGATGAGCACCAATAAAGGCTCTGGATTTCTGGGTCAACACTCTCTGAAGCTGCCCATGATGGAAATGATTTCCTTAGTCAGAAATGATGAATCTCATGGCTTAGCAGCACTATTTAAAAAAAAAAAAAAAAAAAAAGAAAATAAGAGAGACAGAAGATTTGGATCATAGAGTAGGTTTTTATGGCATTATAAGCTGTAGAAAAAATGGTGCCAGATATGGTAAAAGACGGAAAGCTGAACGTGGTTTTGGTTATTGTCTTCCAGCATTTTGGGTGTTTTCATTCATTTCCCTTTGTCTCTGTCGAAGTCCCTGCACTTCTGGGCTTCCTGTATTCTTGAGTCTTCTGAAGTGTTCAGCGCTTCTAAGACATTGTGCAAAGCATAAAATATGCCATAAACAGTGCAAATCTAACTGCTCAGCTCTGAGAAGCTGTACAGTTGGTGATGAGGGGGAAAATGTCTCCGTGCTTCTCCCTGGTGAGCAGAGCTCAGCAGGAAAATAATACCTTTAACCCCAGTGTATTCTCTCTGAATTTCACATGAAATTGTCCTTACTTCTCCAGACTGGCCAGGTTTAATGGCCCAGTGCCCTTCACTTGGTGAGGATTCTGCTACAAGCCAGGCATGGGTTCCTGGAAATTTCCAATGTTCTGGACTAGTCTATGAGTGCTGAAATACCAATTTCTGTTTCAAACGTGATCGTACAGAATTGAACTAAAAAAGACATTTTAAGGCATTGCTTCAGACACTCTCTGAGCACTCCAGCTCTTTGCAGTTTGCACCTACAGAAAGCTCCAGGAGCTGCTGGGCAGTGGGTAAGGATCACATCTCCAGCTGCTCGTGCTCCTGGCCTTGAGTCCAGCAGAATCTTGTTTCTGAGGGAGCACAGCTGGATGAGCTGGAAGTTTCCCCATGAATTTCTAGGCAGATCTTCCCCAATAATGGGGAAAATACAAAATACACCGTGAAATCCAGTAAAATACAAATTTTACTGTGTCTGACACAGGCCCTTTGTCTGCTTCCACCCCACTGATATCACGAGTCACTTTTGGTTTTGTGCAGGGGAACTGGTCCAGCCAGGACTGAACCATGTTAAATAATGACTCTTTAGAATTATTCTAAAAGCACAAAAATGAGCAGGGAAGGCTGTTTGGTTTTTTACTGGTAAGCATGTGAAACTAATTTTCTCTCTGAACTGTAGTACCTATAACACTACAAAGGCTTTTAGGAGTCTCTAAGAACTAATAATCTAACATTACCTGTAAGCAATACAGGATTCCTTTACCACTTGTTCTGATTTTTTGTCCATCTGAGGTTCTGTTCTCATATTTTCAACACGAAGGGAGGGAATTCACACAGATGTTGTGAGAGATGGAAATTTTACTGTGATATACACATCAACATATGTTATTTCTTGTTCCAAATGAAAGAAATTCCAGGTGACTTTATAATTATGAGCCAATACTCAGTCTCCTCAGTGTCTACGCAACACAAAGACTTGCCATTTTTATTTCTTTGACACACTGTAAACTCCAACAAAGCTGATTAAATCTTTTATAGTGTTGTATTTTGTACTTAGAGCAATTGAAATTGGTTCTCATACTTTCAGTGCATGATTAGGTAGGGAAAAAAAACACGTAAAACACTTACTTTAATTGGACCTAATTTATATGTCTGTGTACAAAATAAAAATGAATAAGCTTATGATTGCAAACTGTCTAGGTTGGTTTAAAAATGCATAAGTTTCTAAGTTTCTGTGTTCAAGCTGAATTAAACATATAAGATAATCTTTAAAATGAGTAAGGAATACAGATTTTTTTTTTAAGCTCAAATACTTAGACATCGGCCCTCAAAGCTGATTTTTCATGTGGTTATAGAACACAGCGTTTCAATGGTAAATTTTTACCCCAAAATCATAAATAAAAAATGCATGTTGATACTAACATCATCTGCTGAAAAGTCTTAATGTATTGCAAATGTATTACAATGTATCTTAATGTGTTGCCAAGTCTTAATGTATTTCAAAGATGAAAACTTTGTGTTTTGCTGTTTAAAGGAGTTAAAGTATCGATGCATGTTTTAGTACTTCTTTTTAATGTCTTATGTTACAAATTTCATCCAACTCTGTGAAATTTCATGTTCTTGAGGGCTTGAGAACTGTTTGTGTGTGTGAATTCCAGTTCTGCTGATGGAAAAGTGAGCTTGGTGAATTCCTTCTCAGTCCACAAACATTTCTGATCTTGTGTGGGAGCATGTAAGTGTTTGTAAGATGCAGGCCTTGGGTTTCCATCAGAATTTCCAGAGCTTGGTATTACTAGGATCCACCAAAAATCTTATTATAAGAGGATCTTATTTTAATACACTTTCTGAGCCTGATGAAGAGCTGAGCTGGAAGAAGATAGACAGGTGTATCCAGAGATGGATGGTGTGTGTAAATGTGGTCACACACAATTTTACAGTCAGCTAGACCTGGGCCAGCTGTTCTAATCCACAGTTATCCTGCTTTACAAAGAACATTTTACAAGCACTTTCCCAGTGACATTTATACACTTTGGCTATGTAAACATCTATAACGTGAGTGTTGATGTGTTACAATATTGCTGCTGTTGGGTGCTTTAATTGTTTAGGTAATTAACACTTCTTTAGTTCACCTCATGCCATTTTCTCAGAGAGACCCCAGTGGCAGCAACTTCTGTGCCACACACAGACATCAAGTCCTTACAGCAGTTGTCACAAGGCAGCCTCGAGATGTGTGACACTAATTAAATCAAAATCTCCAAATTAAAAATAGCTTTCTCATAACTAATGAGGAGTGACCATCTACATGGGACAATATTCATTTTTTACTTCATTGATCATACATTATTGCTGTGGTGTGTTGTAGTAAATCACCAAAAAATCCATTAGCAAAGCTTTTTTTTTGTCCCTGCAAGTACAAAGAATATTAATTATTTTTGCTTCCTGAGTACAAACTTTTTTTTTTCTTTCTCCTCTTCATTGACAAATGTTTGCAAAGCCATCCTTAAAAATAACCAGGGAATATAAATTATCAATGACTTTGCTTGTGTTGGTACATACAAGGACCTCCCTTTATATTCTGATACTTCCTACATGCGAGAGCTTGGTAAATGTGTGGATTAGGTTTTTAATTTTTAGTGTCTGTGGCAAAGAGCACAAATTCTCTCATCTCTATGGGAAGTTTTACTGCTCAAGCTGAAGCTGTGGTCACTGAACAAGATATGAAAATATTAAAATGCATTGATGCATAACTGTATTATGTTGGACCATTGTGATGGAAGATTATAATGGTGAGAATTGTTTTATTGTTGTTTTTAATCAAAAAAGCCACTGCCACACTGAGCAGTAGATTTGATTTTTTAGACAGAGATTCGATTTTTAAGAAAAATTCATGCTACATGTGTTCTCTTGTAGGTTCTTCAGGCTTGTTTCCAAGCACCAACCAGTTTTCTCTGCTGATAAATATCTTAATTAGTGCTTCCTGACTGCAAAGAGGGGGTTTTTTTGATAGCTTGTGTGAGATAATGCTTTATCTTCCATGCTATCTAATATTGCAAGACTACATCTTTTCACTTACAGTAATTTTAAATGAAAATTTTAAGGTTAAAGGTGAAATTTAGGAATACTTAAGCAATACCAGAGGTCTAAAAACTATGCAAGACATGTTTCTAATACTTATATTCACAATTCCAGTTTATTATAGAATGGGGAATGGGAAAGGTGAGGTACCACATTAACATGGTGGTAGGTCATATGTGCATAGGAGGCAGTAGAGAGAAGGTTTTGATTTAAGCAAAGCGGCAAAAATTAAGGTATTTATCTTGACTTTAGTAAAGGCTGGATTTTTATAACTTGTTCCATAGGAGTGAAAATATCCTTTTGCATAGAGATGCAATCCTGCTGACAATAACAGTAGACATCCAACCTCATCAATTCTTTGAATCCTTTTCACTGAAATCAGAAAAAAATGCAAGCACAAATATATTTTGGACTTTAGGTCCTTGGTTCCTCTATAAAGTTGAGGTAGGTGTTTGTGTTACCCTCTCCCCTGAACTTAATTTTCATTCTGGTGCAATGTCGCAGTCTTTGAGCACTATATATTTATTAATTTATGTATTATATCAATCTCCTGACACTGAGGGAATGAACATTGGAACTCCCCAGGCCACACTGGTCTCTGTTCCTCTCCACTTCTCTGCCATCACTTGTCCTTTGTTTTTGGGTTTTTGGGGGGTTTTTTGGGTTGTTTTTTTTTTCCTGTAACCAGACAGGCTGCAGAGCCGTAGGGCTGAGGTAAGTTTTGGCGTTCTAGTTATGGCCAGGGATTTCAGTGATCACCCTTTACACTGTTTCAAATAAAAACCAAAAAAAACCCCACATTGTATTTAATGCAGAAATGGTTACATTTAGAGTGAAAAAATACTCCAGCCTTATTGAACTGTTACCTTAGGTGGAAGCTGGCTGAGGGAGTGATCTTTTCTCCCTTTGCTAGGTGAATTTTCTAGTGTGAGATAATTTAGGGATGCAAAACAGATGGACTTTGCTGTTAACGAGCTGATTTTACTATTATCAGTCTGAATAGCTGCATGGCTTTTATAGCTTTAGTGGCAACATTAATGTTAGGTAGAAACCACACTTAATTCAGGTCCCGATGCTGGTGGCTGCTCTTGGCCTGACCACCCCAAGAGCTGTGCTCTGGCTCCAGCCCCATCCCAGCCTGTGACTGCCCAGAGGGATTTATGGAGAATTATTCAGCACTGAGCTGTTTCAGAAGGATTTCCTCCACCTCTTTTTTCCTCTTCATCAGCTTTTGTGCAACCTCCAGCACAGCTTTCCCTCTGTCTCCAGTGGCCATCAGCTCCATTACAGGGGAAAGGACGAGTCCTGTGGCTCTGTTAATTATTTACATCTGTGCAGTGAAGATGAGCAAGTGTCTGACACGCAGAAAGCAGTGAGCAGGAAACAGAGCCAGAGGGGAAGTGTTTGCTGCAGAGACATCTCAAACAGAGCTGACAGAGCCCTTCTCGTGGCACTGTGCAAACAGTGCTCATGGTTTGAAGTGAAGTATTTAAAAAAATTAAAGTTGTTGTGTAATGTTAGATTTAGACTGCCTTGCTGTTTGCTTTTGTCTGGTGTGTACAAATCCACACAGAGGAAAAGATGGGTGTAGAGCAGCCCTCTGAAAGTGAATATCCAAATGCTGTGTGCTGCGCCTGTAAGTACATTTGTGCCCAGTTCTGGTGCTCACAGTGTCACAGGAGTACAGGAATAAGAGTTTTGTGAGCCTTGCTAAGCTTTACAGCCAGATAACCTCTTGAGCTGTTTGGCCTGCTGTCATGCACAGAATTGGGAACCATCCTTTGGAACTGAATTTTAATGTGGATTTTTTTTTTTTTTTAAATTGTGTGTCTCTGACTGACCAAATTATATATCACAGAATCATTTAGGTTTGAAAAGCCTGCTAAGATTATTGAGTCCAGCACATTATTGTGTTCACCACTAACCCATGTGTCCAGGGGCCACATCTACGTGTCTTTTGAGTATCTTCAGGGATGGTGACCCCACCACAGCCCTGGGCAGCCTGTCCCAATGCTTGATGAGCATTTGAGGCAGAACTTTTCCCATTATCCAATCTAAGCCTCCCCTTGTACAAATTGAGGCCATTTCCTAATGCCCTATGACTTTGGGGAAGGGGCAGACCTCTCCCCTGGCTGTCCCCTCCTGTCAGGGAGTTGTGCAGAGCCACAGGGTCCCCCCTGAGCCCCCTTTTCTCCAGGCTGAGCCCCTTCCCAGCTCCCTCAGCCCCTCCTGGGGCTCCAGCCCCTTCCTCAGCTCCGTTCCCTTCCCTTCCCTGGACTGGCTCCGGCCCCTCAAAGTCTGTCGTGTCTGAGAAGCACAAAATGAGCCCAGGATTCAAGATGAGGCTTGTGCTGCAGCTCAGTTGGGTTTGGGGATGTTTGCCTTGGGTAGGTGTTCCTCTGCTCCCCGTGCAGGGCAGAAGGAGCTGTTGGCATCCCCCACGTGAGGAGCCAGGGCAGAGAGCAGACACTGTCCCCAGCACACACTGTCACACTGTGGTGGCTCAAAGGCATCTTCTGGTTTCTGAAGTTCTTCATTTTCTCTTTGGCTTCTGTTTGTTTCACTGTTGGTTTCTGCAGTTGTAACTCCTCCCTTAGCTTTGGTCAAAAGCTGACCATGATTTTTGTGTGCTGTAGCTGCATTTGCCCACTTGCCAACTCACAAAGCCACTGGTTGTCACTGGTGTTATTGTTTCTTGGGAAGTATTATTTGGAGATAGAATGCTGTGTCTGCGAGGTCAGATTTACACTTCTTGTGCTGTTCCGGCACAGTGCTTCTTCTTTTCAGTTATCCACATCCTGCTGTAAATGTTTATTATTCTCCTTCTTACATGGGCAGCTGAATACCTGATTTAATTGAAGGTGACTTCAAATTTATATTAATTATCAGTCTACATGGTTGAATCAAGCATATGGATAAAAATAGCTATGGATAAGGGGTTACTTATGCTGCATAAAACCTTATTAAATATGAAATTCTTTCTTTACATATATATAAGATAACACAGAGTAAAGATGTTAAGTCATTCTCATACAGTTATCCTAGTGTTTCAAAGTCTTAGTATTAGAAATCTGCCTCTCCTCTGGGTGAAAATTGACTTTATAAAGCAGTTGTGATACCATGTGTTTAGTTTACACTTACCGTAACTCATAACTACAGAAATTAATGCACAGTATGCAACCTCTTGGGAGAGTTCAAATATTTAACTTTAAAGAATTTTTTTTAAAAAAAACAACAAAGCAAAACCCAATACAAAATCATCTAATTTTCCCATAAAAGCAACATCTTCATTAAGGTACAATATATCTTGTCTTGGCAGGGTCAGAGATATTACTTTAAGATGTTGTGATTTTAAGTTTTCTAAAAGATAAGCACTTTTGAAATCCCTGGTTTTCAATAATGAACTGGGCAGAAAATAAATCGAAAACCCCACCTGTGAGAAAATTACAATTAAAATTATGTCAGATATTCTATGTTACTTTGTCCACATATTGCAGGTTTTCGTTGCCAAGAGCGATTTTAAAGAATAAAGTTTTGAAATCAATTCTGCAAACATAAATATCATATTCCACACTCTGAGTCCACAGTAGAAATGGTGTACCAGCAGTGGTTTGGAAGAAAGCTAACAGAGAGAAAAATCCTCACGATTTTACATTTGTGTTTGACAAGCCACATACTCTTTTCTACCATTGTGTTTTCATTTAAACCCATATTTATCCAGAGAGATCTCAAAATTTCTATTGATTCTTCTTCTTAAGGATAGAATTGCATTCAAAGGCTGTGGAATAAGATTTTGTTCAGGAGAACTGCTCACTGTGGAGAAGTTTCACTCCAACAAGACACTTAGGAGAGCAGGAGGGATGTGCAAGTCGCTGATGTACAACACAGACGGGAATTTTGAAGACATCCCACAGTCTGGTATAATTAGTTCTCATGGCTGAGGACAGCCCAGGATTAGAGCTGCTCAAAAAATGCTGGTCTTGAGGTAAATTGGATGCAGTGATGTAAAAGGATGTACCACATTTGACTGCCTTGTCTCTTGCTTAAAATTCCAACTACTTGCCTAAGTTGTTCAAGCAGAAAGCACTTTGTAAAAACGTAGTTGAGAGAGACGAAGGTGAAAAAATAAACCAAGAAGTAGCAGCTTTGATGCTTTTTTTGGTAACAGTTGTCAAATAAGAAGCATCACTCATTGAATTGCCAATAAATCAGTGTGTATGTTTCACTGTAGTTTAATAACTTCCTGTGAACCTTGAATTTGTGTTGTGCACCCAATTACAGATGGAAATTTGCAAATATCCTTTTGTCATACTTTGCAACCCCCCTAAGCTTAGTATTTTTAAGTACTTAAGTAATACTTCAAAGTGTTTAAGGTACCTTAATTAAGTACCTTAATTTATGTTAGATTAGAGAGAATGTTTCTCTAAGAGAGTGCTTTCTTCAGAAGAAGGAAAATGTGCATCATGAAATAACGTTCATTCATAATTTTTGCTAATTAACACTGATATATTGCTTATGGTAATAAAAATAGTGGAAATTACCAGTTTGTAGAGTCTTAGTTGCATTCTCCAGTTTGAAATTGGGTAGAGCAGGAGCCTGAGGTGAGGCAGGCAGAGTTTTCATTAAGCACAAAGTCACAGGTGCCATATGAGGAGTCAATGGTGAAGTGTCTCTGTTGGTTCTGGCAGAGGCCTTTAATACTTTCTCATGATGCTTCTTTAGTGTGAACCCAGAGATTGTGATTGATTCCTCCCCTTGTCTCTTTGCTGGGGGACATCACAAGGACTCTCTTACCTCTTCCCAAGCCTCCCAACCTAAGGGCACCTTCCCTGAAAGGGCTGGAGCTGATTCCCAGTGAGCTGCACAGGTATTGCCAAAACACCATCCAGTTTCCTTCCAGTCAGTGTGACACAGTGTGACCAGATCAGAAAGGGCTTACCTGGGTGATTTGACAGCCAAAGAAATCTGATTCTGAAGTGAATCTCTCTCCTGTTTCCAGCCTGTCTATCTCGGGGAACAGATTGTTTTCTGGAGATTTAGGGAAAGCAGCAATAATCTGTCCACCTGGCCATGGAATGTGCCTGGCCTTGGTACCTTCCTGACCAGTCCCTATCCCTGGGGAAGCACCCGGTGCCCAAACACCCTCTCCTGAGGCTGGGACAGCCCTGCCTGCAGCCCTGGGGGCTCCCCTGTGCCCCTGGCTCGGCTTCTGCAGCTCAGCTCTTTTCCCCTTCCTCAGCCATCTGTTCTGAGACACTTACTCATGGAAACAGTTGGATATTCTGCCGCCTGAGCCGACTCTCTTGAGCTGCTTGCATCCTCTTTGCCCTCCAAGCAGCGTCCCAGGATGAATGTTTGAAACATCGAGATGTTGTATTACCATAATTGCAGCCAGTAGTTTTGACTATTTTTTCCACCAACTGGCAAGGCTAGGAATTATTATGTCTTTTGAAGGGAAGAAAAGGCACCATCCGTCTTTTATATTCTTAGCATTCTTGCACTGATGTAAAATACACTGAGATTATTTTGAAGAAGAACACTTTTAAATTCCTTTTCCTGAAGTTCACTTGATAACACTGCCAGAAGTGGCTGTCTGTTAAAGGGAGAGTGAAGAGGAGTAAACAAGATAAAAAGCTACTCTTCTTTATTTGCATTAGACATTTCAGAAAGTGCAGCAGCTGGGAAGGATTCAGTGGGAGAAGCAAGTGCTGCTTCAAAGGCATCACAACATGCAGCTTGATTGGGCTTTTCAATTTTTTTAAATTTTTTCAGTAGAGGTGATAGAAATTGTGGGCAGAGAGGCCTGCTGTCTTATTGTACTGGTGTTGATGGCTGAGACATTGCCATTTAGGGTTATTATGCAGACAAAACAAGTCACAAAGCTGCTACAAAACAGGACTTTTTTGGGACTGAAGCTCATCTTCATTTTTAAGTCAAGTTGCCTTCCAAAGCATCATGCTTGTAACAAGTCAAAGTACAAATGAGTTTGTCTTAATCACATGAATAAGGGAATCATTTCCAATCTTCTGCTTTCACAAGTGGTGCACAAAATTTCTCTCAAAACAAAAGCAATTCGAGTAATACTTCCTGGAGTGTTTTTCAGTGTCTCATCCTATGCTCCCAATCAAAAAATCTAATTAGGAAGCTCCTCTATTAGTATTTTGGGTTAGAGCATATGTTTAGAATTGCACAATGTTTGTGTCCTGGAGGAATCTTGTATTTTGAAAGCTAGTATCACCAAATCAAAAATGACAAGAACATGTCAGACTAATCTATTAAAGATGTAAATGTTAATAAGAAATTCCTTCTTTCACTTATTAATTTTAAGATGTATGTAAGTATGATTACATAATTTTGGTCACAGATATCAAGTTTTCTGTTTGCTAAAGTATGAAAACCCTCTAGTGATCTAAGGTGTATAGTAATGCAGGTACCATGGTTCTCATGCTTCACAGATCTATTTTTTTTTATGAATGTTCTCTGTTTTAGAAGAAAAGACCTTTCTCATTGCTCACATTCTATCACAGATGCTCTAACACAAAGAATAAACAAGGTATTACTGGCAAATCAGAAAATTAGTTTGGTTTTGTTACATATGAGGTGCCTTCAGGTACTGATGCAGCTGAAATGGGAATCAAATTCAACCTTGTGGTTTTATATGACCTACATGGGCTGCTTTATTTATGTTCTTCCTTGAAAGGTCTGCAGAGTCAAACCAGTCCTGGAGGAGTGCCTGGCACTGCCAGGGGTTGTAGGTATGGTAGGGAACTTCATGTGATGGGATGGCACAAGGTGTCCTGCCTCCAGGGCACAAAAGGAGGAATAAAATGCCTAAAACCCAAACTCTCTGGTTCTCTCTTTCTCATTACCACAGTAATCAAATCCTGACATCCAGGATAAATTCTGATCAACTTTCAATGTTGTATTTTTAAGTTCTTCTTATATTTTACTGACAAATACAGGGAATGTGTTTTCTTTGTGGAACGCTGTAATCCCTCTACATTTGCATTGTGTGTATTTTACCCAGATCGTGGTGAGAATAGTTTGTGTTTCATCCTGGGAGCACACAAATCCTTTGAGACAGGGTACAGATATCCCCACAAACATTACCTTTCCATCCCTGGAGCCAGCTGCTGTGTCCCTGTTCATCAGGAATTCCTCAAGGATGTCCTTGGTGTCCCTCCATGGCTGGAAGGTCAGAGGAGGGAGCAGGGCACTGCATCCCACTTTCCTGCACAAGGGATGGGCTCCTGCTCTGTTTGGGGAAGGAGAGCACTGCCCTGTGCTGCTGGGGATTTTCTAATTGGGACAAATTTTGTATATTAGATTTTGTATTTAATGATCTGTGCCTAGAGGCATCTCCATTTGTAATAGAAGTTGTAGATTCCCCTCAAATGGTTTGTCCTTCTGACTCCAAGAGACAAGACCTGAGCAAGCTGAGGTCTTCCAACTTATTAATTAGGGATCTTTCAGCTACTGGCAGGGATTTCTGTCTTTCCTCCTGGAGTTAGTGCCTCGAAGGAGGTGAAAGCATCTTGGACTTGAGCACTGTGTATCCAAGGATAGATTTCCCCAAAGGAAATCTAGGAGCTCTGTTACAAGCACAGACCCAAGGTTCCAGCACAAGAAATCAAAGAGGTTCAAGTTTTCCAAAAAAATTCACCCCTTTGGTCTGAGTAGCTAATGATATACAGTGGGTAAAATTATGGCCCAACCTATAATGGAGCCAAACCCTTCAGACCTCTAAATGTTCTTTGCTGTGTTAAAAATCTCAAAGTTTTTATAATGTGGAATTATGGGGGGAATTTTATCAGTCAGAACCCTTGCTAAGAGATAAACAAGTGATTCTCAAGAGTCCCTAAGCTCCCTCAAAACTCCCTGAACCAAACACTTCAGGGAAAAGGGGACAGAGATAAGTGATTGCAGCTGGGGTGGTATCCCAAAGGGAGCAATCACAACATCCTTATCCTTCCCCTTCCATCCTGGACTGTGCAGTTTCTGAGGCAGTCTCCTGGGCTGGAGCAACAGTTTCTCTCATCTAATGCAGCCACAAATATGTGACATTTATATGTATTTTCATAAATATCTACAATTATCTGCAGAGCACAACAATGGAAGTAAATACTGGTACCTATTACTCTTGCTATGACTCTTGATAGGATATTCACAGGACAGTTGAAAATCTTATGATGCTTTTTAGTGTCTGCAAAGCTTAGTTTTAGCAACTGTAAAACCCTTGTATTTTAGGAAATAATCCTCTGAGCCATTGATTTGTAAATGCACTAATCATTTCTTGATGACTTTATGTGTGATAACAAGGCCCTAAAATCTGCACAATTAACAAAAACCTCAAAATGAACTAACACAGAGTGTTGCCCTTAGCTTTAAAAGGGAAACAAGGCATAGAACTTTCTTTGCCTGGTGGTGGATGTAAAAACACGCGTGAGACATTTTTCATCTGTTCTTTAGGTCCTGAGGAATCAGAATTCAAGTGCAGCCCGAATTTCATCAGCTGCATTGGTACCAACAAATGCATCCACTTGTCCCAGCTCTGCAACGGGGTCTACGACTGCTCCGATGGCTACGACGAAGGAGTTCATTGCAGGGGTGAGTGAAAATTGCCTTAACCTCAAATCTTACACTGGATTTTCTTTCCTGAGCTCAAAGAGAACCAGAATTTGCTCCTTGGGAACACAGATAGGTGTGTATGTGTGTGTGAATATATGTAAAACAACGTAAAGCAAACTGATAGAAGCATATTTTAATATGTGTTTCAAGTTAATTAAAATAAAATATTTTGTGTGGATGAAATGCGAGTAGTAAGCACACAGAGATTTTCAGACTTTTGCTGCATTAGTTGCTAAGCTCGTATGATGGAAACTCTTCTATCAAAAGAAGGATGAGGAAACTCTACCGAGCAAAAGTTGGGCAGCACAGTGTTTGCCAGGATGATTTTTCTTTTTCTTGTAACTTCTGCTCATAAAAAAAAAAAAGACCGTAGAAAACAACTGAAAACTATATCAAATTTGCCCTGCACATTATTTTGCATGGAGGACTTTGCTTCAGGAGGGTTTTATGCAAATAATCTGTAGTTTAATAGTGTAGTCACCAAATTCTGACAGTGAGAAATCTTAAATAGAAATTGGTGAAGGTAACTATTTATTATCTCAGCTCTACTGAGATGACTTTTTGAGGTCTGCGTTGAGGATAGTTATAGGGCCAAATCTTGGATACCTTGAATCAGTTATTTTTAATCAGTAGATTTCCAGATGAATGATTGTTGATTATGCTTAACAGATCTCATGTTCCAAACCAGAAACTCAGAGACAGGTCCCGGGACTTCTGCTGCAATCCAAAATGACAATATACAGTGAAAGATACAATTAATGGTAGAGTTCAGAAAGTTAAATTAGAATTTAAAATTTCAGGTGGACATATTTTCAGAACTGTCAGAGTAAAATCCAAGCCTACACCAAAAATAAGCCTCATGGGAAAAAAGAAATTAAAATTAGAAAAAAAAAGCCATCTGGAATTAATCAGTACAATACTGCTGACTTCACAAAACTGCAAATAGTTATTTCTATATAACCAGGTGAGCATACAGGCTGTCATAAAATACATGAAAATTCTTATTCACAGTGATAGGAATCATTTCTTTTCTTGAAGGCTCAACTCTTTAATAGTCCTTGTTCAATGACCATTACACAAAATCAAAATTTGTGTCAGCATATTGGGTTTAACACTGGGCCCAGCATCCAAAAAAACCCCAGAAGTTAAACTGGGCAAAGCACTGTTTGGCCTATACTGAAACTTTCTGAAGTTGCAGGTGAGTGTTTTTCAGAGAATAGTATTGGTTTGTTAAGTTCTGTATAAATTTATATTCCTCGATAGTTCATGTTTTTCTGCAGATTACTCTGGATTAAATGACAAAGGGTTAAAAATTTCCAGTGGTGAATAACTACTGTATTATAACTGTGTTATATTTTTATTGTGTTTTAAGTCTTTAAACCACAAGATTAATGGAATGAGCAAAAAAAATATATAGAACTAAAAGCAAAATCCTGTGTTAGTTGAAATGAAATGTGTTTGCTTTTGTTATTGTACATGTGCTCTGTATTTTGGACTGTGATAGCACATAAAATACCCAATCTTTATTCACATCCTTTTAATTTATGTTCAAATACACCTTGTATGGTTCATGTTGATTCCCACTCCTTTCTCTATTATCATACATGAATATGAAAGCTGTCCAGTGGAAAAATTAATGTCTGCTTTAATAAATCACCACAAAATTCAGTAAAACATTCCAAACAAATATTTCTGCGAGACCACACGGAACACCTACATAATGAAGTGTCACAGTACCTCCTCATCTGGGAAATGGTTAACAACTCATTAATATTGATTTTTGTGGCTGCTCCATATTTTTACTTGCTTATTTGGGGCAGAATTGAAATTATCAGTGGACACATTTCTGTCAACAGAGCCGAAGAATATAGAAAACCATAATTTTACATTATGATCCTGTAGTTTGTTACAAACAACTGCCACTAAAGTGTGATTATGTTACATTCCTGTTATCAAAGATTTGTTTTGAGTTCCTTGTAGTTGCAATTATTATCCCTCTCTCTATATTTAGAGATATATACTTGTTTATCAGAAAAGTGTTTGGGTAACCTTTGAGTCATTCCTCGTTGTTTTCTGAGTCTTGAAAACACAAGTCATATGTTGAACTCATTTATGTGGCCGAAAGTTGCAAAGTTACTTCAGAAATCCAGCCAAATCATTAGCTTCTTCTTTATTTTACTCACAAGAGTGGCATTATCAATTCTGCTGGAATTAACACTGTTCGTGTGAAATTTGTGATCGAGGAAGGCAACAGCAATTTTCAATGCTGAATTGCAAAGAGCCCAGCTGGTCACAGAGCTGTGTTAGAATGATCTCTTGCTGGGGACAGTGATAGTGCTGTGTAAATAAGTCACAGTCCAAGCACCAGGAAAATCAGTTATGCTTTGAAATATGGGGGTGTCACCAGGGCAAAGCCCATTTCAGTGCACACATAACTCCAAAGGGGTGAAATCTCAAAGAACTAATGGAGTATAAGCATCCAATAAGTGGAATTATTTTAATTTCTTTCTCTAAATTTAACATTCTCACGTTAATTCATTATTAACGAGCTTTTAGAGTTGTATTCAGGCCTGCACCTTTCCCTGCCAAGGGAAAATATGGTCATTGCTCCAGTGTGAAATGGTAATGTATGGGAAATTTCAAGGAAATAGTAGTAAATAGAATGACATTCCTGTATTATCATCTTTTATTTCAGGCACATATGCATTTTTGCTGGTGAATGTAATGCATAAATTCAGGAGAGGTTGTGGCAATATGAAATAAAAAATGTTTTATTATGCATGGTTGTTTCACATTATGTGTTCCAATGACCTTCAGAGGAGAAAGGGGTGTGTAATTCACTGGATTTGAACCTCAGAGCACATAATAGTGATAAGACATCTGGATTTGGTCATTTTGGATTCCTTTCCATTTTTTATCTAATTGAAGGACGCTTTAAAGAGGCTGAAAAAGGGAGAAATCAAAATAAATATCACCCCTCCTATAAAGCTTATTCTGGGGCTGTTCAATTTCTGAAAATTGCAACAATTCCACCCTGATCCAGCCCTGCTGAATGGGGGAGTTCACACCCATCAGCTCCTTGGAGAGTTGCTGAGGCTCAGATAAAATTTACCAGTGCCAAAACTGGAGCCAAGCTTGAGTAGTTCCAGTTGAAGTCTGCTCCAGATCTGCTCTTGGCAATTAAGCTTCTTTCTTTGACACACTTCTCCAGGCTCCTTTGGAGAGCCAGGCCTTTATTTCAGCTGCATTTGCAGCCACTTTTACTGCTCAGCTGAGCAATGAGCTGAGAACTCTCCTGCCCCACGGGAGCTGCCAAATTATTGCAAACTGAACTTTTTAGCTCCGAGTCTTTCCTTCACAGGCTTCATCCCAGTATGGGGCTGGCTCTGGTCAGTTAAAGCTGGGGTCACGTGGCTGCAGCTTTTCCCAGTCTGATTTTAAGGTTTTTTGAAAGCTAAAATACCTCTTTTTTATTTATTTAATTTTTTTTCTCCTGAAAATTTTAGGAATAGATCAGGCAAGTATCTGTCCTTGGGTAGTTGGAGTTACTTGGCCTGTAATGTAAAGCATTAGATATAATTATTAAGATAATTTCTAGTCACAATCCCATGAATCTTCGTAAAGGCTTTTTTCCCTTTTTTTTTTTTTTTTCCCCCCTTCTTTTAATAGGGCTGCAGAGGTGAGCTGTACAGTTTTATTAATCAGTGTTTTATATATCTGTATATGGCACAAAATTGAAAGTGGTGTGCCAGAACTGGGGTTTGGTCTGAGTTACAGCTCTAGGAAATGAAAACTTGTACAGATTATTGAGATCTCCTTTTTTAATTAACTAACTTAAGTTATTATTTAGTAGCTCCTGGAATATCTGTGCTAATATTTTAGTTTTCCAGCCAGAAAATGCTAAAAGAATACTGCAAAAAATACCAGTGCAAATAAAATCCTTCCAAGTCTTCAGATTATTTGAATCTTTATTAACTGTGATCTGAACCATAATCTCTGAAGTCTCAATGAAATATTCCAAGGCAAACTCTGGATCATTTAGTATTAAAAAACTGCAGCACACACATTGAGAGGTTTTGGCCAAAAGTTGTTCTGTTTTAGCAGCCTATAATCAGAGTATTATTTTTCTGTTTAGGCTTTTTTGAATGAATTGTTATCAGAATATGAAGATAAATGCTGTTATTACTGAATCATGTTTTGTTCTGGTCTTTTTACAGCTGGAACACTGGGAAATTTTAAGTAGTATTTACCAGAGGAGGAAATACAAATTTGAGAATTTTAAGGGAAATTCAGACCTTTCAAGAATGACACAAAGTTATAAAACTGAAAGATATAGACCCACATTTAGATCCTAGTCTTATTTTTTGGGGGTATTTTTCCCTTTCTAATGAAGTTGTGTAACAAGGTAACAAAAAAACCCCCTAAAACAGTCAGGAGTTATAAATGTCCCTCCATTTTTTCACAAGAGTTTTTCTGGAAGTAATGCCCACCTGCATCAGAATTCCCTGTGTGAACTCATTCGATTTCTTCAGACAAGCTTTAAATCACTCATCCTTTAAGGCTGTGATGTACAAAGTGTCACATGAGGTTACTGAATCCTTGAGCCCCCAGGAAATGTCCCCGAGCTCCTGATGGACCAGTGGGGATGCAGAAACCATCAGGTAACATTTGGAATGATTCCCACTGCGACCACTCTGCATTCTGCACCAAGATTTCCACTTGGCTCATGAGGCAGAAAAGAGAAAAAAAGTGGGGGCATTAAAACAAAACAGGGTGTTTTTGCTTTGGAACAGAGCTGCTAATAAAGAACCCTATTTGTCTGGCTGAAGGCTCAATTTGCATAGTTTAGTGTTGTGATATCTCCTCATTTCACCATCCAAACATCCAATTTCTTGTATATTACTGTCTTGCCTATCTTTTTTGCCTCGATAGAGCATGATGTGGCTGATTTAAATTAGCCAAGGTCATTTAGTCTATTCTACTGTCAAGACAAAGAAGTCGTGGGCTTGGTGATTTAATAACTTTCCACCACAAAATCCTTTTGCAGCAAAGCAAATTAGAGGAGGCTGGTGGGGGAATGAGCAGTGGAAGACATTTGAGTGATGTGATTTCATCCTACCTTGATGGGCTGATGCTGAAGAGGTTTTTTAGGCTAGAATTCACAAAGGAATGCTGTTGGGAAGGTATCAGCATTGTCTCCATGGCAAGTTAAGTTCAGGATTTACATGTTTGGTCATTTATGATGATAACATGTGACAGCAGATCATTAATTGGTTCGTGGTTTGTAGAGAATGTTCTGATCTTGTCCATTGGAGGAGCAATGTCTGTCCTGTCTGCTCCCAGTCAGTATTTCCATTTCAGTTGCAGTATCCATTTTCCAGAGAGAAAATGTTGGCTACTGTTCCTTACTGGTGAAATGCAGTGTTGGTCAGGTCTGGCATCCCTGAACACAAATTTTGGTCAGTTTTTTAGCACACACATTTAAATACATATGCTTTCTTCAGGGTACAGAAACCACACTTGAAACAGCAAATGCAGCGTTGGGTGGTTTATCCATGGAGTCCTACGTTATTGAAAAGATGAGTATGACTAAAGAGTATAACTCAAATATTTCAGGTTTTCTATGATTCTGTTGCCCAATAAAATGCCCAAAGTGTAGCAGAGATGTTAGTTAATCATATTTGAGACAAGATGATGGTAGTTAAGAGGGCCAGTTAGTATTTGTTAACTGGTTCATGGACAGGGCTGCAGAAACCTGAGGAAAGCAGCTGCAGTCAGTGACAGGGGATGGGAAGGAGTGATCTGAGGAATCTTTATTCTACTTCCCAGGGATTTGGGTTAAATGCTATTATTTATTGTTGCTGCTGTTGCTGTTTTGAGGCTACCCTCTTTTGAGAAAACAAACATTTAAACTCATACTATGACCATCTCCTTTTCAATTTTACTCAACATGTTTTCTTACTTTTCTGTAGATTAATGCATAGAGTTACCTGTTAGTTTGTCCCTGTTAATAAGCAAATAAACTAATAAAACTCCTTAAAGAGTAAGAAATGCAGCAAGCTTTTTGTATGAATAAATCTCTCAAAGGATTTTTATGAAGATAAATACTCTGGGCATAATCTCTGTATCAGGAGTTCCAGACATATTTGCATGGCAAAAAACCCTGACACTCCTAAACTCAGCCCGCGAGCAGGAATTGTAGCTGCAGCCTGGCTGCCATTAGATCACATCACAGAGTAAATCTTAACTGTATTTTCAATATCCAGGCATCAGAGACAGCTTTTCACCCAGCAGAGACTGGGAGGTGACACCAAATGCTTGTGAAGCACTGGTAACCTTGGGGCGTAGGGAGAATGACAGCACAGGGTCTGTCTTCAGCCATCACCACCTGTATTTGGGAAGATGGGATAGCTTAGACATCCTGAAATCTTATTTAGAAGGAATGATGCTTTTCTCAGTTTCCTTTTGGGCATTTTTCCCTCTTTTTTTTCAGGATATACATAAACTATTACATTTAGACCTCCAGTGTGAGAATTTAATTACTATTTCTTACATTAATTAATAGTAAAATTATATCTGCTAAAGAAAAACACATCTGAGACATCTGCCCAGCAAT
The DNA here is from genome assembly GCA_013397195.1 of Hylia prasina. NCBI lineage: Eukaryota > Metazoa > Chordata > Aves > Passeriformes > Sylviidae > Hylia > Hylia prasina. Next base: position 464,598 of record VYXD01007326.1, read on the forward strand.
AAAACATGTCATTAAATTTCCATGTACTCTTTTTCCAGTGACATTATTTGCCTATTCATTGCTTCATTCAACAGTGTTAAAATAATTGGGCAACCTGGTGTTTGAAGTGAGAAGAAAAAAAAAAAGTGACAGGCATGTGTGCTGAAAAACGTGATTTTGGTCCTCCTAGAGCAATTTATAATGTCAGCCTAAATTTACAGGATGGTATCAAATTTGAGACAGAGAAGAAGAAAGAAAAGAGCAAATTCTGGGGCTAGCATCACTTAATTTGTCAGAAGTGCAGTTGTCAGTTTTCTGCCCCGGGAGCCCTCAGCCAAGCTGCATTATAAGACTTGGTTTCAAGTTCTTCCACTCCTTGCCTGGGGGGAATTTGACTTCCCAGCTCCTGATCTTCCCAAGGTGAATAAACAAATAAAGAAACTGCATCTGTTCTGTGAAGGGGGTACTTTTGCTCCTCGGGGCTCTTTTCCAGGAGCCATAAACAGTTAAACATTTATTGTAGCAGATACTTGAAGCTGCAGGAGTGTTCATTTGCATTTGAAGAGTGAGTTCTGGTCTCTGACTTGTTCCCCTCTCAGCAATTAGCTGTGTGTTGTTAACCCAAGCCCTACATTCTGGGAGCTGGGATGGGATATTCCTACCTGGAATGCAGATGCCTCTGCACAGCGTCCCCCTGCTTGACCACCTGCACACAGAATACGGCAGATTCTGCCTTTTCACACTCTGAATTCATAGCTGAAATAAGGAGAAACCAGATTTTTTTTTTCTTCCAGACAACGGCTTTACTTCCCCACATCTTGCGTTTTTCAATTTTAAGCTCATGGAACTGTATAATCCAAAAGCCTAAGTCATTCTCGAACTGTGTAATACAGTTTAAAAATTAAAATTTGCCGTCATTTCTGGGACTTCGATAAACAAGTCAGGATGTCACCAGCAGTTTTAAGTGAGATTGATACTACTCAGTGGTGTGAAGTTTGCTTTGACACACTGAGAAATTACTCCTGCTCTTCCACTGGGAAGCAAGAACATGCACAGAGCGTACAAAAACTGATTTTCAGAATTCATTATACCCTCTCATATTCCAGTCATCTTTTCTCCACAAAAAAATCTACGAAAGTGTAACTTCATCTTTAACTCACTGTGGTAATGCACATGAGTTTAGTTGTGTGACAAATGTACAGATTAAAATACTTGGAGATGAAATGGAATAAGTTAAAAATTGTGGGGAAAAAGGGGAAAAAAAAATACCTGGAAGCAATCAAGTGAAAAGAGAAAACTAGGGAGTCACAGAGCCCAGTCAATAGTGAGGTTCGTTATAATACTTTACTTGAGGGATTGTCAAGCAGACCTGCTTTAAATCACTGTTCTCTGAAACTTGTGTCCATCAAAGAGTAGGAACGTATTCCCAGTGCATTGGATCTGATAAGAAACTAAACAGTTTTCCAAGAGGTCCCATAACCTAAAAATATTTTATCTATTGTGAAAATGGCTGTGTTGAAAGCATTGTTGCTGTCCATGGGTGATAGGATATGAGCTGTGTACAAGAAGGAAAAAAATAGTTATGATGAGAGCTGAGTCCTGCATTTCTTTGGTTTTAGGCTTCCAGGCTGGGCCTATACAAACACACAAAAAAAGGGTGCAAATCAACAATATTTTCTGATACTCAGCTGTTGAAAAAAGCTGCTGCAGTTGCACTGGCTGCTCTCTCAGTGTCTCTTTCTAGGGGTGGGATATCCTGGTAGAACAAATCCTATGAAATCAAACTTCTTGAGACTACATTTAGCATCTTCCTAAAATGTTTTCTGTCGATCTAGTCCTTCTTAAAATCTATTAACACACAGCAAAGTATCAAAAATGTTTGGAAGATAAGGTGTTTTGTACATGGGATGGATTATTGGAACAAAGTACCAGTGCCCACTTTCTCCAAGAAGTGTTGGCCACTAGGATTAAAAATGAGGAAAAATCAGGAGCAGTCCAGATTATGATTCCAACAAAAGATTCCCATGCACAGTGACACTTTTCTGACTTTTCAGCTTGGTTTTCACACTCATTCCACAACAGCTGATGTCACATTCCCAGAGCAAGATCAAGAAGGGAGAAAATGTCTGTTTTGAAACAAAAGAATCATTCATAGTGGTTCAAGCTCCAAACGCATTTTTTAGCCCAACTATAAAGAAGGTCAAAATCCTCACTCATTAAGAACTAAATATGGTCTTTTTAACAAAAAAAGATTTAATTGCCAGCAGGCAATTCAGCACAATTAGTTGCTGTCTAAGGTACTTTTTTTTTCTAATGGTCTTGCATATTTCATAGCCTCTTTCAAAATCATGCATCAGATGCAGGATCTGCTACTTGTTTAATTGACTTTTTCCCTCTCTTAATGGTGTGCATGTCCTGGAATTTTAGCAGAGATGAGTCCAGATTACAAATGAAAAAGAAAAAGAAAGTTCATAATACTGAAGTAGAAGGACATTTGGTTGGTTTTTAGCAAATTGAGCTTTTTTAATCCACTGAAAGACAATGAAGCAACATTACACGAAACATTTATGTGCAGGTAACTTTTAGGTTTCTAGGACTTGAGTATAATTTTACCTTCTCAGACTAATGGCACACAGTGGCATCAGGAGGATAAAAAAGAATGGGAGTAAGTTCTGTTCTGCAAAATGTTACATAAAATGAGCACAGTTACATTGAAACAAAACTGTTCAGACATCCTGAGGACTCACATTTAAGGTACATGGACACTAAAAATACTTCCGTGAGGCACAACTGTTCTGCTTTCTGCCATGAGCTGACGCTTACAATTTATGTTAAAAAATAATCAATGAATTATAATTTAAGAGGACTCAGTTTGGGGCCCATCTTCTGTTTTGTGGTAAACTTGAATGTCCTGTGTTCAAAAAAAAAGTGAAGTGAGCCCTTCAGGCAAACCTGGGAATGCAACAATCCCATGTGAGCTGGATATTTTGATTTTTAGTGAAGACAAAAAATAACCCAAACAAACCCAAACCAAATCTGATGTTGGTCACAATGTCTGCTTTGAAAGGATAAAGCTCTTCAAACTGTAATTTCTCTCTCTTGAGCCTAATGGAGGAAAAAACCCCAAAAACACTTAAAGCTGTAAATGGCAATGTGGCTTTTAGTGATGTGATGTGGGTTACAGTTCATGATGGAAAATGGGCATCATGGAGGGTTCCTCTCTGACTGAAAAGGTTACTGGGTTCTATACACGTGTCTTGTTTGGGTTTCCAAAGGAGACCCAAATGATGAAAGGCACAAAAGATGCCCTTACATGATCCCCATGAAGAATCAGTCTTTCTGCTGGTTAAAAACTTTTTATTTTGAAGTCCACCAATATGTGCCAGATTTCTTGATGTTGTCTGGAAACTGCGGCAAAGACGTGAATCATTCCAGTGCAAAAGAAGTCAAGTTTTTGGGATATAAAGTCCATGTTAAATGCAGAAATTTGAAATCTCATGATTTAGATCTCTTAAAAAGTCCATTCATTGCTTGTAATTTTTTTTTTTTTTTAAGCCAGTCCAAGAATTTTGTTTTTTCCTTCTGCTGTCTAGAGCTGAGAGGAACCATTTGGAAAACGCTGCAGGTTTTCTGAGGCTCATCACAAAGTCAGAAAGAGCCCTTGCTGTATCCAAAGGATATATGTGCTCCATATGATACATCCCTAAGGGTGTACATAAATCATACCAGGTTCCCAGCAGGCAGCTGGAGAGGGAAGCTGGATGCAGGATGCACACAGAGCTGGACAGGAGCCGGGTGGGTTGGAACAGCCGCCCTGAAAACCTCCCTGCACATCCTGAGAACAGGGAGCAGAGGGCTTTGAAAGGATTTATCCCTCCAGGACTGGCATATGGAAAATCAGTCTGTTGGTCTTATGGCACCACTCTTGGTGTTCACCGTATACAAGAGTGTAAATAACAGTAGGAATTGCTGTTGGCTTGTGTTAGCACCATCCCCCAAATAAAAGTAATGTGAGTGAAATACAATTGTTGTTAACTGGTACATCTGCAGGCCTTTGCTTCTGGCTTCAGCTGCAGAAGTGCTGCTCACATCAGTCTTTTTCCCCTAATGAAGGCACAGCTGTGCATTTAGGGATTGACAAAGAGTGTGATTAGGAATTCTAGACTTCCAAAACCAAAAAGAGCTGTTAGCGACTAATTCTTGGAGAGATTTGTTATTGTCATTTGCTGAGGGCATTTCTGGTGGTAGAAGAACAGAAAAGCTGTGGCTGTTTAGTAAATTTTTACATTGTCCAGAATTTGTATGGTGCTTCATTTGATGTTGGGCATCTGGTTGAGCAAGTGAGACTGTAAAATCTGAAAACATTCAGATTTTTAGTTCAAATAGAAATTCATTGGTGTTTCTTTGGTTTTTGGTTGGATTTTTTTTTTGCCATTTCTTGTCTCATCCGCAGTAGTGGTGTTTGCCTCAAGGAGAGGTGGACTCAGCTCAGCCATCCCATGCTGACTCTGGGCACAGAACCTGCTGTGCAGTGATCTCCTTCAGCTGTGATGCACATTCCATCCTGAGTTCCTCTTCAGGAGCTCCCCTCCCTGCACAAAAGGATTATAAATGGAGATCATAATATTTAAAATATGTCTGAGGCTTCCAAGGAGCTGACAATGCTGATGTTCAGCGCTGTGAGTTCTGCTGCAAGAAATGTTGATTATAGTGCTAAACATTGCTTGTACTTGCATCTGGATGGTAAAAAGGACATTTTTTGGGGGAAAAAATGTGTGTGGCAAAAATACGTGATAATTGAGGGTTTTTTTTTTCTTAATAGCCCTTAGCCAACAAGTTGTGGAGTTTCTAATACAAACTAATCTAGATGGTTTAAAATTTTCCTGTGTACGGAAGGCTAGAATATTTGTAAATTAAAAAGTCAAAGGTAATTTTTTTTTTTAAAAAATGATATTAGCTTCTTAGCAAAACACCACAGACTCTGCCTGATTTAATGATAAATATAGGTTTTGTTGTGTTCCCATGCTGATGTATTTCAAGAAGAGAGTTGCAGAAACCTCCACTAAATCCATGCTGTACATAGAAGTGTTTACTTTACGAAAAGTCAGACAATATATTATAGAATTAGAGCTTAGAATTTCGAAAAATTAGATTTTATCCATTGTGATAAACATTTTAAAATAATTACTGGATATTAAGAACAAATAATATTTGATTCTTTAAAAATTTAATTTAAATTTTGAAAAGTCCCTGCATTTGGATGAGAGGTGAATTGTCCCTTTGCTACTATCATGGGAACTGTTCTGTGCTACTTGCAAAACACAAATAATTGATGAAATTGGGAAAACAACAGTTGATCAACAACCCTCTGCATGTGGAGGAGGTGAAAGTGGTGCTGAGATGAAGGAGACCTGTGGATCCAGGCTCCTGCCCAAGGGAGAAGGAGAGCACTGTGCTTCCCAAAATCACAGAGTTCCACCTGGGAATTTTCTTTCTGGTGCATCTTTATTCTTCCTGGGTGTTCTCCTCTTGTTTGCTCTGGACAGATTTTCCAGCAGGCAGGAAATAACCTTGAGCTGATGGATGAGTGGGGCTGGTCAGAACCTTTGAAAGGACATCGAATGTTGCCTAGAATAAACATCCAGGTCATTATAAAACAGCATGGAATTGTTTTTACCTCAATTCATATATGCTTTTTTAAAAAAGGAGATATGTGTCACCAGCTGCAGTGTAATTTACTTTCAGAATATTGTGCAAAAACTTTTTTGTCCTCCTCGGAGTGTCTTGTAAATATGGATGTTTTCAAGGAAAAAAAAACCATGATCAATCCAAAACAGTGCAGGATAAAACTTTCATAACTGTTTTGAAGTTTATTAGAATTCATAATATTAACTCACATTTCTTGTCAATTTTTTTTTTTAAATATGTTTTTGTTAAAAATTGTGGGTACTTGATATCTTTAAACTCAGGGATGTTCTGGAAAACCTGGGAAGGTCTAATTGTTCTGTGTGAAATGGAGTCCCTGGCACATGATGCAGTTGCCTCTTGTGCTGGCTGTAATTTCCTTATTCCCCTACCCATTGCCTGTAAAGCTGGCTGCTCAAGGATTGGAAGTTTTCTGTGACAGAGGAATGCCTGGCTTGATAGAGAGGATCTGGATGTGTAGTTTGAACTCCTGGGCACTAAGGTAATAATGATTACCCTGTAATAATTATGGCTAATCACTCCAGAGACAATTATCACACCTTTAAGTGTGTGCATAAGGGAAAACCTGTGGTTGTTCCATGGGATCAATGAGCCTGTAAGCGACCTTAGGTTGGAATACAAACAACCTGGCTGTGCAGAACACTCCACAGGCCCTTCAGGGACAAAATTCACTACCAAGAGAGGAAATGCTGCCTCCTGTGCCTCAATGAAAAACAAAACAGTTTCTAAGAGTTTTGATTGATCTGCAAAATGAAAGAAAGAAAGTTCAAGGAGGAGAACATAGCACAGAGTTTACAAAAATTTTAACAGTGCTCAGCAGTTCAGTGAGAAGAAGCAGAAGTCAAGGAAGAGATTTTAGAAGAATGGTTTAAATGTTTGCTTTTTCTCCTTGCTTTAGCAGTTTGTGTAATAAGAATCAATGGCTATTTGCCTTTTAAGTCCCCGTAATCTCTCGGTGGAATGAAAATTTGAGAATATGTTTCCCTGGCACAGTCAAATGCTTTGTGGATTTATATTGATGAAGATCTGTAGCCTCTTTGCAGTGGTGATATGTGCTTTTAATCCATCCATCTTTCAGTGGTGACAAAAAGCGGCTGTTCTCCTCTTAATCATAAAGTTAACTTCAAAAAGGAGATGTCAGTAGGTAAAATAAAGTGATTTCCATCTTTTAATATCACTACAAACCCATTTTTTATTGATAGGTGCCAGAAAAGGTTGCAATCATTCCTCATGGCTTTAAAGCAAGGAGGGCTTTACTCTGAGCACATTAAATCTGCACCAGTGGCTTTAAGAAGGTGGCAATTACAGTGTGGCTTTTGTTCCTCACAGCCAGGAAATGATCAAGTCCATAAGTACAGGATTTAGGTATTTTAATCATCACCAGGAATACTTAAATCTATTAATCATTTTGTTGTTGTTTGACTAATGTTCTGTCGTTGGGCTTGATTTGCCAATGCATTCATTTGTTGCTTGTTATTTTGTCACTGGGTTATAATTTCATTATTCTCTGACCTTCTTTGTCCTCTGCTCGTGCAATTGCAGTGTAAGGGTGGCTGATGCCAGTTGGATAGAGTAAAAAACAATCCAAACTTTTGTTTTCCAATGAAGCTGCATGGAGCATAAATCCCAGTTAGGTTCAGCTGATTTTCTGCTGTGGCTGCAGCCGTGACTGCTGGCAAGGGATCAAACACAGTGAGGCAATCCAACCTGGAGGGTGTCTGGGTAGGCAAGGAGCAGAGCTAGGCATCTCCTCCATCATAAATTCACCCAAACTGCAGTCTGGGGGTTGTTGAAGCCTGGATTGCTTTAAAACTGATAAGCCAGATATGCTGTATGTATGAATATTTTTATATTTCTAACGTTGCCTCAGAAGTTATTCGGAGCAAAATGAATTGGCTTCTGTTTAACTGCAAAATGTCTGCTACACCTTACCTCTTCTAATTTGGTGCTATAGATTGAAAATTTAAGATTACTTTTATTTTAGAGCACTTCAAAACTAATACTATGAAAGAGTTATTCAAAGGGTGAGGGAGAACTTTTTATGCCCTAGTTCCCACTACATAGTGAAAAGCTGATGTAACATTTTGAAAACAGGGATTTAATGCACTTCAAAGTGTTTGAATTCCAATATTCTGAATAGTTCACAGTTACACTGGTGCATTGATATAATTTTCACCCACTATTCATATTTTACTCTACTGTGAAGCCAGACATACTGCAAAGTTTGCCTCAGAGGACTTCCACTTCAGCTGCAAATTAAATATCTTGAGCATTCATCTATTATCATGTGTATCTAAACCCAGGCCAAACTATTCAATCCTTCTACCCACAACTAATATTACAATAATGACAATTAATAAGATAATGGATCTTACACTCATGTGATAAACTTTTCTTTGGGATAATGGGACTGGTTAGTAAAAAAAGAAATATCAAAACCTTTCACCTTTGAGGAATCACAGGAGAGATGAGGAGATGAGAGACTGTCCTTCCCTGCCCTGATAACCTCCAAGATAACACGTTTTTATGATTACAGAGCTCACCTGTTCACCAAGGTTAATAGTGGTTTCAAACAGTGGCTTCTCTTTGGTGTGTGTCCTGTACTGCAGCAGGATAATAACCTGTTAATAAAGAGCCTGACAGCTCTGTCTGGGCTTAAAGGCTTAAACAGAGCCACCATCCCCAACAGGAACAGAGTTGTGCCTCTCCTACACTGTGTTCTCACTAATGGCCAGGGCATTGACTCCATGCCTTAAAACCTCACTGTAGGTTTGGATTCAGCTCGGGGCCTGCCATGGAGGATGATTATTATCATTGTTAGTTAACTGCCTTCTCCATCTGTGCATCAACTGTGGGGAGATCCTCCCAAACAAAAACAAATCTGGCGGCCACATGGAAATTTCAAGCAGCTGTGTCCTACATAGGTAGGGTTTTATATGTGCTACTGCTGAGTGCTCTGCAAAATACACCACCTCTGAGACCCTCTCCTGCTCAGGGGCACTGGGAATAGGGTCTGTTAAAGAGAAAATTAACAGCACAATGAAAGGGGAATGTTTGCTTTCATCAGGTCTTCTTTTATCTTCTTCCCTGGGCTTGTTTTTGATTTATTTCATCCATGTGATGGCAGAAGTAGGAATGTTGATGTGCCAATGCAGGTCCAAAAGTAGGAACAAAAGTCTAGGAGCACTTCACTTATTCATACAGTGGGTGCTTGAGTCTGATTCAGTGCATGTTACACAATCTGGTTCCTAAAAGCTGTGTGCGGGGTGTTCCGTGCAGCATGGAGGGCAGGTTGGCACCTTGCATCAATGGCCTTGGTTGTTGAGAGGGCACTAAAATGTTCCTGTTCCTCAGTGGCACTGGGCTAAAGGGAGAGATGCTAAAGGTGAGATGCCAGCAGGGTGAGGGAAGTGGAGGTGGATGGTCATGCCAGAGGACTTGGAGTAACCCAGAGCTGGGCCTGGCACTGCTCTCCCTCCCTCACAGGGGCTCTGGGTGTGTCCAAAACAGAGCTGGAGCTCCATGGCTCAGGCTAGGGAAGCACTTGGTTCTTGTGGTGTTTATCCCAAAGTCCAGGTGTGCTGCTTTCATTAACTTGACTATAGAGGCCTTGTTCTGTGAGGCCTGCACAAACTGAACTGTTATTAGCTGCCCTATTTTACTTTATCCTGAGCTACTACTACAAGCACCAGGGCTGCTGTAACAAATTCCCTTCCTTCATCCCAGACATGGATGCATTTCAGTTTGAGGATGACTCTTGGATAGCTTGCAATTACTTTATGATCCTTTTGCATGGAAGATTATTACTGTTCAGCACTGACCTGAATATTTTTCTTATGTGTTAATACAACTGCTTGGCACTTTGAAGCAAATTGAGGAATAAAAAAGCATAACCTCCCACACCAAGGAGCCTTGGTATGAAGTGGTTTTTAGAAACAGTTGTGAAATCCTAATGTCCTGCTCATAACTTTTGATGTTTAGGAGGCTGATGCATCGCTCCTGAGCCCAGCCAGAGGATTTGTGTGGTGTAGGAGCTGCTGTTCTCCTCCTGGCAGCCCTTGGCACACATAGGAGGGAGGAAGGCTCAGCACGGAGGACTCTCAGATTGCTGCACCTTCCCTTTGATGGTTTCTGAGCAGTCTCTTCAGTCCTCATGCATTTCCCCAGAACACATTTAAATCTTATGCATGGAAATCAAATAGAGAAGAAATTGCTTTCATTGTGTTGGTTTTGTTTGTTTTCTGACTTAGTCTAATGCTGAGGATTATCATAGCCAAAATAAATTGCACATTAGAAGCAGTACAACAAAGGTATGTACAGTTTCAATGGAAAGAAGTTGATATCAGCAAAAGTGCATAAATGTGAGAGAAGCCCAACTGTGCATATTAAGAAGACAATAAATGAAAATAGGCCATTTTTACACAGTTTTTAAACAAAATTGTTATTCACTACTGCACTGTCTGTGTTTTTGTCCCTTCTCCTGCTTCCTCCACCTACTCCTTGCTAGTGATTTGGGGACTAACAATAATAATAACAATAGTAATAATCCCCAAAAGAGGGATTTGTAATTTGTGGTAACAATTCACATGCTTGCCTAAAGAAACTGCACCTTTCTAGAGTGCAACTACCCCAGCCAAAAGGTGGAAAAAGACTTACTGATCTTGCACTGTGTTGAGCTGCATGACAAAAGTAGCAGAAAGTAGCAGAGAGCAGCCAAGGCATTGAAAACAGCCACCATCCACTCCACATTCAGATTTCCTGACTTTTTTATTCCTTTTTTTACAGCAGTGCTCACAAATTATCAAATGTATTGTTGTAAACATCAGCGCATTATTGCCATGGACAAGGTGTACTGAAAAATCTATATTTCATGGAGTCTAAATTGTGCTGAATATCCAAAGACATTCAGTAGCTACTTCAACACTTCCTGCTGGGTTTTTTATGTACTTCAGGGAAGTCATTTGGGATGCTTGAGTCACCAAAATTTAAGGTGACATGAGAACCCAGAAAAGCATTTCAGCCTCTTGGAGACACTTAGGTGGCGTAAGAAGAGCAGTTAAGGAAATGAGAATCTCTGTGTTGATTTTGTCAATCTGCCTTACTGTTTGCTTCCATAAAAAGAACTCAACAATTCCATATTTCACAGTCTTTGCCCCTGAATGACCAGCACAGTTGTGCTGTTGGCTGTGGAGCGGTGGAACCAGCAGGAAGCCGCCGTCTGTCCGGAGCAGGAGGGGTGACCTTGAGGGTGACCCCTGCAGCACGAAGGGGAGAGCAAGTGGAGAGTGTGCTGCTCTAGCATTCCATACTGCACAGAATAATAATCCATTTTAATGATGTTCCATTTGCCCTGTGTCCATCCCGACTCCTGCTCATCACATCAGATATGCTTTCTTTAAGGCCGAGCTGCGGGGTCTTTTCTCTTACAAATTCTGGCAGTGTTTTGCTACAAAGCTGGAACTCTAGAAGGGAAATCAAACCTGTTTCAGTTTTCCTTCTACATGGAAAAAACTTGCAATCTGCTACTTGTGCTAAGGGAAACTCCTGGGAGCAAGGGCACAGGATTGAAGTGCACTATCAAGAGCACTCCTTGGAACATGCCCGTGTTCTTGACCAGAGAACTGTTCTGTTACTGGAGTGTCTACGCTGAGTTTGTTTAATAAAAAGAGGAGGTTTTTCCAGTCCGTGACCTCTAGCCTTGACCTGGACATGATCCAGGTATTGCTTTCACACTTGGAGTCAGTGCCTACTGGGTGCCAACTGTCCAGTCATTCTGACTGGAGTTTCTTGGCCATACTGCAAAACCTTGCTGAATAATGTGTTTCTTCACAAGGAAAAATACTTTATAAAACATCATGTTTTATGTTTTCCAGTTGATTTCAAAGCAGATTTGCCTACTAGATCACAAGCAAATGCCAGTCTGTCTCCTGACCATCCATTTGATCTTGTCCTGTTCAGAAGTTACTTGCTTTAGCCAGGAATTTGTGCATGTTCAGAAGAAAATCCTGTACACGGAGCTGGTTTTAAGGGGAGCTTTTGGGTTTTTTCCACAGCACTGCCCAGCACCACTTAGTGTTACAAGAATACCACAAGTATTCTGTCCCTGAACATAAATTTCTGACAATGGAAGCTGACAAGAGCCAGTAATAGCAGTACATTAATGTAAGGAAGGCAGCAAATATGTATTTAACTTAGATTTCATATTAAAAATCAGACTGGGTTTATGCACTTTGGTTGTGGATGAAAGGCTGACACCTACCATAATCTTCATTTAAATTTTGTCTTCATTCCTGTTGGTCTGGAATAAATAAATATTACACAGAACAGTAAGCAAAAAAATAATGTCCCACATAAAAACGTTCTGGTTTAGCTTCTCAGGGTTTGGATTAGGGGATTTTTGGGTTTTGTTGGTTTTAGTTTTTGTTTTGGATGTCTGGTTTTTGTGTGATTTTTTTCCCCCTAAATGACAATTACAATTTATATAAACTACATTTAGTTCATTTCCCCAGCTTTAACAGATGTTACACTTTTGCCAAGTATTCCCTGGTCAAAAATTTGTGCATTTTTGTTATTTTAATGTCATTTAACTTATTAAGGATGCAAAGGAAAATAATAAAGACATTTCCTTTGAATTAATAGATTAAAATAGGATTCTGTCTTCTTTCCTTTCCTTAGGCTTTATAGTTTAGTCATGCATTGATTAAAAAAAAAAAAATATGCACAGGAAGACTCCATGGGATGGAAATGAAATCTCTCATGATCTCAGTTATTCTTAAATTTTATTGGAATTTAAATTAAAATTCTTGGAAATTGGTGTTAATCAGTGGATTTCAGTGAGATTATCATAGTTGGAGATTTAATACATGGTCTGTATTTATTACTGTTAACATTCAGTTGATTGTATATTTGGCACTATTCTTTAGAGAATTCCAAATGTATGTGGACTAATTGCTGAAGCAAATATAAGTTTACTAAGAAAGTAATACACTTTTTTTCCTAAAGCATGTCTGCATTTAAAATAAAAAGTCTTCAGCAGGTTCCACGATGCAAAAGTTATTAAGATAATGCTATTTATTTACTAATTGGATAGTCTAGAGACACCAACAGTGCACAAGGTCATGTTAATGTTCTGAGGGTGGTTTTTGAGATTTCAGTAAGGTTTCTGCTTTATGTTAGGACGGCTTTAAGACTCTCAGATTTTCCTCTCGGCAAAAAACAATAGTGCTACCCTAAAACACCCAGATGCTGGATGGATCATTCTCCCTGGTGCCATCACTGAGTGGACAGAGATGGCAGCCAGACCACAGTTTCAAGTCACAGCTGAAAGGGCATCAGACAATATGTTTATCTTGATTCTACAGATAAAGAGGAAAACCAAGAGAGTTTTAGTGGTTTTTCGTGAGGTCTGCTGCTTCACAGGGAAATAAACTGAAATTTCAAAGCATCAAAAACATGTAGCTGTAGGTCCTCTCCCTTATGATTATGGCACTGTAAAAGTAGTGTATTTGCTGACTTTCTCTTCAATTGATGCCAATGAAATTAATCACTGGGTTAATTCTAACCCCAGTTTTGCTGACTTGCCCAAACTGTGCTGTCATATATTATTACAGCAATTTATACAGGCTGACAGTTTTATACTCCTGAGGTCGAAATTTTAAAAATGTGATATTATTTATATGAACGTGTTAAGTGACAAGAGAATTCACTAAATATAAAAGCATGGGCCAAAATTCTTCAGAGCTTTCCCTGCCTAAGTGACCAGCTAGTGAGGTTTTATGTGTTATTTCAGCCGGTTAGACAACTTGTCTCCATAAATCTCCACAGCATCCAGCCAGGTGATAAAATTTGTGTCAGACACGACTGTGCTGTTTATCATTTCATGTGCAAGTTTGTACACATTCCCACTCCTCCCCACTGCTATTAGATCTAAGTAGACAAGTATGATCGATGTATCCTGTGCAAGAGTGCTGATCAATATATCTTCCCTTCTTAGAAAATAAAGATTTCAGGTTAACAAGTTGGTGGAATTCCACTGATCTCCATTGTTGGGCAGATTGTGAACTTCCCACGGGGACAGAGTAGTATTCAGAGATTATCAGTATGGTTTTCCCCGGTGAATAAAGTATCAATTAATATAAAGTATTGCCGAGAAGTTTCTGTCAAAGTGTGTTGTTCTCTTTTTTCAAAAGACTCCATGGGCACTCCAGAGAATTTTTTAGGAATTGTATGTATGAACAAAAATAGAAGGAAATCTTTGTTAAGGAGTAGAAGTTTCCCTATCTCCCTTGTCCATGGAGAATAGTTGTTTTCCCCCTCTTGACATGTGGTACCAAATATCAAAACTTTGTGAATTGTTTCCAAATGGGGGAAAAAAAAACAAAAATCATCTTCATATCTAGAGCTTTATGCTCTTCATGTAATTAGTATATTTTACACTACATGTGTTGGTCATGGAAACAAAGGGGGCAGAAGCATTTCACATGGGCCGTTGCCTCTCATCGCAGAAGTTAAACCAGAGGTCTCAGGAGATCTCTCCTTCTCTGTTATTGATTCTAAATAGACAAATCAAGGTGAACAGAAAGCTTCTTAATTAATTGTCAGAGATTTACCTCGAGTGTCCCTAAAGCGACACAGTAGCATTTTTTTTAAGACTAAGATGTTGCTCGTCTAAAAACAAAAACAGAATAAATGTTTATCAGTTGAATCTTGGGATGTTTAACAGTGCCATCTGGTGACCTCTGCCATAACGACAGCGGTGGCACTGGGAGCATCCTGCTTGTGAGGGTCTGCACAGACATCTGGGTGTTCCCAAACTCTGCCTAGGGACCACCTGAGGCATTTGGTATTTCTGCTTGTCTTCCTTCACTCTGCAGCTTACAAAACTGAGATAAGATGATTCATGCAGTCTTGTTTTTGTCTTAGTAATAATAGCAACGCATTGGAATAATATCCATGTGATATTTTATGGTTATACACATACCTGTGGGAAGGCACGTGGGATTATAGCTGGGTAACCAGACATTGGCACAATTAGTAGTTCCTTTTTGAAAGATTCCTATGAAATTGCATCATCTAAAGGCAAATCCCTTAAATCACTGGTGAGGACCCCATTTATAGAGATGGACCTTAACCATGACTGTTTCCCTTCTTTTCTTATCCAAATTGTTTTTTAATAATATTGTTTATAGTAAAACTCATACACTTATTTATAGCAAAAGTCTTAACCTCCCCCCAGTGATATGATAGACATAATGTATATTCTCAACCCTTCCATGTTTTGTGAATTGACACTTGAAATATTGCAGGGCAGGAGCTCTCTAAGAATGAGTTGTGGGGATCTCACTATTGATCTCTGGAAAGTGCTAGCAGTAAAGCGAGCTGTTAGAACTATTCTTTAAAATTTTGTTTTAAAAAATAAATTTGCATTCAAACTAAAATTTTGAAAATGTTTTTGGAAGAGCAGCAACATAAAATGTTATTGATTTTTTTTGTCTTCATGGCTACAAAATGAGAGCAAGAATACTCCTTCCTGCAGAACAAAGAGGAGGTAGTTTATGCATTTTAGATTTTTTTTGTAAAGCATCTTCTAAGCATGACACAAGGAAGCTTTTCATTGATGACAGGGGTGGTGGAAGTGCCTTTGGACAAACATGGAACACCCTCTGAGCTCTGGGACACTCAGCATCCATTTGCACCCAGATGGAATTGATGCAGGGAAATGAACAGAAACAGAAAACCCACAGACAGCTTAAAACTTCTACACGTGTCTTCTGCCCCATAAAGAGGCACTTGTTGTGTGCTGTTAACCCAGTTAGGGGGAAAGTGAGAAATGGAAAACCACACCCAAGCCATGAGGGACGTTTGTGTCCATGCAAAGCCATTTTATCCCATCTCTTCTGGTGATAGTGTTTCTTCATTTTCTTGTTTCAGTTGACTCATCCCTAAGTAATGATTGCATATCTTTCTTGATCGCTCATTATTCCAAACTCAGCTTTGGGAAGCCATTCCTTTCCTGGAGCCAGATGAGATGTGTTGTTCAGAGGTTGTGGCAGTGTTTGTTTGCATCTGCACTCGGCTGCTGCCCCACAAGGCTTTGTGTGAAACCCTCGTGTTCCTGTGCGTGGGGGGAAATGCTGCATGTGCCTGAGGTCTGTAAAGATCTAAAGCACTGTAGGGATGCATCTGCTGTGTTGATCTGAATTTAAAAGAAATAACACATTTTTTTTTCCCTGGAAAACAGAGATTGGTAACAGACTAGGACTCAATGTATGGTTCTAGCGGTTTTTAATTAAAATTTCAGGTTTTACTGAGTAATATGAAAGCCATGGTGAATTTTAATCACATTTTTAGAATGTTTTGTCCTGAGATGCACAGAATTCTGGGAGAAGACCCCCTTCTTTAACTTAAGTGCTCAAATCATTTCATCAGGAAGCATGAGACGCTCTCTCAAACTCTGTCTACTTGAGTCAAAGTGAACTTTTCCCTGAATTTCTTAACACAGTTCACTAGACCATCATTCTGGGAAGTATTTTGAGTAGGCAGCTCTTAATCTCCATTGGCACTGATTTATCCTTAAAATACTTTAATATGAGATATTCTCCAGTGACAAACTGGAGCCTAGGTTTGTATCTCTGGAGGATAAGTACCAAGTTCTACAGAAATTATCTTTTTATCTTTTGGGTAAGACATACATTTGACTTGTAAAGTAGAAAATCCTAGCCAAGACTTGTCCTGGTGCGATGTAATTCCAAGTCAGGCAAGTGGGATCTCTGTTTTCATCTCCCACAAAGTGGTATCAATCAAAGTAGCTGAGGAATGAAAGATTACTTCCCCCTCACTGTTTTGATAATATATGTCTGATGTGTTATTGACTAACTTTATTAAAAATGCCGACAATGCAAACAAAATACTTTGCAAAACTGGGGAGAAATGAGTGTAGGGCAGCAACTTTTATTGAACAAGGATGATGGAGTTACGTGTTTTTAGGATTAGTGGAGCAAACTAAGACTGCTCATCCTCAGAAATGATTGTCCATGTTGGAATATTTTAGGGATCTGTAAAAGCATGAATGAGAGGGGTAGGGATTGTTGTTCTGTGTCTTTTAAATGACAAAATTTACAGGGCATCAGTCAAAGCTGAGGAGTGACAGGTTTCAGACCAATCACTACGAGTATTTCTTCAACACATTGGATAGGGAGTCTTTAAAATTCCAAAGAATGTTTTAAATGGGAGTTTTAATGGGTGCAAGGACAATCTGGGTATGAAGAATTCTCCAAAGTTATGGGATATACATATATATATGTATATATAGCAAATACAGAAAAAAAATCTCTGCCATGAATATATTTAGAGTGTGGGAGGCTGCTAAGGGGAAGTGTCACTCCCATGGCCTGTTCTTGTTCTTCCCTGGACATCAGACAGGGCCAGTCAGCAACGGAGCCAGATCCACCACTGGCCAAATGCCTTATTAATTCTGAATTAGAAAATAGCTGGAGAGAAGGTGGTTCTGCCAAAAATAAATAAATCAATACCTGAGATACATATTTTTGGCTGACCCAGACATTTTTATAACTCCTTTGTTTTCAGTTTTCTCAGGGGATTTGGTGAAGGAAATAAAATTAATGTTATACAGTCACAGTTGCTTCATTTAAATGTATCTATAGGTTTATAGGTTTCACATGCATGTATGTATTCACAAATAAATAAGGCATATTGTTCAGGAGAAAAATACATAATTTGAGGTGTGTTTCCTTTTAAGAGTGGCCTTTTCCGAACTGCTGTAATTCTTGATATTTTTTTTTTCCTTGCTTTGTTTTTTCAGTTGTTGTTACCATGCTTATTTCATCCTTGGATTAACAATGAATTACATTTCTAGAAGGAAAACAGACTCTAGCATGTATCAATCCTAAACCTCAGAGGGAAGAGATCCCCCAGCTCAGGGGCAGAGTTTGATCCGTAGCAGGAGCAGCAATTATCTGTGTCCCGGAGGATCCTTCAGCCCGTGCTAACACTGATGCCTTGTTTTGTACACAGGTCATGAATGCTCTAATGACCACAATTCATGTTGCCATTTAGAGACCAGGAGAGCACGCTGTGCTCCCCCTTGCTCTTACAAGGCTCGCTGACACAAACAATCAGGTCAAAATCACAGGATATATGAAGTTGCTTTTATCATATCAGCTCAGCTAACAAGGCAACAATTAAACGTGTGTAAACATTTCCATTGTACACAGAAGCTTGGCATTTTGAATCTGAGCTCTTAAAGCATTCCAGAAGATGAAACACGGTGTTTGCTATCTTATTAAAAACAAAATAAAAGGAAAAAAATAATTATTACAATAAAACTCTTCGTGTTCATCAAACATTTTTTTAAATGAATGACAAATTTTAGATGTGCTAGGCTGCCTGATCAGTGATTTTCAATGGTGATACACTGCTTTTTTATTGTGCAGTAAATTGCATTCAAACACAGCACCAAACCTTAAGTCAGCTCCACTTAAACCAGGGAGGAGCAGCAATGTCCCATGCACAGCATTTACCCACAGAGTTCTCTGCAAGGCTGTGAAAGAGAGTGTGAAGGGCAGGGAACTCCCTGTGTGCCTTTCAAGGGTCACTCTGCTCCAGGGTGAGGGTGGGGGTGTTGGCACACAGCTGTGGGGTCTCAGCATGCCCAGGGGGTAGTTTAGGACCAGCTCAGGTGGACTCATGTCTCTGTGGGATGTCCAGTCCCACCCCTGCAGCTCCCACTGGTTGTCCCAACGTTCTGATATTAGGGAAGCTCCTCGACATGATTCCAACATGATACTCAGCAGTACTTTGTGCATTATTTTACATCTTACTCTCTATTTTTTTCTCTTTTTACTGCAATAACTCTCTTATTTACAAAATTAGTGCAGAACTTCATAGTCGTTTCAGATTTTCTCACTATAATATTGTTATCCCAACCTGGAGCAATGGGAATGTAATTCAACAATTCCACATTCTTCCTTCTTACTCATTCAAGCAGGAGCCCACCTCTTCTGAGTGTGTAGCTGTATTAATTACTGAGGGGATTACATGGGACTCTTGTTAACAACTTAGAAAACAGCACATATTACAGAGGTCTGTGATCTGGTCATCATGAAGTGTCTTTTCCAGGCAGTAGCATTTATGTAAATGGGAAAACAAACAAACAAACAAAAAGCAGTCTTGGAAAGCGTTGATGAAGTGCAGTGCAAAACACTAATTGGTGAATGCATCAAGGGTAGAACCAGGAGGGACTTCAGTGGATAAAGATATTGATGACAGATGTTTTCTCTAAAGTCAGTGACTAACAGGCTGCCTTCAGACAATGTAGGGTTTTTTTTCTGTGTCTTATTTCCAAGGAGAACAATGCAGTAACATGCTAAAGTTTGCTAATGACATTAAGCAGTTGGGAGAAGCCAGTTCAAAGGAAATCTCAATGTTCCAAATGACACAGTGAGATGAAGGGAATACACAGAGATGTAATCAAGATGCAATATAAATTAATTCTGGAAATAAAACAGGAAGGGATCTGCAGCAAGGGTATAAAGTCATCATGTAAATATCTGCATTCTGCAGCTAAGCCTTGTTGGCTTCTTCCCCACACTCCTTTAGAAACAGAGCAATCCCAGATATTTAAAACACTGAGACAGAGAGGCCAAAACCTGAGACCTTGACATTGTGTCTACAGCTCCAAGAGGTTTGCACTGAAAGTGTTCTCTTGATCCAAGAGTGTTGGATTCTTCCTGATTTTAAGCTACTGATGAAGTGTTTCAGCTTCAGCTCTAGAATCAGCCAGGCTGAGGACCGACCCCAGCTCAGGTATTGACTGGAAATGAAAGTGCAGGAGCTGAGTCATCAGTGGTAAAGAAACTAAATAAAAATAAAAACTCTGTCAAATAACAAGCTATGGAGGAACAGAGATCAGAGATATTTTATTTTTCCTATAAGCTATTTGTTTATCCCTATGGATGACTGCAGGAAATACAGAGTAGGATTTTTTCAGAATTAGTAAAAATGGCAAGGAATGCCCTGTTTGTAGTGCACAGAGAGTTGAAGAGAACTCTACTTAAAGTTAGGGATTTGGTTTTTTTCTTTTTATTTAAATCTATACATGTCATCTCCTGTGAAGGAATGAGCCTAAAATAAATGAATACCAGGTGCCAGCAGAAGTTATTTGAATGACTGGAACATAAATGCCTTGGCTGGCTTCTGATTTTGGCAAATAAAGAATGAAGATTTATTGTTTTGCTCTGTAGTATTCCTTAAAACATTTAACAAAAAATAATATTTTATTGTCCCATCATTTTTTGTCACAATACATGGCACACATGCATCACAGATCTCCCAGTTGATATATGTCCCCATCCATCTGCTGTGCCACATAAATCTCCTCGGATAGTGATAGTGATATAATATTTTAAAGAACTGACAGAACCAGTTCACCCAGATTTTTTTTATTTCCTTTTGTGTTGTTGAGGTGTTTTAGTGAAAATAAGAGTGGAAAGTTTGATGGTAGACCAAAATGTTATGGGTTTTTTTAATGGGAGAAAAGGGTGCAAGCCGTTGATGACCCTGCACATAATTCACCTTGACATTAAAATCATTGTATGCAGATAATTTGTCAACAGAAGCAACACAGAAAGACATGCTCATAGTGCTGGAACAGAAACTGTGCTCAACCTGAAACTTCCAGGGCAAACAAACCGAGAATCAAATGTATCGTATTCTAGAGGCTGCTGTATGATGAAGCTGAAGAGAACAAATTGCCAGCCTGAAGATTTCTGAGGTATCCAATGAAATACCAAGCCAGGCCTTTGAGCAGAGAATAAGAAAACCTCAGACAGCTCCTCTCTCCACCTCTGAATGCAGAAATTTTCCAGGCTAATGACTTGACCTTTATGTTGTGTAAGAGGAGCCCATAATTTTTCAGGAGTGCACAATATAAATGAAATGTGATCTTCTTTACAAAGTAGTATTTAGTCACCAGAACTCTCTTGAGAGCTTTTCTGTATTAAAAACATATTATAGGGGAAATACAGTTAAACTCTGCCAGTGGATGTGTATGAGGTTAAGAATTTTGTTTCCTTTTTTCCAGTGGAACATACCCATCGAATTTTAATGCTTTCAACAGTTAGCACTTTACCTGCTGAATTATACATGCATTGCAAGTGCTCACTGGCTTTCAATTCTAGCAGGGCCCACTGTGTCCTCCAAGAGGAAAAAAAAAAAAAAAAATCTGTGTTTACCAATAAGAAATTTTCATCTGCACTATATTTTGTTTATTTTTCATTTCTCCTTCTATTTGCATTTCAAATACACAACACCTTTGCCTGTTTTATTTGAAGAGTCCAGCCTTTCTTAATTGACCTTTTCGCTGTGTTTGGATTTGGCAGGTTTTTACTGCTCACACTTCTAGCAGTGCTGGGAATTTCAGTGCACTCAGCCATTCCTGTGTATTTCTTAAAATTATCAAATATTGCCTTTTTGGAAGAAAAGGTTGGGAATTCTTAACCTTGATGAAGAACTCATGAAAATAGTTAAAATAACTACTTTACTTGTGCCTCCAACCAGGTGACACAGCAGCATTGCTTCCCAGGGTAAATCTACAACACATCTTCAAATGTGATGAGATTTAGAAGACAACCAGATCTCAGCTAAAAGAATTCAGTTGACTTCATCTTTCACATAAAAGCATTTAGAGAATTTGCCTTAACTGTGGAGATTCAAAATGTTGCATTCTTGTTGCGCTTTACTCCACTGGGAGTTCTGATTTTGAAAATAGCTTTATATATTTTTATGGCAGATTTTGTCACAAGGCCAAAACTTTGCGAACTTTAAAATACAGTTATTTTCAGTGCATATAGTAAATATTTTATCTGAACCAAGAGAGCAATAAATTAGCAACTTTTTGTTGGTTTTAAGAGCAGAGTGCAGCTGGTGCCTGGCCACAGACAGTTCTACAGCGACTGTGTTTTCATTTATTGGGAGGGAATTCTCTCTCACAGCTTCAGCTCACGGAGTAGCTTAGGGTTTTGCCAGATTATTCACGCATCTTTCAGACATTCCAGAGGTTTTAGCATGCAATAGGAAAGCAATTTGTGGGCTAATATAACAAACAAAGTGATGAGGCAGGTCATGCACTGTCACCACCATTAGCCTGCTAAGTGTGGCCAGGTTCAAAAGCCATGACTTTAAATTACAAGGCCTTGTCTTAATTGCTCTGCAAGCAATCACTCCCTCTCCTTTGGATACACTTCCAGCTGCCAATACTATCCTTTAATATGGGGAAGAATAAAGGATTGAATTTGCTGTTGCATCCAGGATGTTCCTGACTTAAGAATCGTTTAAAAGGCTGTTGACCCTATTGAGGTTTTTAACTTTGCAGAAATTCAAGCAGAGCAATTTAGATGCTGGAGGAGCGTAGTTAATTAGAAGTTTTTCCTGCCTGACCTAAGTGGATCGAACCGTTGGGAATGCTGATATAAACAAGTTACATGGATAACCCCCAAAGGTTATTTAAATTGTTGATCAGGGAATAAAACGAGTGTAAGAAATTGTGCAAGTTAGAAATACAAGGCAGCATTGATACTGAGTGGCATAAATAGAAATTAATCATTTGGATACCAAATAAAAATTAAGCACCTTTTTACATCAGTAATTACAGGTCAGAAGTATAAGAAACATAAAATTATTAAGATCAACATGCATTTTCTGTTCTCTTGGTGTGTATATTGAGTGAAGCTTGGGGTTTTTAGTGGTTTTTCTTTGGAACTGGGTAAAAAGTTCTTAAACTCAAGGCTCACTTACATATTTGTTAAATGAGCAATCAGCCTGAAAGACTTTTTCTGTCTTTACTAGACACTCAAGTAGAATCTCCCAGAAATATTTCTGTGGTTTTTTTCCAGTTTCAGTTTTTGGCTGGACCAGATAAGTTCTGGTTGTTGTACAAAGGCTGTCCCAGACTGGAAAGGTAGATTTGCCACCTTCTTCCAGTCTCTTCTATCTCAAAGGCTTCTACTTCAGATTTGCTGCAGTATTGCCTTCTGTACCATTTTCTGCCAGTTAAAATGTTCAGCAGGCAGTGAATGATAGGTAGGTACAACATTTCTCCTCCAGATCCACAGGAACTTTAGCAGCTAATACTCCCCTGGGCTGTCTCAGTGTGTCAGATCTGATAACTATTACGTTTCAGCAAATATCTACCATTCCTGTACATAATTGCATTACTAAGGTTATTATTACTTTGCAGTAAGCAAAGAAAACAGAGGTGCAGAGGTAAACAGCACTTTCAGACTGGTGCCTGCCTCCAGGTTGGGCTGCCTCTTGTTCTCACGACAGGAAAGTGACTTTCAGCTCATGTTTGCTTTATATTTGCTGCTGGATCTGCAGTGTAACTGGACTTGTTAATAGTTATGGTGTGTGGGGTTTTGTGGCTATTCCCTTGATTTTTTTTTTTTTNGCCTTTATTTTTTTTTTTTTTTTTTTTTTAACTCAGGACACAGCTAAATTATCCTTACAATTAAAAGGAAAAATAATAATAATAATAATAAAGGATTAGTCACATTCCTGGTAGCATTGATCAGTGGCTAGTGCACCTGGCACAGCCATCAGGTGGAGACGTTCACTGGCCTCTGGCTGTCAGTTCCTGGGAAGATAAACCAGAGGAAAGATAACTCTGAACATGTCTTGTTGGTAGTATATTTTCCTAAGTATTTGCTCCTGGCAATTTTCAGAACGAGGACACAGCCCTGATAGATTTTGTGGCTGTGCCAATATGAGGCTACATACATCTCCTCCAGCTTCTTTCCTCCGTTTTTTCACTACTTTTTGTTTTTCTTATTTTACAAACTGATGATATTTGTTCAGGGGTGTCATGGAGCAGATGAGAACCCTCTATCCCCTGGACATCTGAGACACCAGGATGTATTGGGGACCGTTGGGAAAAGCTTTCTTTCCCTGCCCTGGCAGATTCTTCCTCTCCTGGTTATCACTTCAAATTCCATGACAAATTTTACAGGAGCTATAAGCCGGGTCATTTCTGGTTTATGCCAGAGGTAATTAATCTGTTATGCCCAGAAGGCAACTTTCCCAAGGTCCTCTATCAGCCTGGATGGAGTTTCTTCTTTATATCTTTCTTTAGCTTTCAACTGTGCCTTACCTGTCCCTGGCAGATGACTGGAATGAAACCTTGTCGAAAGATCAGGCTCTAAACTGGGATAAATGAGTAACATAACTGACAGAAGTTTTAAATTCTTGGCACTTTTGGTTGGTTGTTAGAACTAGAGTTGGGCTGTATGTTTTTTTCTGTCAATATTCCAAATATTACCAAATAGTCACTCTGCAGTGTTTTCAGCCCTCTCCCAGGTGCTGAAGTCCTTTTCCATTTCTTTTCCATTGAGAGTATCCTTTAACTTCTCTACCTTTTTACAATGAAAAATATTTTTGTCAGTGGTAATTGCATTACTAGTCACTTTGTCCTGATTTGTCTTACCATTGTGAGACAAATGGAGTTCATAATCTGTCCAGACAGTCTGGTTGTTACTTTAACAGATGTTTGATCTCCAAAAGCAAGACATCCCTCTGCTGTGTTCTAGAAACCTTTCAGACACAGCTTTAATTCATTTTTATGTGTCCAGCCTTTGTTTTAAATCATATTTTTCATTTTTTTCTGAGACATCTGTGAGCTATGAAAGTACCTGCTCTGTTTGTTCCATCATGGATCATCAGGAGGACCAGTTCCTTGCTACCTGGCTTGGAAACTGAACTCCATTGCAACATTTACATTCAGCCTTTTTCTTTGAAGCTCTTAACTGGATCCAGGATCTTTAAAGGTCCCTTTTTTGTCCAGTAAGAATTTAAGAATGATGCTTCTTTTTCTTTTTTCCCCCCTCTGTGTATGTGTGTCTTTTGGGTTTGTTGGGGCTTTTTTGTTAGTTGTATTTTGTTTTTTACACAATCCTATTTAGCCACAGAGGACACCCAAAGCTCTTTTCCCTCAGCCAGGAATTACAACACAGATGATGTCCCCAGCTCTCCGGCATTCAGCCCAGCAGCTTTCCTGCTTAACTTGGTTTTGTTTTCTTTCTTTTTAAGGGCAGAGCTCCCATAACCTCCTTGGCTTATTTGCAGCTTTTTTTTCATTTTGTTTTGTCTGCTTCACCAGTCTTTCTACTTCTTTCTCAATGATAGAAAAACAAAATAGTCCTAAAATAGTGTTCAGTGAAGCTCCTGTTCCCAAATGTCCTCTCCATTCCCTATCAGGCAGAATAGAGGCAGCTACCAGAGTCTTAAGGAAGTCTCAATTTTTTTCAGCTACCTGGTTCCACAAAGGAGCTTTCCAGCTTTTAACCAGCATTTCTAATGAATTCACAGCTAATTCCAAGACCTATTGTGCACTCAAGGACCCAAGCACAGAAATCTTATAGCCAAAACAGTTCACTTTTGGATTATTTGGCATTTAACTCCACTAGAAATAGGCTGCAGACAAGGAATTCTTCAAGCAAATTAGAGAGAAAGATTCAAAGCAAGAGATTTTTTTTTTTCTGGGGAGTGTTGGAATGAGTTTCATTCTTGATGTATATTTACAACAGATTTTCTCACCCTTCTAATTTTAGCTATAAGGGGAAAAAAAACCCTTGTCTTGAAAGAAACAAACAAAATTTTTGCTGAGGTTTCCTTTCTTAGCACTGTTTATTCTCCAGAAGGATTTCATTGTTTTTTTTCTTTGATGTGTTAGTACATCTTTTTATTTCTTGGTATTTTTCCCCATTAAAAAAGAAATGTGCACCACATTTCTTTAGCGGGGCTGTGTATGTGAATATTTTCCAAATTCTTTTGATAAATGAATAGGTTTGCACAATTTTGATTATCTAGAAACACTCAAACCGTGTTCTGTTAGTGTGTGTATATATATATATATTTAGTAGTGCTAGGATGAGTTCAGTATAGTGGAATTTGTAATTACATAGTTTGGAAAGAAGGATGGTTTCTTATTTTTTCATACTGCTATAGCTGTGGTGATTTAATAACTAAAAATAGAGTTAATTAAGTATGGGTTAAATCCATTCATTGTTAGTTCATACTGTACAAGTTGAGAGCTCTCTGAGTTTATATATATATGCATTTTTTCTAACCTGTGTATGCCTGAATAACCATATCTTTATTTCCCTCTTGTTTTCTGTGGTTTCTGGACAGACTAAAAGACTTGTGAGAAATATGAAAACCAGGAAGAATAATGTCTGCAACACAGAGGGGCATATTTTATTGATAGAGAGAGTTGTTTAGGCCCTGGAACTAACCCATTAAATATTCCATACATTGTTATCAGAGGGTGCTGGCTCTCATTCCCTGTCAGTTCCGTATCTTTTTCTGTTCTCAACATGGCTTCTTGTTCCTCCCGACCGATCCCAGCTCTGGTTTCTTGCCCATTGAGATTTTTCCCTTTTTTTCTTTCATTCAGACTCCAGATCTGAGCCTGGTGTTTGACTCTCTTGCCCCTGAGGCTGGAAGAGTACCAGGAATAGCAGGAACCCTCAGTGAATGCAATGATGGATCTGTTTCATATCTTGCTCTCCAATGACATTGCAGAAAGATTGCAAACCACTCTCACACACATAATTTCAGTAGCTCAGATGGACATGGGTGTGTTCACAAGACCATCTTGAGTTTTTAGTGACAAGAATCCTTACAGAAACTCAGTTCTTAAAATAATAGTGAAGAATTGCTTCAGATGCACTAATTTAATATTCACGTCAGGAAATAATTATATTTACTGCAGCCATCCAAAACCATGATAGAAACATGAGATGGGATCTGGTTTCAGACAATTATCTCAGCCTGTAAGTGCTGAGTAACAAATCCCCGAGAGAAACTCAAACACAACTAGAAACTACACACAAAGAATTATTTACAGAAATAGTTCACAGGGTGTTTCCAAAGGCAATAATAAAAATATTTGAAAAAAACCACTCTGCAGTCTTGTTATGAGTAAAATTAGATCTTAAATCATCTAGTAAATTGTTAATTATTTATCCATCTCATCTGGGGAGTTCAAGTGAGTGTAATTGGTTGGTCCCTAATGAGATTTGGTGAGGATTTACATTTTTTTCCTGTTGAATAGATAAGAATCAAATTAGGAGAGCCTCTGAGTATGTCTGTCAAAGGTGTGCATGCAGATGGGCTAATTCCAGTGGTGCTGAGAAAGGTCTGGAAGGGCAGCAGGAGAGGAAAAAAAGTTGGGAGCAGAAGGAGGAACTGAATTGGGGGAGGTTTTCTTATCTTTTTCTTTTTTGATAAAATGCAGATTAGACACTCACTGTCTGAATTAATGTCTGCTCTCTAAAAAGACCAAGTGCCACTAATGTGAAGCTTTCCAGTTTTCCAATGTATCACCAAGAAAGAAAAGTCAAATAAAACTAGATGAAATATTCTGTATAACAGGAATGCAAAAGTGCACTTCAGAAATATCAAATGCTGCATGAGATGGGTGCTCAAGTCCAAAGTCATGCAGAAGAATTCAGTTTATTTTGGGGGCATCCTTCTCCTTCATCCCTGTGCTTTGAGCCAGTACCAGATATCCATGTGCTGTGCTATAGGAAAAACACCCAACCCAGCCAACAACTAGGATTTGAAGTGCCTCAGATAAATTTGCTTTTCTATTGCATTAGTATGATTTTCATTGAAACAAAATAGTGCTGTTTTAGTGGATTATAAAAACCTAGAATTTAGGAGCCTCATGTCATTCATATTTTGAACTATATACCTCACAAGTGTCAGTCAATAGGGGAATGTTTGGGAATGTCACCTGTGTGTTTCCTTTACTCTTTTTCATTGCTTTCCTTCCCTTCAGCTTTTACAGCTCAATTCAATGATCACTACAGCCACAGTGGTTCAGAAGTCTGAAGCAATACTTTCCAGTTTCAAGTTTGTACAATAACCACATCTGCACTTCAACTGGGGATGAAGATATATATATTTCCAAAAATTGCTGAAAATGGGCAGTGTTTAGGTTGTGCTTTGTCAGTTTAATTCCACAGGCAAGTGAGGAGGAAGGGCTGACCATGCCTTAGATATAGAAT
Source organism: Hylia prasina (assembly GCA_013397195.1). NCBI lineage: Eukaryota > Metazoa > Chordata > Aves > Passeriformes > Sylviidae > Hylia > Hylia prasina. The sequence continues at coordinate 492,365 of VYXD01007326.1, forward strand.
GTCTTAGAAAAAAGACATTCACAAAACCCAACAGGTGTGAAAAATGGCTTGTGGTGTGCAGAGAGACAAAGCCTTTCTGCTGCTTGGTGCTTTTGCTGATCACACAGGGCTGCTCTCCACGTCCTGGCTGTCTGCTGATAGCCTGGGGTCACCTCCCCACCGACCTGCCCATCTGCTGCCTGGTGGCTGCTGCCTGCCTGCCTGCCTGCCATCAGCTGTCCTCTGCACTGCTGGAAGTGCTCCTCAGGGCTGGAGCAGACTCAGCCACCTTTTAAAAAGTCCTTGTTTTGGAACAGGGAGTCGTGGGCTTCTGCCCCGTGAGCTGCATCACGGGAACAGCAGCTCTCCTTACCCCCACTACGGCTGTCTTCAGCAAACACTGGAAATACTGATAGCAATAATGATAACATCCCTGCACTTGTAGCATGATTATTTAGATTTTAGTGCAAACAGCACCTGCTGCCTCAAATTCTCTAGTCCAGACACCCAGGCATCACATTTCAAGGGTTCATTGGTATGTCACTTCAGAGGTTTTGATTTTTGCGTTGGGAGCTGCCAGATGTGAGGGGTTAAAACACCTCTTGTGCCGCTGTCAAGAATCAGATATCTCACTCTGGAAGGCATCTGCCCCAAATGCTGGATCCCAGCACAGCTGGTGAACGTCTGACAAGGGGAGCTCTGGCAGGGGGTTAAGCCATGCCAGATTGTTGTGAGCACACTCAGCTAAAAACCCGAGCGCCGCCCACAAGTGCAGGAGCTGTTCTTGTTACACATCCAAAAGCTGTGCTTAAAAATTCCATTCTCAAAAGAAGTTTTGAAGCATTGACAACAAACAGTGAGGGCTTTGATTTCCCCATTGTTTCATGGAAATGCTTTGGGTCAGTTTTTTTTGAGGTGGGATTGGTTAGTATTGTATTTGAAAATGTAACTGGCACATAAAAGACTTTAACATGTACAGCTCCATTCCGGAAGCACCACATCAAAATATAAAACAGAAAAACATTTTTTATTTCATTATTATGGTAAAAAATCCAAAGAATTAACCTTGATTTAGATCAATGTAAATTAACATAATTTGACCTAAAGTTACTCTCTTATTAGAGTATTTGTTATTTTGTCCTTGATAGATGTTTTAGAAGACATTTCTTACAATGAAAGCTCTACTATAATTAATGTCAAGTCAAAGTAAATAAAAGATTGTAGTTGACTGACAATAATAAGATTATTTAGTTTGCTGTGGCCTTAAATTAAAGCTGTATTGGCTACACCTTGTAGAAACACAGCAATCAGACCTGCTGCATCTGAGAAAGATCACAGTTCACCTCACACATTTCTTCTAACAAATACATAAAAACACAGTCATCAGAAAATAAAATAATTGGCTTTGGCTGTGTGAAGCACTTGTCATTGAGTTTTATTATTTAATACACATAGTTTTTTACTGAAGGTAAGAATAGAGAGCAAATGATCATGTTCCCTTCTGTAGCCTCTCCTAGAACAAGGTCTTTCTCTGACATGTTTGCTGAACCTAAAAATGACAACAGTTCCTTCAGCTCTGTGTAATTTGGCTGACTGTGCCCTTGGCTAGGAGAATGAGTTATACCTGTTAACATGATCAATTAAAATCTGAATACTTACAGATTGAAATCCCAATGCAACTTCCTTCTTCCATAATTCATCTTTTCCTATTATCTGTTACTGCACCATTTGCTGTAGTGTCAAAAGGGGTGGAAATTGAGGCTTCAGATGCCCTTAGGGAGGAATGGGTGGTAACTTCCCCAAGAATTTCATGTCAGAGTGGTCAAATCCTGCACAACAGGAGCTGTAACTTCCACCGAGAGCAACTGGAAGGGCAAAGGGGACTTGGGTGAATTTTGTGGGCGTGCTGCCCAGGCCTTTCAAAGGGACTCTGATAGAGTGAAGCTGCCAGGATGAGGTGATCTTAAACAAGAAAGGGAAATGGTTACCATGTAGCTCTTTCTCCGCCGGTAAAGCCAGTGAAAGGTCCACTTTTTTCCTCAATGTTCAAGAGAAATCCCTTCATTCTACCAGCCAGTACAGAAAAAAATCACTCCATTTTGTTCCATTTTTGACAGTGTAGTAAAAATCCAATGGAAGATCTCTCTTACTCAAGGCTTGGCTTTTTTTTTTTTTTTTTTTTTTTTTTTTTTTTTTTTTTTTTTTTTTTGTTTTTTTTTTTTTTTTTTTTTTTTTTTTTTTTTNCTCTGATGATTTTTTTTTCTCCCCAATGACAGAGTAGTTTTAACACTCAGTATGTAAGACACCACTTTTTAAAGTAGTAGTAAAAAAAATTCAGGTGTGAGTGATATTACCCTGTGACTGCAAGATCCACTGCCTGTAACTTCTTTCTTCCAACCAATCCCATTTTGATTTTATTCCCTCCTTTACTTTGGCACTAAGGCATTTTCATCAGCTACTTTAATAGTAGAGTCAAACTCATTTTCATCAAATTATGGGGTTTTGGGAAATACTGCTTAATAGTTCATCCAGTAACAGTTCATCCATACTAAAAATGTTCCTGACCCTGCTCTGTATCAGACCTGGGATGCTTAGTGCTGCAGATGGGAACATTATTTTCTCACTCCTGTAACTCCCATTAGAAGTTCAACCCCTTGAGCTCCCAGAGACACCAGGCTGCTGTCCATCCGTCAAGGCAGAAGCTTGTTTAACTAAAGATGTGTAAGACCTGAGCAACCTAATCATAATTAACCATAAGGCTTCCCCATCAATTAGCCATTCCTTTGATCAGCTGGCCGCTGCAGGCACGGGTGATCATCGTGCCTGTCCCTGCAGCAGCTTTTCCCTGCAGACCCACGGACCTGTCCTGAACTCCTCGAGGTGGAACCTCTGTGCCTCGTTGGATTGCATGGGAGGATCTCTCTCAGTTACTTGATGACCAGCTTTGTCTGTGATTTTGCTAAATATACACTCAAACATAGGCTGGAGCAGTCTGATTGCTAAATTCGAACAAAACAAAAAGGCTTCTTACCCAATTCCTTGATTACCATACTAAAGGAAGTGGGCAGAACCTGGGCTGCTTTCCTATTTCTCTCTTTGCTGTAGGCTTTTTGAGACACTTTCCATGGCTGGATGTAAGCCTGTACATCAGCTAGATGCAGACCCAGGCCTATATTCAACAACTATATAACATTTCTCTTGGGAATAAAACTGTTTCCTTGCATCAGTTCAGCAGGTTTCTGCTGATCTGCATTCTGACATCTGCTGTGCAGTGAGGCCGAAATCTGTAATTGTCCTGTATGCATCAGAGGGAGTTTTATATTGGTTTGTAGGTGTTTATGAAATATAGAGAAGTGTGTAATTAGGGAAGTTTGGTTGGGCACCGCCATCACTATTTGGAATATTTTGTTGCAATTTGTTACTATGTTTCATCTTCTTTATGGTTTAAACCCTCATGGAAATACAAGTTGGCCAAAATGCTACATTGTATAGTTTTAGCTGCCATAACAAGAAATATCCCCTACATCTAAGGCTCAGTGAGTTAATTAAAACATTAATTATCGAGTCGGAAACCACTGCAGAGTCACAACGCCTAAACTCTGTATCCTTCATTGCTTAAGGCCCCGCAATACTGGCAATTGCAAAAGAAGAAATGTTAAAACAAGAATTGGACTAACAATAAGCGCGCTGGTTTAAGTGGCAAAGAAATTATTCTGTTTGGTGATGGAATTATAAAAAGTCTTTCCTTAGCGTGGTGTTGGATGCTCGGGATTGATCAGAAACTGTGGGAGGGAGGGGCTGCATTTCGAAAAGCTCCTGGAGAGGAAAGCTGCTGGCTCTTACAGCTGGCAGTGCTGAGGCTGGATGGCCACCCAGTCAGGTTTAATACATCATCACAGAGAGTTTAGGAGGTGATGATACTCCTTTTTAAATACATCAGCATTCTAACAAGACCTCACCACACGAACAACAATGTTCACAGCGCGCTATAAATCATTCCTAGCAGTTCAATGAGTTTTCCTGGGGGGTCCTGATGGGTGTCAGATCTCAGCAGAAAGCTTCTGAGGGAGAAAGACTTGACTGCCAGATTCCTTCTTGTCGGGAAATGCCAAGTGATAAACGAAATGTAGTATTGCTTTGACCAGCTTCTGTTGCACAGAATTCATGTTCTGAGTTTCAGCTTAAAGGCCTAGGATTTGCATTTTAATTGTAAACTGTATTTGCACTTTGTAGTCATTTCTAAGGATGTTTTTTCCTTGAAAAATTCTGATAATAATCTGTCAACACAATTACTTTTTTTCTTTTAATTGGGGATTGGATTTGTGCAATACAACATAAGAGAGGGATAAGAATTAATGATTTTAAATAGGGAAAACCAGAACAATTTACTAAGAAGATTTTGTTAAAAAGGGAGCTGCTAGCTGGATAATAGACTATCACAAGGAAGACATGATTATAACTCTTTTATAAAAGAGAATCTATGGGAGAAATTATCAACAGCTCAGAAACAGGATTTAACCATAATTGTCACTGATTTTTATGATAGCAAAGTTAATTCTTAGCATTTCATTTTCAAACATTTTGCAAGTATTAACTGCGCTTCCTGACATCCCGCTGGAGTATGTGTAAGTTAATAGCTTGTGTGTTAAATTCTGACATTCCTGATCTCATCTGGGGCTGGGAAACAACATTTCCCTTCCCAGCCTGTCTCTGTGTTCCGGAGAAGCACCGGAGAGCCATTACCCTGCTACAAACTTTGCCTCACCTGTGTAGTTGCTCCAGTTTGATTTGCAGTTAATCTTTCCGCTCTGCTTCTCGTGCTCATCGTTGCAGAGGCAGCCGAGTGAGATCCGTGCGAGCCTGGAGCCTGACAGTTGTAATGCAAACACAACAGACTGTCACTCCTTAATGGCACCAGCTCTATTACTACAACTGCAGCAGGGGCTGTTCATAAAACAAGCTGATATTCTTTATGTACTCATGGTTAATACTGAGATATATGTGCTGTCAGCTGAAATACGGGTGATATTTTTACTGCTTCTTAGGTTTTTTTTATCAAGCCACAACAGTCTACCAGCAGACATATAGATCCCTGAACAAAGGCAGCCGTCAGAGACATCAAATACACATTTGCCTTTTGGTACAGAGGAGAAATATCTGATTCTAAGCCATTCAGGCTGAAGGGAATTGTGTTCACTTTTAACACCTCGAGAAGTTTGTAAAATCAGCTGAAAAACGGCTGCAGGCCATTCGAGAAGTTTGATGGCAGGGAAAGTCCTGGAGGTGCCTATAAACTGCTGTTACACAGAGAGCAGGGGCACCGTGCCTTTCATGCTGCAGAGCAGAGGACAGAAAGGAGAACAAGACAGAGTGAAAGAGGCAGGGAAATTATGTGTCTGGTCTTTGCACAGGATAGGAAAACACCTGGGAGAGGAATTGAAGGAGAATGCGGGGCTAGAACTCTGAAAACCAGAAAACCAGAATGTAAGAGGTGAATCAAGGCACTGTAGGAGGATTGGAGGGATTAAAGGCAGGAATCAGTAAGAAGAGATGCTGCTTTCTCAAAGGCAAGAAGGCAGCAGCCTTCTGGAAAGGGGGAAAAGAAGGGTTCAACCATTGGAAACAGTGCAAAGACCAAGGAAATAGTGAATCATAAAGTGAAAAGATACTTAAGCACCAAGAACCAAAAGAATAAAAAGAGTTCTTTCATAATCATAAAATACATTAAAAAATGGAGTAGTATCTTGCATCTTCGTCCATACCCCAGAAAACCCAGCTTGCTGTAAACCCATGAGTGTCCCTTTTCCCTTCATCAGCCAACTCAGACATTCTTTCCAGGCCTGACTTTGCTGCCATCCTTCCCTCCCTGCTCCCTCCCCAAACCCTCCCTTGTCCCCCACCCTCACCCCAGTGGCAGCCCTGTGTGGGGTATCCCAGAAGTGCTGCCCTGGGGTTCATTGGCACAGCAGAAGGTGTGAGGTGATTGCCAAAGCCACTGGGGCAAACCAGGGAGAGAGGTTTTTTCACAGCTTCCCTGGCAATGGAGGCAGGAAATAAGTTTCTCACATGCCAAGCTCTTGATTTGCACAAGTCTTGTCAGAATATATCTTTAAAAGTCCCAGCCTTTTGCTTGGTTGAAATAGTCCAAGAGCTGTAAACTGTTGAAGTGGAAAAACACACTTGAAAAGTGTAGCTGTGTTCTCAAGAGCAGCAATACTCTTCTCGTTTTTAAGATTATTCCTAAATTCTTCATTACTGTGAGTGCCTAACTGCACACACGATGTGTTCCTTTCAGGTTGAATTCCCACTCTGAATTATACATGAACAAAAATGAATGTCCAATGGCTTTGCCATGAAAAGATTATCATGTCAAATCCCAGCATTTCCCTTGCATATTTTTCTAAATGCCTTGTGATTTTGGAGCTCAGGGGACACACAACATTTGCTCTGCGAGCTGTGTTATTAGAGAGGACAGGAGCATCTCTGCAGGACTCAGGGACAGGAGCTTGACCTGAACACGTGCATGAAGGCAAGGCTGGCTTCACATCCAGCAGAGATCAGCGCAAGATATATAACATAACCTCATAATCCACCTCTGGGCACTTCAATGTGTGCATGAATATGCATCAGCTCAGTCCCACCTGAGAGTGCCCAGCTGAACACCACAACCAGAGCACAGAAGCAGACTGAAGTCTGCCCAGCCTTTCTGCCCACTGACAGGTTATTTCTAAGCCAACCCCTGTATTCCCAGGGTGCCCTTTGGTTCCATGGATTCTTGCTGCCCCTGCTGACAGGCACAGAGGAGCTGAGTGCCAGTTGTGCTGCTCCTCCTTCCAGCACCACACGTAATTATCCTTGTGGGTCCTGCATCCTTTATCAGCACTGCTGCTGCTGCTGCTTTCTCCTCCATGTCACTGCCACCTGGTCCCGTGGCAGGGTGATAGACAGGAACAGCCTGCCTGGGAGGAAAGGCAGGAGAGAGAAGGTGAATATGAAAAAACAGGAGGAAAAAAAAACCACAGTGAAAGGTAGACACGCATATATTTACAGTCTTATTTGTGTTTTAGCTCCGAGGGGTGAGATATCTGCTTCCTCTCCTTGCTGCTCCCTACTTCTCCTGCAGTTTCTTGCACGTCTTTCAGACCCACTAAGAAGGACAGGAGCAAGGTCACTTTTTCCTTGGCCAGGAGAAAAGCTGATGCACAGAGCTTCTGGCTGGCTCTCTCTTGCCTGCAGACAGAGCACTCTAAATCTGCAGTGCTTGCACTTTCCCCAGGGATAGGAAACTTAACAACTGTTCTGCATTTGCAATCTATAATACCAGGCTTTAGCGAGATACACCCAGTGTGACAATTCCAAAGCCCTGAATTACACAAAGGAGTCTCAAGTCTACATTCAGATGTGTGTGTAAATGGAATTACATACTGAATTATTGCTGCCTACCTGTTTCCTAACAGAATCACAATGAAAAAAAAAAAAGGTGCTGGAGTACTGCTGCTTTATCTCAGAAAACATTTTAAAACCTATTACTTTGAGTAGTCATTCCCATTCAGCTCTTACAGAAAATGGATGGGCCTGGTCTTCCCTGCTGAAGGTATTATTCCCCTGGGTGTAGCTGTTGATACTGTACTTATTGTGTGTATGAGAAGAAAATAACCTCCATTGCCCAGATCAATTCTAAATTGTAAATATGCAGAAAGAAAACATTAAGTTCTGCATAATTGTTGCACAAAAACATGTAAAGCTTGTGTTAATAATATCCTTTGGAGCCTTCTGATCAAAAAGGCTGAGAAGGGTAATGGCTTCAATCAAGGTTTTGGTTGTTTCTTTATTTTTGAAGAGGATTATCATTGGTGCTCACACAGGACCAAAACTGAGCAGGAGACTGGAGACTTATAGTGACATTTCTCTCATATTTCAAGTGTCCTAAATGGTCTTCTGCTTTGTTACCACAAAAAAAAAAAGGGAAAAAAAAAAAAAAAAAAGGAGGGGGGAACAACAAAAAACCACCAAAAAATCAACCCCCAGCTTTTGAAAGGCATATTGGTGTTGAATGTAGGGAAATAGATTTTTACTTTCACTGAATGCAGTACAGGTAACATTTGCTGCCGTTGAACATCCCAGAATAAGCAGCGGAAGGGGCTTTTTTCTCAACCCTTTGGTCCTGCCATTAAAGTTTCTTCTGTTTCTTCTGTTGCTACACAACATGCTTTGTTTATTAAAAATCAAGTGACATGGCTGTTACATTCCTCCTAATGTGAACCCATAGATATTTATGCATTTATGCTTATGTCCTTTCTGGCTTTTATTCAGAATTTCCAAGAACAAGCCTAATTATTCCTTTAAGGAGATAAATACAAAAAGCAGTTTTCAGATATTAACCCCACATCTATGGTAATCATTGTCATTGGGTTTTAATCCTTAGCACCATGAATTTCCTCCAGCACAGTCTGCAATAGCACTGCTGTGAATTAATTCTATATTGCTCACAAATTGTTAGCAAAAATAGTGTTAGATTAGGCCCATTGAGTTCTACATACTATGGATGTCTGGTAGAATTTAAGAGACCAGAGTTAGGATAATTTTGGCTGGTTGATAAGTTATTTTAAGGGATGGCAACAACACAGTTCACGTTCGTTAGAATACAAATTGCAGCTCGCTGATGACTTTTTCAAATCATCAATAAAATATTGTGCTTCCTCTCTGCTTCTCTGTCACACAAATATGAGTTATCTGGGTCTTTAGAAGCCACCTGGGAGAATTGCTTTTAGATGAAGGAATTAAAATAACCTCATATGTTAAGGTTTATAAGCCACAAGGCTCTTGTTAGGAAATGTGCTGCCATGCCATGGTAGTTGTTCAGCCTCATGCAAAAAGAAATGTTTCCAAATCAGGCTGTAAACTTGCCCAGAGAGCAGGAGGGGCAACCATTTGTCACCCACGTGCCACTCTGTTGTCTTCCCTACCATCTGAATTTAGCCTAAATTCTTCTTGGGCATTGTAAGGGCACAAGCAGAGAATTCATGCACTACCTATTTGCCTATTAGTGCCAACTATCACATGAAGAATAAACAATGTCAGTTATAAATTGAGACATTTGAAGCTCATTTAATGAAAATAAGAATTACAAAAGAAGAAGAAAAGACACATTTATCGAAAAAAACCTAGAGGAAGCCTTTTACGTCTGTGATGCTCTAAAAAATCGTGCCCAAGTGATTCAGTGATTTTAGGATTTTTTTCTCCCAAAATATTCAATTTACTTATGAGCAAAATAATTTTTTTAAGTTGAAAATTTTGGAAGCATTTTAATAGCATCTTCACATATTGCAAGTATCATTTTTTTTGCTGATTGAAGGATTACTTTCTCTTTTCTTTTTTTCTTTTTTTCTTTTTTTTTTTTCTTTTTTTTTTAAAGTGGTATGGTTGGCTTCTTTTCATCTAGCTACATCTGTTACTTTTTATAAATAAGCCTTTTCTCCCCCTAAGGATCAAGCAGAACTTCTTCCAAGCCTTCTATTCTCAAGTGTAACTTCAGAAGAGCAGAAATAATAGCTTTAATACTTGGCCTTTATTGGCTAATTCAATAGCTTTATGTACTGTAACCGAGAAAGGTAAATGTAAGGGGGATTAGAAGGCAATGGGAGAAAGTTTTCCTTTTAATTCTGACCCCAAAATAACTTTTCTGCAAAGGTCCATCTGGCCAAGGATTCAATCCCTGCCAGGAGCCAGGAGTCATTGTTTGGGGAAAATATTAGAAAAAGGGCTGGTGGGGAGACAAGGAGTTTGTGCCCTTTGTTTTGGGGAGATAAGCATCTCCCACAGAGTTTCATCTGGATCTCCTTTTCCCACCTAATTTTATTAACTTCTTTCATCCCTTTTGAGAAATTTTGTTCTTTCCTCCCTGACCTCCATGGCCATAAACTTTTAAACCGTACCATGGCCATGTTGTTTGCTGTCTGTTAGCTCCTCGTGATGCAATCCACAATTCCAACCCGGCCAGGCACAGAAGGGATCCACACCGAGTGTCTTGTTACCCTCCCTCACAGCTGCAGGATCCACAGCCTTCATCAGACTTTGTGTGTTGAGGCTTGAGACCACACACCCTGACAGATGGAGTGGGACGAGTGGGGTCCAGCCTCGTGCTCTGCACTGGTGTCACCCTCAGGTCAGGGAGGGTTTGTGGAAAGTCCCAGGGGAGCTGGCAGCAGCTCACTCTGAGGCAGAGGGAAAATCCTCCTCGTCCTCCTGCTCCTCCTTCTCCTCCTCGTCCTTCTTCCTTGACATCACTTGATACTGTTCACTTCACAAGGTTTCCCTTGAGAATGAGTGAATTTTGGCAGCTCTCAGCAGGATTTGAACCACAACTCAGTATTGCTGCCTAATTCAGGAGGTGACACAGACTGGGCCTCATCCTTTCCAAGAAAGAAAACAGCTTTTTTAACAAGCAGTTTCATATTTTGCCATATTCTTTGAGAATATTGGCAGTAATTAAAGTCTTCCTTCAATTAGATATAATTTATCATTCAGAAAACTACGTAATTTACTTGGTTTTACTTTCCACTTATTAACTATTCCCAAAGTCTGTAAATCTCAGATTATTTAGTGGCACACATCTGGAGTGGATAATAGACAGCAGCATGTGTTCACTGGGGTTACACTGTGAGGAATCCTTTGGGAATGACTGCTGGTTATTATCAGTGACCTGAAGTGCATCAGGATTTCAAAAATAAAAGTGAAATCTAGCAAAGCAGTGATGTGCCAATAGGAGCCAATGTAAAAGTTTACAGTGAGGTCAGCAAAATTCATCCATCACATTCAAGTCGTATTAACACAACATTCCAAAAGATCCAAGTTCTATTATTGGTTGTCAAAGCCACTTTTCTCTGACTTCAGATAAAGTAGTTCATTGAATTAAATGGTCTAAATCAGTTTTGAAAACATCTCTTTGCGTTGTTGTAGTACTTATACTACTTTTTTTTAATGGACAGAAAATAGGAAATAGGAAGATAAATCAAAAGAGGAAAATATTCCAAGGAAAATTGAAACCCCCACTCATCCTACAACTTTTTTTTTTTTTTTTCTCTCAATTGCTGTCAAATATCTCAGCTTCTTGTGTGAGTAATATAATCCCAGATTTGGAATGCACTAGTGGGTGGCCAAATGTACAGTGGGAGGGAGTCCCGGTACTGCTCTGACCCCAAGAGTTCCTTGTCCTTTTTGGTCCTTGTTACTTTTCTTTCCTTCAAGATGGTGTGAGATGATGCTGATATTAAATAGGCATGAGCTTTTTGAAAGAAAAAAGAAAAGTTTTATTTTTATCCACTGGAAACTTGTGCAATCAGAACTGTGGATGCAAAATGAGAGTGATTGTGACAATTATAGCAATACAGATGTGGCCCTCTTCATTGAATTCTTCTGTGCACAAGAAGACTTAGATCAATAAGGAAAAAATAATTCAACCACCTGTGAATGCATTCTAAGGACAAATCCACAGATTGGGAAGTTTTTCTGAATCTCATGATATGCAAAGATTAAAAATCACATGAGGACAAAGTCACAAAGTGTTTTGAGTTTAGTTGGGTCAATCCAGAGAGCATCCATCACTCCCAGGGAAAACTGCATTATATTTTCTGTGAATTGTGTAGGGGAAGGAAATTGTAAGGTGGCTATTGTGCATTAAAATATATCCCTAAGGCTTAATATATGATAATATGTATCTTGATCTAAAAGATTTTCAGATAATTATCTTTCCTAAGTAAACCACAGTTTTGATTGTTATAGGTTCAGAAAATTCTGACTTTTTGAGTTTTTTTTAAATATTCCAAGTGAGTTCAAATGGTGTTCATTTTATTATAAGTTTTAAATTCTGTGCTTTGAAACTCCACATGTACTCTAAGCAACAGAAACGGCTACATACCCATGTTTGCATCCTTTATTAATAGGAGCTTGATGGAATTTCAGAGTGCCAAAATAAAAATGGAGAATTAATATGCATAGAAGTTGTAAATTTAATTAGCTGGTGTTATCAATTAAGCACACTCAGTAGAACTCCAGCAGGAATTTTGATTTAGTATATCTGCCAAAGAGTTGGACAAAATGCGAAATGAATATTCAATTAAAAACTGAAAATTATCAAATAGTCTTTTTTTTTTTTCATTCAGTAATCTACTGTAACCAATACAGAGGTAAATATTTATTAACTCAAAGTAATAGTGACTATTTTTGAACAAGCAGGGTGCGATTCTGTAGTTCCACACTACTTATTATTATAAAGCATAAATCTTAATTTCTGGGCTTTCATCTAAGGGTAGAGAATTCTTTTACTGGCCATGGCACTGCTGGGCTTATTTATAAAGAACTCTTAACAATTACTGTGATCAACTCATAGAGATATTTATCAATTATTCTGAGAAATCAGAGATGAAATATTTCTGTTGGATCTTCTGGTCATCCCTGTTTTAGTTCAGGATTGCTCCCAGGAGTATAAGTTTGATGAGCCATCCACCATTTCCATTTGAAAATGAAATAGCCATTAATGGTGTATTTAAAAATTCCCTTAGATTGTAAAATACTGGTATAAATTCTGGCAGTGAAAAGTGAACTTGCTGAAGTGGTTTCACTTTCCACTGCTTCTTATGTACCAAGTGAAAACCAAGATGATATACAGATTTTTATATTTTTTGGTGAAGTTGGGAATTTTCCCCAATATAATAAAAGACCTTTCTAAAGAGTGTCCTTAGTCCTCCTGAAATGAAATTGAAATGCTTTGGACTTGCTCATTTGTCCCAAATTTAGACAGACTCACTCCTCAGGAGTAAGAAGGACCCTTTGCTTTATTGCAATGGTTTCTTTTAATGTCAGAACAGGTTTTTGTGTGAATGGAAGAAAGGAGAGGAAAAAATGTGCACTTTGTGTCCTTTCCTGACAGTTTTTCTTCTGGTTGTGCTTATTCCTGTTTTCCTCATTCATCTTCAGTCCCAACCATTTGGAGCTTGGGCCAGACTTGTCAGTTTCCAGGCTGCAAACACCAAACTAGAAAGGAACTTTTAATGCAAATAACATTTCAAAAACTAGAAGTAAGAAAAGGATAAGAAATTATGTTTTCTCACTGGATGTAAGCTACTAATTAAGCTGCTATCAGACATCTAGGCAAGCAAAAGGGCAATTTTAAAGTATAACACAATTTAATGTGGTACTGGCAAGCATGATCCAAAAATTATCTGAAAGTCAGCTTCTTTATCGTTGTGCTGCTTAGAATATTTATATTTCATTAGCATCACCTCTGTTAATTAACACTTCATACTTCAATTTTTGGTATCTCCAATATGCCTCATCAGAGAGTACCAACTTCAAAAGGGAGTCTGTTATAAAATCCAAGTCTGTAAAAGGGCATTTTGAATATGATTATATGTTAAACCTTCCCCCTGCCTACATTCAATACAGTCAAGAAAAAAATTCCAGCTGCTTTTTTAAATAGAGGTGCATCTCTACTATATTTCCAGCATAAGAGAAATTGAGTTGTTCATGCATCAACAAGAAGATGGATAAATTACTGTTAAAGAGATTTCTGCCCTGAGTTACTGGCAAAAAAATAATAATTTGTATAATAAGCTTATATCTCTGTCAAGTAGCCACAGGGTAGTGCACATTAGACATTTTAAAACATTTACTACACAGAATTAATTTTTTCCAAAGTGTTCCTTGCCCAAAGAAACACTAAAATTTAGAGAAATGTAGATAATGAGTTATAATATTTTATGGGAAAAAATATTTTGTGCTGGTGAGGCTCCTGCACAAATCACCACAGTACCTGAGATCTTACTGCAAGGACCTCAACTTGTGGCCTAATTATTGAAACTAAACCCAAAATACCATCTCAGAACAAAGGACATTTGCCTTAGTAGAAGATAATTATTCTAGTGACACCGGCTGGGAAAATATTTTACCACAAGGAAAAATATAAGTAAAATGTTACATAGTAAAAAGAATTCTAATGTGATGTGGTATAGAATAGTAGAATCACTAAAGTTGGAAATAACCTCTAAGACTATTGAATCCAGCCTTTGGAAGTATTAGTGTTCTAAAGAATATTTCTGTGTGGTTTTTAAGCTTTGTTAGCAATTAAACACAAAGTTTCACAATAAAGCTATCAAAATCAAATATCAATTTTTAAAAAATCACTTACAATAGTATTTAGTGATTTAGGCTTCTTGGCTTGGAATCCAGTGACAAAGAGGAACTTGTAGAGGCAGCAGCTTTTCCTGGTAAAAGCTGGATTCAGCACCCATCTCATCTCATCTTCTTGGATATTTTTTCCAGGATTTCATGTCATGTGTGAAATGTGGATGCTCATATTTAAGGAAATCTTACTCTTCAGTAAAACAAATCAAAACTAAAGAAGTTTTTACAAACACAGGGCTTGAGTCCAGGCTAAAGCCAGTTGCACCATGAGCCAAATGAAGAAACAAAGAAATATGCAGAAAAAGGCAGTGTTATGTAAGATGCTTAGAGGCAGGAAAAGAGCTTGCATTTGGAATTTTTGAAATACCAGGGAAAAAAAGCAACAGCGGTTTGGAATGAGGGCTGTAAGAGGACATCAGGACAGGTGACAATCCTCAGGGAGATACAAGGGAGAGCCATTCTGCAGGAAAGCTGGGCTTGGTGTCATTTGCTTTATGCAGCTCCTGGGGTTTCCAGGGGAGCCCAGCACAGCCCCTGGCCCTGCCAGACTGTTCCTGCTCAAGGGCTGCCTTTTGTCACCCTCCCAGAGGAGCACAGCTGTCACACACAGCACTGCTGCTGCCCCAAACATCAAAATCCTAGGAATGGAGTTTCCTGGGAGGATTCTTGATGATGTGCTCATGTTACCAAGGAGGCACTGGGCAGGTATCAGCACACCAGAGGGCTCTGATTTCATGTATGTGTATAAACTGCCTCCTCTGCCTGCTGCATTTCTTTCTATTCAACTACTCAAGTTGTCCTTTCTGTCCTCTAAATCTCATTTCTTTCTAGTCTGAACCCACTTCTATCTCAACCTCTTTCCACAGGCTTGTCCAGCCCCTTATTTTTTAAGGTTAAAAGAATATTCCAGGTGATCACTTGCTGCTGGATGGTTGATGTCATTTTTCCATTCCAGCCATGAAGGACAGGCTGTTCTGTGAGAGGAAAAAAAAAAATCACACTCAAATATAAATCTTGATGTCCTAAAGAAATGTTGAAATTATAGCTGTTTTGAAAATCCAGGCAGTCTGCCTTGACTTGTGAGCCTGTACCATGCAGAGCTTTCAAAGTCTCTGTGACAATAAAGGTTCAGGAGCCTGCACACTTCCTAACAGAGGGAAGCTGCTGGCTGAGAAATTGTACTTTTTTTTTTTTTTAACCTCTGATTTAGAAGCTCAGTTGTACAGAGGTGTAGAAAAGCATATTTATGCCCACAATAAACATTGCTTTAACAATTAGTTTGCATGGCATTGGCTGAAGAGTCACCAAACAGTAGATTTCACTCTAGAGCTCAAATTGATCTTCCCAGATTGAGCACACTCTCTCTCTCTCTCCCTGTCTTTATTCCTATTTCAGGACCACTGTGGTAACTTCAACAATAACTACTATCTTTTGTAGCTCTTACAATGTATCTTAGAGTTCAATAAATGATGTTCAAGCAAGTGAACATATTCTCCATCTTTTAAAAGGATACTGAAACCGAAACATCAGAACTTACATTATTTCTGCAGCTGCTCTTGTTCTTCACATTGGATTTCTGTTTAATATTTTCCTGATTTTCTTTACTGCACGTGCATTGTTTGCAGCATGATTCAGATGTAATAGAGCAAAAATCTATAAAAAGCTAAAAGATATGGCTATATTAAGAGACTTACTTAAAGTTATTCAGTATTCTTAAAGATTTTTACAAGAGTTTTATATATATATATTTAAGAACTGGTATATTATACCACCTGATATTATAGATTAGGGGTTTTATTTAATCTTTATTTAATCTTTTTTATCTCTGATCTTAAGGAATGAGTTGTTTCAATCAGTTTAGAGTTGGCAGTTAAATACTGCAGCATGGAAAGGGTGAAAGGTTTTCTATTATTTTTTCCTCAGGGATGAAATAGTTCTGCTACCAAAGTGTTAGACATAAACACATTATCCTTACCTGGGTACTATAGCCCTCTCCATTTCCTTTTCTTTTTGTAGATATCCAGTGGTTTTGCACTCAATTACTCATTCTCTTTTAATGTCTCATTTTCTTATTTCTTTAATTTACTTAAGTAGAATTTGCTCATCCACACTCCTGTGGAATTCTTTACCACATTAATTTTGCTTTAGTTTACTTCAAATCAAAAGTAAAAGTAGATTAATTCTGTAATTACTGTTCTTATTTGCTTGACTTGTTGGGTCATGTTGCTTTTCTTTGGGATGCACAGAACACTTGAGTTTTAGATTTGTTAAGTGCAGCATATTCATTTGAAACAATGGCATAAAAATACATAAAATATCATCTTTAAGACTTAAAAAGATACAGTAGCCAAAGAGACTCAAAAATAAAAGACCCAGACAAAATCAGAAGAGGATCCAGAAGTTCTGTTAGTAAGTGCAAAGCACTAAAGCTTATAAAGTTAGTAAAAAAATTCAAATTATTTACTGGAAAGAAAACTTTTGAAAGAAAAAATATATTGATTTGCAAAGCTGGAGAGAAGAGTAGAAACTGGCCATAGATTCTCTTTATTAATTTTAAAATGTGTGGGGGGTGGAGAAGATGGTTGACTAAGTTATTTTGAAAGTCTCCTGGACAAAACTTGTGTCTCCTGTTTTGTGATGGAACAGCCTTAGAACTAAATAATTCTGGTGGTCTCCCTTGTGTTCAGACTGTGGGATGGGGAGGATGAAACAGGGCAGATGAAGAAGAGCAGGATGTCAAAGAGAGTTTTCAGGGCTGGAAAAAGGTGTTGGTGGGGGCAGTGAGTGGGAGGTGCTGGGATGGTGACTCCAGGATTTCAGACAAACCTTCCCTGGTGACATTGAGAACACCCTGGGAGGCATTTGGAAGTAATCTCTGTATTGATTCTGTGCCTAGTGTGGAAATGATTATTGTGTTTGTGCAGCAGCTGCTAAACATGCTAAGCTGTTTTATCAGCATCTTTTAGTTTTAATATTCTCAACGATAACCTTTTGCCCACCCAGAGAAAGGAGTCCTAATCCCCCCTTGCACTTGAGTTGATTTTATTAACACATTTCCTCTCTGTCTGACAGGCTCCAGCCATTAAATTATGAAATCCCAATTTACCCCAGGCTCTGTGTTCTGTGTCATTCCTTGTCTGGGTCAAGGGAAATCAGCCCAAATTACCCACTGGCTTTTTTTCCTTATGGGTTAAAGTATTTGGAACCAAGATAGAACTATATCTCTCATCTGTTCTGAAAAAAACTTTGATGGTTCATTAGAAACAACTTTAAAC
Source organism: Hylia prasina (assembly GCA_013397195.1). Classification (NCBI taxonomy): domain Eukaryota; kingdom Metazoa; phylum Chordata; class Aves; order Passeriformes; family Sylviidae; genus Hylia; species Hylia prasina. Next base: position 509,800 of record VYXD01007326.1, read on the forward strand.
AGATCAAAATTCAGGTTCCTTTAATACTGGCTGTAGAATTAGGAGTAGTGACCAATTTAAGAAGAGCCCCCTGGATGTCCACTCGTGTTTGTTTCCTGCAGAAGAGGTACCAAGTTCATCTTCTTTGCACAATAAACCCAGTGTGGCTCTGAAGAGCTGCTGCAGCATTAGTCAGCCTATTTTGCAGCCATTTCTATTCACAAGGGGGAATAAAAAAATCATCCAACTTCTAAATTCTCTAAATGAGGTCTTCCTACCTTTCTTTGAAAGAAAATAGAAAGCTTGTTGCCTGGTAGAGCTCAGCTGGGACCTGTTACCTCTGAGTGATTTGGAGAACACGCTTTGTGCCCACTCTTCTCAGTCAGGGAGCACTTTTCTCCTTTGGGGAAAAAAAAAAAAAAAAGAGAAAGATGGGACAAAGCTATTGTTACTGACCAGCATTTTTCAATCAGGTCATCTCATCTCTTTTTAAAAATCTAAAGAATATTACAGCTGCTGCCAGTTGTTCTTCTCGAAGGGCTTTTGAATGGCATTTCATTAAAGGAAGAAAAAAAGAGATTGTGTCGAGGGATACAGTAATTCTTGCAAGAGATGGGAGATCATGGAAATACATTAGCTTTTTTATTTTTCAGCTGTAATTGTCACCTTACCAGGTCTCTTAACTTGGGATTTTTGGTGTTCTACTAGTTGTTGGTTTTTTTTTTCCAGTTTTCAGTAGCTTTTCCACAGATTTTTATCAATACCAGCCTTTTATATTTGGTGTCTCTGTCTTCAAAGGGTAAAATTACGTAATTTAATCTGAAGGTAACAAATTTAAATATGGAATTAAATTGTACATTTAGCTAATAAATACTTGCTTATCAATGTATATGCATCCAATACTGTGGAAAATAAAACCAGAGGTGATTTCTGGAATCATGGGAGACATTAGTATCTTTAATATGGAGTTAGACATTTGTGGATTCTTTTTTTTCCAGTTTTGAGTCATGCTTTGGGTATAAATGGCAGTATTTTTGTAGCATGTGTGATCCAATAATCCATTTTATTAGTTCGTTGACCTGCCTGACGCAGCCATACTTTTCCCGTCTTACTCTTGCATTGAAAACAGGAATACTGAGTTCAGTGCAGCCTTCCCCACAAGGTTATGCCTCTGTTGGTTAATTTCCTTTGTGTGTGCAGTTTGTGAGCACCTGCAGCTTGTGAGAACCCTGCTCCCCCTCACCGAGCACCGGTATCCTTGTGTCACCACCGCACGAATTCACAGGAGCTGCTTTGCCCTGGAAGTTGGTAGCGAGTTCCTTGAACTCCTCAGAAACATTTTCAAGAGCGACCATAACTTTTCCGTCTGCAGAAGATAAAGCACGCAGCAGACGCCCACCCTGTGACAAGTGGTGCCATCTGAAAAGGCAAAGTTATGATTGTCGTACTTTAAACCGCACGGTTTTGCGCCGAGCTGGGAGCTGCACAGCTCGGGTGGGTGTGGATGTGTCTGTGCCGTATCTCAGCATGTTCATGGCAAGTGGTGGCACTTTGCTCTGAAAGCTCCTTTAAGTCATCCTCCCGCTCCTTTGCAGTGGCTGAGGGAGGTTGGAATAGGCTCCAGAGACCTGGGTGGAGCACAGGAGCCATCCTGGGGTTTAACAGCAGAGCTTTCCTCTGTCAGACATTTATTCTGCGACGATAAAGACAAGGCATTTGCATACTCCCAGTTTTCCAAGTAATCTTCCTTCTCCTGGCTTTCCCCACGTGCCTGATGCTGCACAGACCCGTGACCTCCCTGTGCTGCCTTCGGGGTGTTTGACAATTGGCTCTGAGTCCATCAGGCTGCCTCAATTGTGGAGCAGCAGCGCCAAAGAGCAACTCGACGCAGCGGTATCAGCCTCATTAGCAGCAATAATGGGCTCTTAGTGCACTCTTGATTCTCCTATGATTTTAATGGCACAGCTTTCCCCGTAGGTTTTTTTTGTATGGAGAAAGCATGAAGTCAGAGAACTTTTGTCGCCAGTAAAATATGGAGGGGTTGCAGGTACACATTTCTTATTCTCGAGGTGTCGTTCTCTTTGTTCCGAGGAGAGCACCATTGTCAATAAAAAAAAAAAAAAA